>JADHKM010000026.1:142750-305144 GCA_019925495.1 Ophiostoma fasciatum | reverse complement strand
GGCGCCGCGGATTTTGGGCTTCTCGCTCAAATTCACCTAAATCACCCGGGCCCTGGGCCGGCCCCTGCGGGGCAACTTTGTTCGTTGGGGGTCCCCCCCCCCCCCCCCCCCCGGCTGTCCGCGCCTCCGTGCTGCGGCACCGCTAACCGCCTGCGCGCTAGGCCGTCCAACTGCTCTATGCGCTCAGTGAGAAGCCGCGGCGGGAGACGCTGCAGGACCTGGCCGCCGCGGGGTCCGAGATGAGCCGCGTCTACAAGGCCCTGCGCGCCGCCTTTGTGCACACGCGCCGGCTCTTTTCCGACACGACGTCGCTGCTGCTCCCGGAGGAGCTCGACATCAAGGAGATGGGCGACCAGGAGACGATCCAGATGGCCAACATGGCCACCATCTGCGCGAGCGTCTTTGACGTCGCCGACGGCAGCGACGGCAGCGACGGCGGCGACGGCGGCGACGGCGGCGATGGCGTCTCTCTCATCGACATGCACGACCACTTCCTCATGACGTTCCTGCCCGAGTCGGGCGCCCTGACGGCCGAGCTCGGCGGGCTCTTCCTCAGCCTCAAGTTCCGCACGCTCGCGCGCGAGCTCAACCGCCTGCCCGACGACCGGCAGCGCGGCGCCTTTCTGGAGCGCCTGTTCCCCGCCGATCTCGAGGACCAGCTCAAGCAGCTGCATCCGGAGGCGCCGCTGTCGGAGCACGAGCTGGCCTTTCTCCGGGACATGATGGTCTCCAAGGAGATGCTGCTGGACGCCGCCAAGACGGACGAGTCGCGGAGTACGTTTGTTTGTCTCGCTTTGCGTGCGTGCGCACGTGGCTGGCTTGACGGCTAACAAGACTAGAACAACTGCTGCAGAAGTACCCGCTGGACAGCTTCTACGATGAGCTGACCAACTTTTTGCGCGCCAACGCCGATGTCGTGCTGCGCTATGCAGAGTCCCACGGCATTGAGATTCCCGTGGAGGAGGACAACATCGTCGACGAGGAGCAGCCGCCCACGCCTGCTTCACAGCCTGCACCGGTGCCTGCATCTGCGGCCACGCCCGACCCCAGCGCCGCCTTCTCGGCCATGGGCGACAGCATTGCCTCGATGCTGTCGGCTGCCATGGCGGAGTCGTCGGTCGCCGCCGCCGCCGCCGCTATGACAGCCACACCCCCACGCCAGCCGCCAGCCGCAGCAGTCCAGACCCCGCCCGCCGCAGGGACGGCGGCGGGCTCCTCCGGAGCCGCGCCGAGCGTGGAGCGGCCGGGGCCCGGAGGGGCGGCCACGGCAGAAGGGGTCAGCAAGCTGATCCAGGAGGCCGTCCAGCGGAACGCCGCGGCCCTGGCACAAAGCGCTGCGCGCACGCCGTCCAAGACGCCGCCAACAACGGCGCCGGCACACGGGCCGCAGACACCGACGCGGCCGCACACGCCGCAGGCGGCGGGCGCGGCGGCGGCACGAGGGAACGGGGCCTCGGCTCTGCAGACACCAGCACCGGCCGCTGCGCCGTCGGACGGCGGCATGGACCTCAGCGGGCTGACCATGCTGATCAAGCAGAAGCTGAGCCAGACCGCCCAGAGCGAGCGGCCTCCGCCGACCACGCCGACGCCGGCGCCGGCATCCCACACCCCCTTTGCCGCCTCGTCTCCCGTCGCGGCAGCCAATGGTACGTTAACGCAGGCAGCCCTCGGTCCCTTTTCCCAGCTGACCACCCATCTTAGCCGCCCTCACGAGCATGCAAAACACCTACGCCAGCCAGCTGGCCCTCTACCAAAGCCGCACCCCGTCCGCCTACGATTCGCAGAACCAGAACCAGAACCAGAGCCACCGCCAGCACCAGCAGCTGCAGCAGCAGCAGCACCCGCAGCACAACGCGTCCCCGCGGCCGTCGTCGCGGCCGGCGTCGCAGCCGCCGCGTGCGGCCATGGGCGGTGGCGGCGGTGGCGGCGGCGGCGGCAATCCGCCCAGCGCCAACGGCGCGCTGCCGCCGCACCAGTCGTCGCCGAGCTCGATTCTGTACCAGCAGGCGCGGCAGGCGGCGGCGTCCAAGTCGCAGCTGCACACGCGGCGCGAGGGCCTGCACAGCACGCGGCGGCCGTGGTCGGCGGACGAGGAGCAGGCGCTGATGGCCGGGCTGGACATGGTCAAGGGCCCGCACTGGTCGCAGATTCTGCAGCTGTTTGGCGCCAACGGCAGCATCTCGGACATTCTCAAAGACCGCAGCCAGGTGCAGCTCAAGGACAAGGCGCGCAACCTCAAGCTCTTCTTCCTCAAGGCCAACACGGAGATGCCGTACTACCTCAAGTGCGTCACCGGCGAGCTCAAGACGCGCGCCCCCAGCCAGGCCGCCCGCAAGGAGGCCGAGGAGCGCGCCCGCCTCCACAACAAGGAGGAGCAGGCGCGCGTCGAGGGCATCATGACCCTGGCCGGCGGCCTGCAGGACAAGGCGGCCAAGACTTCGTCCCCGGCCCAGGCCCCGGCCCCAGCCCCGGCCCCAGCCCCCACGGCCCCAGCCCCAGCCCCAGCCCCGGTCCCGGCACGCTCCGTTGGGGCCGCGGGAGCGGGTGCCACCACGCCGGCCGCTGCCGCTTCGAAAGCGAACGGCTCCGCCTCTCCGGCAGCTGCCCATGTCGCCTCGGTGACCGGGGGTGCCGCCTCCTCCACCTCGTCGATGACGCCGGCGCAGCAGGCGCAGCTGCAGCAGCAAGTCCAGAGCCATCTGCAGCGGCAGCTGCAGCTGCAGCTGCAGCAGCAGTCGCTGTCCAGGAAGTCGCCGTCGCCCCACACGGGGCCCGCGGGTGCCGGTGCCGGTGCCGGTGCCGGTGCCGGTGCCAGCGGCGGCGTGTCCTCGACCTTTAGTGCTGCCGACGTGGCCCGCGCCGCCGCGCAGAGCGGGCTGACGGCCACGGCCCAGGCGCTCACGAACCAGCAGATCAACGGCACGGCCGCCGGCCGGCCGGTGCAGATCCCGCCCGGGTACACGCCGAGCCTTCCGCGCGCCGCCACCGCCGCCGCCGCCACCACCACCACCAGCAACAACAACAACAACAACAACAACAACAACGCCGCCACGACGAACGGTTCCATCGCTGCCGGTGCCGGGCTGCCCTCGGCCGCCCGACCCTCTCCCCAGGCGGCAAAGCAGACACCGCCGCCGCTCACTACCGCAAGCTCGGCAACGCCGGCGGGGCCGGCAGTGTCGCTGCCCACATCTGGGACCCAGCAGCCGTCTGCGAGTCCGGCGCCGGCCCAGACACCGGTGGCCCAGAAGCTGGATGGTGTTGGTGCTGGTGTTGCTGCGTCGGGGACCAAGACGGCAGAACCAGCTTCGGCGCCCGCGCCGGCTTCGGCGCCGGCTTCGGCGCCCGCTCCGACGCCGGCATCGACACCTGCGGCGAAGCCAGCAGCCACTCCCGCTCCCGCTCCCGCTCCGACGGCGTCTGCTCCCGCCACGGAGCCGGCCCCGCCCCTGGCTCGCCGGACGTGGCAGCCACAGCAGGACGAAACGCCCGAGGAGGCCGTCATGCGCCGTCTGCTGGCATCCCCCGCCACGCACTAGCGGCACAGGTTCCTTGGCTATCCCTCTTTTTTTTGCATTTTATACCTCTATTTGGTTCGGGAAACAGGACTAGGAGACGCCTCGATTCGGTTGGGTGGCATCGGGATGGCACCGGTTGGATGACATGCCTGCGAGGCGGCGAACGGGGAGGGCGTTGCTGTGTTTCTTTTTTGTTTGCTCTTCCTGTTTTATATCCAAGGGTTTTTGATTTTGGTATTTGCTACGGGCGTTGAGACGGATCCGACGACAGCAGCAAGTCTCTTCGCTGGAATGATTCTCTTTTCCTCTTTTTCCTTTTCCCCTTTGTCCCTTTTTCCCTTTGTCCCTCTTTCGTGCGACACCAGATTCACTGAGTTGCCGGCTTGGATTTTCTTGCCGCGCCACCGAGCTGGCCTGTATCACCTGGCTGACCGACGGGCTGCGCGGCCTCGAGCCTTGCTTCCTGGGCGTGGGACCACCAGCCAGCGTCCGTCGCACAAAGGCAGTCAGTCGTGTGCGTGAACGAGGGGCCCGGCCTAGCGAAGGTGTCGTCCTTTGTGTCCGCCACAGCCGTCAGTGAAGTCACGACCCTGTGTCGCTCTGTCGCCACCGCCTGTCAACCGCCTGCCCGGTCCGCCCGTCCAGGGCATCTGTGTGCCATGGGGCCCCCAGCCGCCCGCCTGTGCAGGTGGCCTTGGGGCGCTGCTCGATGGGAGGCCAGAGGGGGGAACAAAGGGCCCTGGGTCGCCTGGCCGCCTGGCCGCCTGGCTCTCGTCGGTTGCCGGAACGGGAACAGGACCAAGTCGGTGATGGCCCATTCACGCATCCGCCTCCTGGGGGGGGCTTCTCGTGTATAAAAGGGACGGGCGGCCACCTTCCTCGCAGACGAAGCCGTGCTCTTTTATGCTGTGCCTTTTTTTCTGCATCTTACCTCGGAAAGCTTCGACAGGAAACAAAAGTCACAGACAAGCAAGACAAGCAAGACAGAAGCCACACCAACTGGCCCAAGGCCTCCGAAGCTGATCATGGCTATCTGGGACCTGCCCGCCTACTTTCGTCGCAGCTACGGCCGGCCGCCGGCCCGGGGCGACAGCATCTCGTACTGCGTGCGGTCCCGCATCGCCGTGTACAACAACGACGACGCCGACACCGACCGCCCGCGGGACCACCGAGCCCGGGAGCGGGGCGGCGGCCACGGACACCACCAGCACCGCGGCGATCACCGCTCGGACCGACCCCATAACAGCCGCAAGCAGCAGCAGCAGCAGCAGCAGAAGCAGCAGCAGCAGCAGCAGAAGCAGAAGCACCGCCAGCAGCAGCAGCACACGCCCGAAGACCGCAGCAAGAACACGACCAAGGCGGGCGTGCACGCCTCGAAGCCCGTGGCGCGCGAAAAACCTACGCAGACAAAGCACGTGCACTGGGCCGACCAGGCCAGCGGCAGCTGTGCCACAGACTACAGCACCGACTCCAGCACCGACTCCAGCACCGGCTTCGGCCCTGGCTATGGCCTTCGCAACGGCCCTGGCTACGGCCCTGGCTGCGGCCCTGGCTACGGCCCTGGCTATGGCCCTGGCTACGGCCTTGGCTACGGCCCTGAATACAGCACTCTCCACTACGGCCTGGACTACGCCTACGGCTACGACAAGGGCCGGTGCGGATATGTGTCGCCGTCGCCGCGGGCGGCGGCCGCGCGCAACGTCCGCTACCTCGAGCCGTACGGCCCGAGCCCCTCCTACTGCCCCTACCTCTACGTGCCCGGCGTGACGGGGCCCGGCATCGACACGTACGCCGACGAGGTGAAGCGGCGGGCGCGGAAGCACCAGCGCGGCCAGGCCGACGGCCACGCGGGCCACACGAGCCGGTGCCGTCGGGGGTGAGGAGGGCATCGAGGCATGGGCACGTGACTTGTCCATGTCAGGTGCTCAAAGGCAAGGGGAGTCGGAAAGCAAGGGGGAGTCAAAGGGGAAACGGACAGAACACAAGCCAGAAAGAGCAGAAGAAAGAGTGCGAGACACGGAGGAGGGGACGGACAAAGGGGAATCATGCGTCGGACAAGGCCGTGGCGGACAGCGGGCGGCGTCATCAGAGTGTGTTTCTGCGCAGGGTTTTTTTCTCATTTCGACGCCGGATTTGCGCCTCGGCACGTGCGCCGACCAACAGCCCGGTCTAAGGGGGGGACGGTTTGGGGACGAACTGTCGGGACGGACCCTGGCGCCCGCACCGCACCTCCGGGGGTAAAAAGGGAAAAAAAAGAAGGCTAGCAAAATAAAAAAAAGTGAAATGGAACGAAACGGGTAATTTAGGAAACGGAAGGAAATACGGAGTACAAGTACGGGGTCGGAGCAGGGAGAGGGAGGGAAAACAAAAAAAGGCGCAAGATGGAAGAAGGAAGGAGCGACGCGCAACAGCGGCAGCGGCAGGACACGAGGGCGGATGGATCCGAGGACAGGCGGCCTGGCCGTGGCGGCGCCGTTCGCTCCTTCCATGGAACACGACTCGTCATGCAGGGCGGGGAAACAAAAGGAGCGGCAAATGGCAGCGCCGGGTCTTGTGCGAGACTCGTTGTACGGCATACGACTAACGGTGCTATAGTTGTCAACTCGACTATTGTCTGCAGCTAGTTCTCACAACGTGAGTCACAAGCCGGTTGGACAGACAGGGGAAATGAGGAGATGCAGGGAGAGAAGAGACAAAGGGAAGGGAATAGAAGGAAAGAGGCGGATAGAAGACAGGAAAGATGAAGAAAAAAGGGAAGGGAAAGGACAAATAAAGAGAAAAAAAAGAAAAAAGAAAGACGAGAAAACGACGACATCCACATCCGCCGCAACTCCACAGAACAGCCTCGTGCGCCTGCCTGGCCCAGGCTACACCGGGTGCCTAGCAAGCTGACGGGGGGCGCAGGCAGACGCGTTCTCGCGCATCCGTTTGTCGGTCGTCTCTGTCTGCTCGTCATTTCTGTCCGCTTGTCCGCTCCTGTATCTTACCCATCCGCACGACGCTGAGCCCATTCCAGCGTGCGCCCGGGCGACCACCGGCATGCCTCGCGGATCTGCTGCAACCCCGACCGACCGACCGACCGACCGACCCCTGTCGCCGCGGCGCACTTACAGCCAAAACCTTCTTCTTCCGGAAGAAAGAAAATACAAAAGACGCCGGCTCGCTGCTCGGCCGTTCTTCCTTTTTTCTTCTCACGTCTCTCTCTCTCTCTTTTCTTGCTCCCGTTCCTTGCCTGTCTGTCCTTTCACACGCCCTCTCTCGACGAATCCTGAAACACCTCCCCCTTTTTTTTCCTTCCTGCCGGCTCCCTCCCTCCTCCACCCGTTGCAGCCCAACCGCACAGCCTTGCCGCCTCGGCACAGCCCAAGCCCAACCTACCAGGCTTTCGGCCCCCCCCCCCCTCCCCCCCCTCTCCCTCCAGGCTGCTGCGCCCGGTCTGCCCAGACGTTGTTTGCCTGGTCGCCTATTTTGTGTGTTTGTCTGGCCTGCATTGCATGCTTGCGTGGCCCGCCCACTGGCTGCCCGCCTGCTCATTCGCGGACCGCCTACCCGTCCTCTTTCTGGACTATAATATACCCTTTGGGCACCGCTGCAGAAGCGCGGCCCCAGTCCTTCTCCCAGTCAGTGCCCACCGATATTCTCCGCCTCTCTCCTTTCTGCCTTTCCTGAACCCCCCCCCCCCCCCCCTCCTCTTCCTTCTCCCGTCTTCTCTTCCCTTCTTGTCTTCGTTTCTTCTCCTTCTTTTTTACTCGCTGCTTGCTCCCTCTACTTTCCACCCATCCAGTCAGAGCGCACCGTCGTCCTGCACCTTTCCTCTTCGCGTGTGCGCGCATTCGTCTGTTCCTACGTCCTGCAGTCCTAGCAGGCAGTCCTACAGGCCAGCCCCCCTCCCTTCTCCCCTCCCCTCCATTCCCCTCCATTCCCCTCCCATACGACAATCCGACGCAGCTGCTGCACGCTTCATGCACGTCGTCTGAACAGAAACGCCGCCCCCAACTAGCAGCAACACGCACAGCACACGCACACGGCGCTGCCCTAGAAGGAAGTCAGAGCCGCGAGCCGCGAGCCACGAGAGCGAGAACAGACGACCGATCCACACCCCCATCCTACTGCACACACACTCTGCCCATTTCTTTCTCTCTGTCCTCGGCGATCGGAGAGGGTGCGCGCGCTCCCCGCCGCAGCCGTTTGCCCGCCATGGCCGAGCGGCGCCGGGTCAACTTCCGGGACTCGCCGCCCGCCTCCAGCGTCTCGTCGGCGTCGGCGTCGGCGTCGGTGCCGGCGTCGCGCTACAGCAGCAGCAGCAGCGATGCGGGCCACGTGAGCGGCAGCGGCCACAGCAGCCGCTATGCCGGGTCTGCCGCCGGCTCGTCGGCTGCCGGCTCGTCGGCTGCCGGCTCGTCGGCGGGGTCCACGTCGACGGCGACCGTCGGCGGCGGCGGCGGTGGCGGCGGCGGCGGCCTCAACCAGTGGACCAACCTGGCGGCGCTGCAGGAGGCGTACCGGCAGCTGGAGGCGGAGCGGGACAGCTGGCAGGCGCGGGCGGAGGACCTGGAGGAGGACGTGCAGCGGGCGCAGAAGCAGGCGTCCGAGGCGGAGGCGCAGTGCCGCGGGCAGGCCGAGCGCAACGGGCAGCTGGAGGAGAACAACGCCAAGCTGTACCGCGACCTGCAGGCGCTGCAGCCGCTGGCCGACGAGGCCGACGAGCTGCGCGACACCGTCGACGACCTGCGCCACCAGCTGGCCCAGGCCAACGCGCGCCTCAACGAGATGCAGCTCAACGCGAGCGCCGCCGCCGCCGCCGCTTCCCCCGGCACCAGCCCCGGCGACCCCAGCCCGCTGCACCGCCGCAGCCCGTCGACCGGGCCGGCGTCGGCGTCGCGGTCCTCCCGCCACCGCGAGGGCCGCGAGAGGGAGAGCAAGAGCTCCAAGAGCAGCGGCAGCGGCAGCGGCAGCGGCGGCAGCAGCCACAGCAGCCACAGCAACAGCAGCCACAGCAGCGTGCGCGCCAAGGTCGGCACCAGCGGCGGCGGCGGCGGCAGCAGCAGCGCGAGCACCGGCACGAGCACCAGCACCGGCACGGCCAAGATGGTGCGGCGCGGGAGCCGGTCGGGGCGTGATCGTGAGCGTGAGCGTGACGGCCGAGACGGCCACCGCGACCGTGACCGTGACCGCGACCGCGACCGTGACCGCGACCGCGACCGCGATGGCCGAGACAGCCACCGCGAGAGCCGCGAGATCTGGCTCGATCCCGACACCAAGCAGAAGCTGCGCCTGGCGCAGCGCTTCAACCCCAAGGACGAGGCCGCCGCGGCCGCGGCCGCCGCCGCTGCCGCCGCCGCCGTCCTCGCCGCCGGCCCCGACAGCACCGCGTCCGCCTCCTCGTCGTCCAACGCCTCGTCGCCGCTGTCGCCGCACCGCCACCGCAAGAGCGGCAGCAGCGCGAGCGGCAGCGGCGGCAGCGGCGGCAGCGGCAGCAGCGCCAGCGCGAGCGCCAGCGCCGGCGGCAGCAGCCCGCCGGCGATGCCCGCGCCCGCTCCGGCCCCGGCCTCGTCGTCCACCACCTCGTCGTCGCGCGCCCGCCGCGACATCTACTCCGAGGGCTTCGGGCCGTCCGTCGCGCTCGGCCACCACCACCACGCCGCCGTCTCCACCTCCTCTGTCCTCCCTGCTGCCGCCTCCGCCTCCACCTCCGCCTCCGCTTCCGCCCTCCCGCCCTCCTCCCCCTCCATGGCCATGCCGCCGCCCGGCGCGGCTCCTGTCCTCGGCGCCCCGCTCTACGGCCGCACCATGGTCCACCACTCGGCCGCCGCCGGCGCCGCTGCCGTGGGTGGGGTCCCGCCGCCGCACTATGCGCTCGCCGGACAGCCGCTGGGCCCCCCGGCCGGGCTCGTGTCTCCGCGCGGCGACATGGCCGCCATGGACGGCGGCCGCGCGCGGCATGCGTCGGTGATGCTTGTCAACGAGGTCATGGGCGACCCCTACGCCGGCGACCCCGGCTACTACACTCCCTACCAGCCCCGGGAGCGCATGCCGCGGCGGTGAGCCCCTTTCTACGTTGCTTTTTCTCTTGCCACGCATTGTACGACAGAAACCTCTGCGGCGTTGATGATCCTTTGCCTTTTTTTCTCCTTTTTTTCCTTTTTTCCCCTTTTCTTTTCCCTTTTCCTTTTCTTTTCCTTTTCTTTCCTTTTCTTTCTTTTTCTTCTTCCTTTCATAGACTTGGGGACCTAAGGTCCAGGGACACGATATCCTGTACAACAGCCCGTCATGTACGTTATCGGGGAAAAGGTCGGGGCAAGGGCCACGGCGCGAGGGCACAGGGCTCCATGTATGTCCCCAGACGGCAGCTCGTCTGGGGTTCGGTTTCTGTATTTTACGTGTGCTCTCTTCCCGGTAGCTTTGCTCTGTGGGCGGCTGCGCGCTTTCGGGGGAAAAAAAAGGAGGGGGAGGGCAGGGCATAGGGCATCGTCGGCCTCGCCATGCCGCTCTCGTTTTTTCTACACGGTTCCATAGACGCGGAAGGCAACTTCCACCACCAATACACAACCAGCCGCCAGCGGCTGGCCTCTGCAAAGGAGACAAACGAAGGACACAAACGGTGGACCGCTCGCGGCGTAGGCAGCAGCAGCAGCAGCGCCGATGGCGGAGGATCAGGCAACCAACAGGCTTGCATTGTCGTCTGACCAGCTGGCCAGTCGTTGACCAGGCTTGGCAGTCTGTCTGCCTTGTACAAAAAAGAGAGTGAGACGAACATCAGATCTCCGCCGGCCTATCAGGCGGCCGCCCAGCCGGCCGTCTGAGCCCGGCGGCCTTCGCGCAGGCAGCAGCCGCCTCGCCGCAGATAACAAAACAGATGGTGGGCGCGCGCGAGGAGTGGGCGACGGACGGCGGCACGACGGGACGGGCGTCCGCTCGACTCGGCGTTCCCGGCTGGTCCCGAGGCGGCTGTCTGTCCACGCTGTCTGTCCGCGAATGGGAGAGCACACGTCCGGCGTGTCGTTGTGCTGTCGTCTGCGTGCGGCGTGCTCGCTCGCAATGGCTGGCTGGTCCGCAGTCGTGTGCCCGGCGTGGGAAGAAGACAAAAAGTCAGTCCATGACAACAGGAGGTGCGCAGACGGACAGACGCTCATCCGCCCGTCTTGGCCGCCGCCGTGCTGCTCTCGCCCGAGGCTCCGGCCGCCACGGCACGCCGGCCGCCTCGTCCGCCTCGTCCGCCTCGTCCGCCACCCGCACCATCGCCGCCCGTCATCGAAACGTTCTCCTTTGCCTCGCCGCCGCCGCCGCCGCCGTCGGCACCTCCGCGTCTGCGCCCGCCGCGGCGCCGCGGCGCCCGCTTGCCGGCGTCACCGCCACTGCCGCCGCCGCCGCCGCCGCTGCCGCCGCCGCCGCCGCCCGTCACGCTGCCGCTGACCGACGCCTTGTCCGACGGAGGCCCGCCGGCAGCACCGCTCGTGCCCTTCTTCGCCGCATCCCGGTCGCGCTCGCGGTCCTTGCGCTCCAGCACCTGCACGGCCGCCTGGGCCACGGCGACGGGCGAGGCGGCCACCGCGCGCACGAGGCCGCCGTGCTCGGCAAAGTCGACAAACGCGAAGCCCTTGCGGCGGTCGATCTCGACCGACGCCACCGCCCCAAACGCCTGCATCGCCTCCCGCAGCAGCGCCTCCGTCACCCCCTGCGACGGGTTGGCGTGCTTGAGAAACGCGCGCGTGGCGCCAGGCGTCACGGGGGCGGCGGCGGCGGCGGCGGCACCGGTGGCGCTGCTGCTTCTGCCGCCGGCATGGCTCGTCGGCTTGGCGACCGGAGGGGGGGGTGCCGCCGGCGAGGCCGCGGGCCCGGCCGCGGGCGCGGCCGCCGCACCCGCACCCGCACCCACGTCGTCCTTGTCCGTCTTCTTGGACAGAATCTTGGTCGGCGTCGCCGCCGGCGTGTCGCCGCCACCACCCGCGCCGTCCTTGTCCTTGCCTTTGCCCCCCGTCCCTGCTGCCTCGCCCTTCTTGCCACCCCTCGACCCGCGCGCCGGCCTCTCTCTCTCGTCGCGCGGCCCGCTTCCGCCCTTGCCGGTCTGTGCGTCGGCCGCCCCGGTCGCCGCCGCCGCCGTCGTCGTCGTAGTTGCCGGTGCAGCCGTCGGTGCCGAGGAGGAGGCAAACTTGGTGCGCGCGGCACCCGCCGAAGCGCGCTCGTCCTTTTTGCTGCCGCCGTCGTCGGCCGCCGCCGTGGTCTGCGCGGTCTGTGCGGCGACGGCCGCCCGCGCCCGCCGGTGTGCATTGCCCGGGCTGAGGCCCAGGTCGCGCTGCAGGATGCGTGCGGCGGCCAAGATGCCCGCCCGGCGGCTCTTGGGCACGTCCTCGGTCGCGGCCGACGGCGCTGGCCCCGGCACGGCAGACGCCTTGTTTGCGCCCGTAGCGCCGCCAGCAGCAGCAGCAGGAGCAGTGCCAGAAGCAGCAGCAGCACCAGAAGCACCGGCTGCATCGGTGGCATTGGCCGCGGCGCCGGCCTTCTTCGTCAGGATCTTAACCGTGCTGCCCTTGGCCCGGCCGGCTGGCCGCTCCTTGTCCTTGCGGTCGCCCTTGCTGCCGCCGCCCTTGTCCTTGGCGCCGTCCTTGTCTCGGCCACCGCGGCCCTTTTTCGTGGTCTCGTCGCCGGCTCCTCCCGCGGCGGCTGCTGCTGTTGCTGTCGTTGCTGCCGCCGCTGCCGCTGCCGCCGCCGCCGCCGCCGCCGCCGCCGCCGCCGCCGCCTTGCCCTTCCCGTCGCGCTTCGCGACCTTGGCTCCGGCGGCCTCCTTGGCCTTGCTCGCCTTCTTCTCACGCAGATAGTCGATCAGAGGGGTGGACGTGGCCTTGACCTTGGACTTGTGTGTGTCGTCGCCGGCCGGGTCCGCGGCGGCGGCGCCGCCGCCGCCGCCGCCGCTCTTGGCGCCCGGCGCACCGGACGCCGCCGCATCCGAGGCCGATGGACCTGCGTCCGCCGCCGCCGCCGCCGCCAGCGCCGACGTGGCGGCCGCGGCGCCCACCGGGTTGGCCAGCGCCTCGAGAAAGGCCATGAACTCGGGGTCCTGGTCGATGGTGCCCTGGCGGCTGTCGACGCGGTGCTTCCCGCTGGGCACCTTCTTGTAGAGGGCGAACTCGGCCGTCGGGGGCCCGACGAGGGCGGCGCTGGCCAGGCTGTTGTCCTTGGTGTCGGTCCACGCGGCCGCACGCACGGCGTCGGCGAGGGCGCCGAGGTCGTCGCGGCGCAGGACGTGGAGCGCCGCAAAGGCGGGGCGCGACGGCTTGGAGGCGCTGGGGCTCGTCAGCACGGCACGGGAGCAACAACACACTGTCTCAGCCCACGCACTCTCTCGACACCTTGCCCGGGTGGAACGAGCTCCAGCCGATCTTGGCGCCGCCGGGCTTCCACTCGTCGCCGAGAATGGCCGTGAACTCTGCTTCCGTCAGGCCCGGCGGCAGGCGGCGCACAACCACCTTTTCGCCGTCCGGGGCGGCGCCGGCGCCGGCGCCGGCGGCCTTGGCTTTCGCTGGTCTGGCTGCGTCAGCCGCCGCCGGAGCCGTCGCTTCGGTTGCCGTCGTGCTAGCGGTCGCCGAGGTCGCCGTCTTGCCGCCGCCGGCGGCGGCGGCGGCCACCGGCAGCACGCCGTTTGCCTTGCGCGACAGCAGAAGCTGCGGCGCCGACATTGCTGCTGCAGGGGGCCCGCGGAGGAGGGCGCATGTGCTAGAGGTGCGAGGGCGCGGCTGCTGCTCGTGGTGACGCGTGGGCTGGGCGCATGGACTCGGGCGGCATTGGCCAGCCGTGATGCATTTTTTGGGTGAAGACGTGCAAAAGGCCGGCGGCGCTCAGGCGCTGTGACAGGCTGGAACAAGCTTCGAAGGGGTGGGGCGACTTTGCTTATAAGCATATGGAGTTCTTGGGCTGCACGGATCAACTGATTTGCCGAGACGGCTGCCACGTGCGCACTGTGGCGCGAGCGTGGGCTGTGGCGCGGTCGCTGCGGGCTGTGGCGCGGTCGCTGCGGGCTGTGGCGCTAATCGTGGGCGGGCAACCTGGCGCGGCCGCTGGGCAGAGCCGACGAACAGAACCGGTGCGGCGGACGACGAGGACACACGGATTCTAGACGACACAAGGACGACTCTTGGACGAGCAAATAACGATACTTGCACGTGCCTTAGTACAGAATTTCATTGCGCGGGCCGTGGCAGCCGAGAGACGACAACCGACGACGACGACGACGACGACGACGACGACGACGGCGACGACGGCGACGCGTTAGCGAGACGGACTCGGACAGAGCCGCCGCCGAGACCGTGACGGGCGTGACGATGGCGGACGTTCCGCGGCCCGGGCCGGCGAGGCTGACGCCCGGCGCCGGCCTGGACGAGTGGCTGGAGGAGGCCAAGCAGTGCCACTATCTGCCGGAGCCGGTGATGAAGCAGCTGTGCGAGATGGTCAAGGAGGTGCTGATGGAGGAGTCCAACATCCAGCCGGTGTCGACGCCGGTGACCATCTGCGGCGACATCCACGGCCAGTTCTACGACCTGCTGGAGCTGTTCCGCGTGGCGGGCGGCATGCCGGGCGAGACGGACGTGCAGGCGCCGCGCACGATGACGGCCGTGATCAACTCGGACGACCTGGAGCCGCCGACGGAGATCCACAGCCCGCGGCTGCGGAGGCGAATCCGCGGGGGGGGCGGCGGTCTGGGTGGCGGGGGCGGGGAGGACGAAGATGAGGACGGGGACGGGGAGGAAGGCGTGGGCGGGGAGAAAGAGGACGGCTCGAGCCACACGGGCAACACGACCGAGGGCGTGTCGGGCACGGCGCAGTCGGCAGACACGCGCTTCGTGTTCCTGGGCGACTTTGTGGACCGCGGCTACTTTAGCCTGGAGACGTTTACGCTGCTGATGTGCCTCAAGGCCAAGTGGGTGCCCCAGCGAGGAGGAGGAGGAGGACGACGAGAAGAGGCTGACCAGCAGATACCCCGACCGCATCGTGCTGGTGCGCGGCAACCACGAGTCGCGGCAGATCACGCAGGTGTACGGCTTCTACGAGGAGTGCCAGCAAAAGTACGGCAACGCGTCGGTGTGGAAGGCGTGCTGCCAGGTGTTTGACTTTCTGGTGCTGGCGGCCATTGTCGACGGCACGGTGCTGTGCGTGCACGGCGGGCTGTCGCCCGAGATCCGCACCATTGACCAGATCCGCGTGGTGGCGCGCGCGCAGGAGATCCCGCACGAGGGCGCCTTCTGCGACCTCGTCTGGAGCGACCCCGAGGACATTGAGGCCTGGGCCGTCAGCCCGCGCGGCGCCGGCTGGCTGTTTGGCGACAAGGTGGCCCGCGAGTTCAACCACGTCAACGGGCTCAAGACCATTGCGCGCGCCCACCAGCTGGTCAACGAGGGCTACAAGGTGGGTGTCTCTGTGTGTGTGTGTGTGTCTCTCTCTCTGTGTCTGACCCCCAGTTCCACTTCCCCGAAAAGTCCGTCGTCACCGTCTGGTCGGCGCCCAACTACTGCTACCGCTGCGGCAACGTGGCCTCCATCATGACCGTCGACAGCAACCTCGACTCCAAGTTCCGCATCTTCTCCGCCGTGCCCGACGAGTTCCGCCACACCCCGTTTAACCGCCGCGGGCCGAGCGACTACTTTCTCTAGGCCGGCCGCTCTTGTCTGTTTGCTGGGTCTCCTTGTTTGGGCGTGCTGCCGTGCTGGACGGCACCGTGTATTTGTACGACGGGCTTTTGCATACGAATCACTGCCATGGCTATATCCAACTTTTCCCGTCTCGTCCCGTCTCATCCCCTCTCGTCTCACCTCGTCCCTCATCACCCCCCCCGCCGGAACAGGGCTGGCACGTTGTCCCACACGACGGCCTGGGCAGCGCGGGCGGCGCGCTCGGCCTCGCGGGCGGCCTCGGCGGCCTCGCGGGCCTCGTGCAGGGCAAAGTGGGCGATGTCCTCGGGGTGGGTGAGGTCCTCGAGGCGCGTGTTCTCGTCGTGGAACTTTTCCCAGTGGTGGATCTCGTACTCGTACTCGTCGTCGCCGTGGTGGCCCGGCCCCGTGCCCAGGTCCGGCAGCGTCTTGCCGTCCCCGTCGTAGCCCTGCCGCCACTCGGCGCGGCTGATGCGCCCGTCGCCGTCGCCGTCAAAGAGCGCCAGCACCGCCGGCGCCACCGCCGCCCGCGCCGCCGCCGGCAGGTCGTCGTTGGACGCGTCCATCAGCCCGTACGTGCGCTCAATCTCCGCCGCCGACAGGAACCCGTCGCCGTCAAAGTCGTGCAGCGTGAAGAACGAGTCGCCGTCAAACCCGCCAATGTGGTGCTCCTCTGATCGGTCAGCCGTCGTCGTCGTCGCCGTCGTCGCCGCCGTCGTCGTCGTCGTTCCCGTGATCGTCCTCACCCGCCATGTGCCGCGTCAGCCAGTCGGCGTCCGCCGCGACGTCCGGCTTCTTGCTGCCCCCGTGGTCGCCGTGGGCCAGCGCCGCCGCGATCAGGCCCGCCGTTGCCAGCAGCAGCCGCAGTGTGCGCATCGTGGTGGCGTGCGTTGTGGTTGCGATGCGGAAGGTGGTCGGGCCCAGTACCCAAAAACCGAAATAGGGGCGTCCGCGCACGTGCGCCGGCGCTATGTAAGCTACGTCATAAGCGCGACGCGTTCTCCAGGGGAAAAAGCGAGCGTTTGCGTCGTCCGCTTCGTCCCCAAACGACGACCACCCGGCGCCGCCATGAACCGCTCGACCGACCAGGCGCTGCGCTCGCTGCTGCCGACGCACAACGGCGCCCTGCCGCCGGCGCTGGCGGACCTGGCCGGCTCGCTGCTGGCCCAGTCGCGGCACCGCGTCAGCACGCTCAAGGCCGACGAGGAGGGCGCCCGGCCCTACGCCTGCGCGCACATTGCGTGCGACCGGTAGGCAGCAGCGCTCGGCCGGACCGAGGACGGAGGACAGACAGTGGGAAAGCTGCAGCTTCTGACCGTTGCCAGACTCAAAACAAGCCTCAACCTGCCCCCCATCGAGCCCCGGCCCCCCATCCAGCCCCGGCTCTACAAGCGGCTCTACGCGCACCTCACCGCCGTCCTGCAGCCGCGGCCGGCCGAGACGACGGGCCCAGACGCGCAGAGCGGGCTCGGGAGCACGCCCAGAAAGGCGGCGCCGGCCCAGACGGCGCCCCAGGCTGCGGCCACCACCCCCCGCGCCACGCCCAAGCCGACGCCCAAGCCGACGCCGAAGCCGGCGTCCTCCGCACATCCCGCGCCGCCGCCGCCGCCGCTGTCGTCCCTGCAGTCGCCGCTCTGGCTGCGCTCGACCGTGCGCTTCGTCTGCCGGGAGATGGGCCACCCGCAGCTGGCACCGACCATGGCCGCCGGCCTGTCCGCCATCCGCCGCGAGGCCGCCCTGGCGCCGCGCCCGGTTGAGAAAGGAGAGAACGACGACGAGGACGACGACGACGACGAGGACATGGCCGCATGGGTCGAGTCCAACCTGACGGCGCTCACGGCGGCGCTGTACCTGTACTGCCTGACGGCGTGGCGGGAGGAGGAAGCGGCGGGCGGCGGCGGCGGCGGCGCCCCGGCCAAGGCGGCCGGCCACGAGGAGCGCCAGTTCCAGGCCGACGAGAAGGCGATCCTGGGCGTGTTTGCGCGGGTGCGCGCGGCAGACGCCCTGGAGGCCGCCCTGGAGACGGCCGCGCTGGAGGCCGGCGCCGCCGACCCCTGGGCGGGCTGGGAGGACCTGCGCAAGCGCACGTTCCGCGACGCGCTGGTGGTCGTGTCGGAGCGCGGCTGGCTGCAGAGCGACTGGTACCGGGACATTGCGGCGCTCTACCAGCAGCACCAGCGGCGACGGCGGCGGCAGCAGGGCCAGACCGGGGGCAGCGACAGCGACAGCGACAGGCAGGACGAGGGCGACGGCGACGGCGACGGCGAGGGCAACGACGACGACGACGGTCACGACCACGGCCACGGCCACAAGGCGTGGCGCGCCGACAGCATGTTCCAGGCGCGGTACGACTTTCTGAGCGAGGCCAAGCAGCGCGAGTACGAGACGTGGCGCGCGCACATGCTGGCGGCCTTGGGCGGCGGCGGCGCGGCGGCCAGCGAGCCCATGGAGGTGGACGGCAGCCAAGAAGACTAGCATTCAAAAAGGGGCGAGAGCTCAGAGCTCGCTAGCTATTCCTTGTCCAACCCCAGGGAACCTACAGGTACTCCTTCAGGCTCTTGACGGCGTCGACCACCGTCTTCTCAATGGGCGTCCACTGGATGCCGAGCAGCTTGTTGGTGTCCGAGTTGTCGACGTCGTAGTGCTGGGCGGGCGTGGTGCCGCCGGGGGTGTCGGGCGACGGCAGGTTGTCGGCGTACTCGGGGAAGTTGGCGCGGATGATCTCGACAATCTGCTTGTTGTCGTAGAAGCCGCCGGTGGTGAAGAGGCGGTGGCCGCCGGCCTCGGGCCGCTCGGCGGCGAAGACGTGGGCGGCGGCGACGTCGCGCACGTCGACAAAGTTGTAGACGCCCGACTCGGGGATGGGCCCGCCGCTCTTCTTCCAGGTGCCGTTGGCGGCGTAGGCGATGCGCTGGTTGCTCGTGTTGATGTCCTCGATGCCGCGCGGCAGCTTGTGCAGGATGGGCCCGTACACCATGGGCGGGTTGACCGTGGCCAGGTCAAAGTCGGGCTGCTCGTCGACGACAAAGTCCCAGGCCGCGCGCTCGGCCAGCTTCTTGGACACGCGGTAGCCCGTGCCCGGGTCGCCCTTGATGTCCTCCACCGTCAGCGGGTTCCACGACAGCTCCGAGAACACGGCCGTCGGGTCCTCCGTCCGGCGCGGGTCGACAATGGCCGCAAACGACGACGTCACCACCACGCGCCGCACCTGCGGCGCGTGCTCCTTGATCGCCTTGAGGATGCTCGTCGTGCCCTTGACCGCCGGCTCGACCAGGTCCTTGACCGGGTCCGTCACCCGGAAGTGGAACGGCGACGCCGTGTGCAGCACCACCTCGATGCCCGGCGTCTGCACCACCTCGTCAAACGCGTTGGGCTGCGTCAGGTCCGGCGTCAGCACCACCTGCAGCTTGTCTGCGCCCGCCTCGGGGAACACCGCCTGCAGCTGCGCCGCCTTCTCCTTGCTGCGCACAGTCGTCACCACCGTGTGGCCCCTCTCCAGCAGCTGCTTGATGATGTGCACGGCAATGAAGCCATTGCCGCCTGGTGGTCAGCTGGCCGGGCCGGGGAGCGTGGGAGCGTGAGCACACGTACCGGTGACGAGAATCTTGGTCATGGTTAACTGGTAAAGGACGTTTGGCAAAGGTGAGGTTCAGAAAACAGTTTGGTTAACGTTATCCTAGGAGGGAGGGGCTGGAGAGCTCGGCAGGCGACAGTCAGTCGCCTTTTATAGGGCAAGTGCGACAGCCGATCGCCTCCTGCCTGCCCGCCCGCCGCCCGCCCGCCTTCCGCCACAGCTTTGCGCGTGGCCCGCACCTTCCGATTTCCGTCCCGAACTCCCCCCAGCGCGAGCGCGCCGAGCTGTTTTTTCGGCGCCGCTTCTGCGCGTGCTGCCCTGAGCCCCGCCATCGCCCATCGCGCCTTCCCCCCGCCGACCGCCGAACCGGCCCTGGTCCAGCGGGGTTCTTGCCTTTTGGCCAGCCATCCAGCCAGCCAGCCAGCCAGCCGTCCAGCCAGCTGCCCAGAGAACCCGGATGCCGTCGTCCCGGATCACGTGCACACACTCTGTGCATACGCCATCGAAGCTTAGGCCCCTGTGGGTCGTTGTCGTCACTCTCCAACAGCAAAGATATCTGACGTCTTTGCCTTCCGCGCCCCCTCCCCCCCACAAATGCCGTGTGCCCTGCCGAGTTCGTTGAGGATCGGCGTTAACGTCCCGCCCACAGCGCAGAGCCGCGCAGCTTAACGCCGGCGGCCGGCGGAACCAGCGCGCAGGCAAAACAGATGAAGCAATGCATCTTGTATTTGTATTGTAAATTGGTAAAAAGTACACAAAGGGGGGCAAGGCTGAAGGCGACAGAGTGAAGGCCGAACGCGACAGAAGCGGGAAAAGGCAAAGGCGTCTGCCCGTCTGCTCGTCTGCCGTCTGCCCGTCTGCCCGTCTGCTCGTCTGCCGTCTGCCCGTCTCCCCGTCTGCCGCTGCCGCTGCCGCTGCCGCCATCCTCCTCCCCTCACGGCGTCGCGGGCTGCGGCGGCGGCGGCGGGGCCTTGGAGTCGGCGCCGTCGTCGGCCACGGGCCCGCCGCCGGGGAGGCCGCCCGGGACGGGGTCGTCGAGGGGCCCCGGGGTCTTGGGCACGAGCATGGGCCCGACGGGGACGGCGATGCGGTCGGGCAGGGACTGGCCGGAGATGACCTTGAGCACCTCGTCCTTGTCGAGCGTCTCGTACTGCAGCAGCGCCTTGGCCAGCAGGTCGAGCTCCTTGCGCTTGGACTGCAGCAGCTTGCGCGAGCGCTCGTACGCGTCCGACAGCGTCTTCTGCACCTCGGCCTCGATGACCGCCTTGGTCTCGGAGCTCAGCTGGTTGTACCGGTTCCAGAACTGCACCGGGCCCACCTTCTCCGACATGCCCAGCTGCGTCACCATGCGGTAGGCGATGGACGTGGCGTGCTCGAGGTCCTGGGGGTCAGCTAGGAAGGGGGAAACGGGCACAAGAAAAGGAAAAAAACTCACACTCGACGCTCCGCCCGTCACCATCTCGTTGCCGTAGACAATCTCCTCGGCCAGCTTGCCGCCCAGCGACACGTCGATCATGGCCAGAAAGTCCTTGACGCTGTACGAGTACTTGTCCATCTCCGGCAGCATCGACGTGTGCCCCAGCGAGCTGCCGCGCGGCAGCACCGTCACCTTGTACAGCTTGTTGGGCGCCGACGGGCTAAAGTAGCTGACCAGCGCGTGGCCCGCCTCGTGGTAGGCCGTCAGCTCCTTCTCCTTGGGGCTGATGACCATGCTCTTGCGCTCCGCGCCCATGATCACCTTGTCCTTGGCCCAGTCAAAGTCCGCCTTGGTCACCGACGTCGACTTGGCCTTGCTCGCGTGCACCGCCGCCTGGTTGACGATGCTCTCCAGCTCCGCCCCCGACAGCCCCGACGTCTGCAGCGCAATCGAGTTGAGGTCCACGTCCTTGGCCGCCTTGATCTTGGTCGCGTGGTGCTGCAGGATCGCCAGCCGGCCCCGCACGTCCGGCAGGTCCACGTTGACCAGCCGGTCGAACCGCCCCGGCCGCGTCAGCGCCTTGTCCAGCAGCTCCGGGAAGTTGGTCGCCGCCAGGATGATCACCCCGCTGTTCTGCTCGAAGCCGTCCAGCTCCGTCAGCAGCTGGTTCAGCGTCTGCTTGACGTACGCCGCGTCCCGCGAGTTGCGCCGGCTGCCGATCGCGTCCAGCTCGTCGATGAACACAATCGCCGGCGCCTTGCCCCGCGCGCTCGCAAACAGCTCCCGCACCCGCTTCGCGCCCACGCCCACGTACACCTCGTCGAACTCGCTGCCCGACATGTAGAAGAAGGGCACGCCCGCCTCGCCCGCCACCGCCCGCGCCAGCAGCGTCTTGCCCGTGCCCGGCGGGCCCACCAGCAGGATGCCCTTGGGCAGCTTGCCGCCCAGCGTCGAGAAGCCCGCCGGGTTCTTGAGGAACTCGACCAGCTCCTGCAGCTCCTCCTTGGCCTCCTCGCAGCCGTGCACGTCCGAGAAGCGCGTCTTCTGGCTCTCCGCCTTGACCTCGTTGTCCGCCCGGCCCGTCGGCCGCTTGAACGTGTTGAGGCCCTCGATCAGCATCGTGATCACCACCAGGCTAAAGTACGTGAATAGGCAGAACCACAGCACAAACTTGATCCACCGGAACAGCACGTCGCCGATCGGCTGGTCCACCACCACGTGAATCGGCGCGTCCTTGGCCCCCGTGCCCTGCGCGCCCCGGCCCACCGCAATCGACGCGCCCCGGTGCTGCGCCGCGATCGCCTGGCCCACCGCCTGCAGCTGCGCCGGCGTCAGGTGCGTGTTGTTGTTCGCGGCGATGCCCGACAGGCCCGCCACGTCGCTGCTGCCGGCGCCGTTGCCCGCGGCCGCCGCCGCCGCCGCCGCCGCGCCGGGCGTGGCGCTGATCATGCCCAGCGCGCGGTGGTACGCCTCGGTCGTGGCCTCGTTGGCGGCATAGCGGCCCGAGTTGTAGCGCTCGATGACGATCATGGGCATGTTGGCCTTGAGCAGCACCTGGTAGAAGGCGTTTTGGGCGGTCGCGCTGCTGGGGTTGCGGTTGGCCGCGGCCTCGCGGTTTTCGAGGAGGTTGCGCGAGATGCCGCCCGCAAAGCTGCTGCCCGAGAAACTGCCGCTGCCGGTCGTCCCAAAGGTCCGCTCCTGCTGCTGCTGCTGCTGCGTGCGCAGCAGCAGGCTCGTGCTCGGCCGCAGGCTCGTGCTCGGCCGCAGGCCCAGCGCCGTGCTGAACAGACGGACGGACCGCAGCGCCGGATGGCAAGCCGACGGCCGGACGAGCCGGCCCAGAGTCGTGGTCGGTATTGTCATCGTGGCCCAGGGCTGGGATGTGTGCTGCACGGCCAGGCCCAGGAACGAGGTCGTCCCGCGGACAGGCAGCCGCGTTGTCGGTGTGCGCCCACTCCGTGCCCCCACCACGTCCTCTGCTGTTGCCAGCGTCGATGCTGATGCGGCGGCGCGTGGTTTCCTTGGCGTGGAGGTTCGCCAGGGGGCCACGAGGGCACGGCGGACCGAGGGCACCAGGTCCGCCGCCGCCACCATGCCCTGGACGGGCCGCGCCACGGTGAAAAGCGTCATGCTGGGCAACAAACGGGAGGCGATGCTGCGTAGTCGGCGGAAAAGTCGCTCACTCGAGAAGGAGAGAAGAGGTGTCCGAGGCGCCGGAGCGAGACGGGAGGCGAAAAGAGCGACGGAAACGACGAAACCAAAGGAGCGAAGCCGTCGTGCACGACAGGATGGGGACGACGAGACGCCGGACAGGAGAGAAAGAGGCCGGGAACGAGAAACGATGCACCAAAAGCGGCCGTCGAGCTTTTCTTCTCTCCGCTCGCTTTTTGCTGCTTGGGCGGCGCGCGGGCCGAGTCGTTGTCGGAGACGAGGATGCAAGAGAGGGGAGAGGGGGACAGGCAAAAATCAGCAGGCGGCCGTCGTGCGCGGATGCATGGTCGTGCGTTGTGCGTGCACGCCGAAACGGGATCGAAGATGTGGATGGGGTGAGGAGAGAAGAGGCGGCGCGCGCGGTGACGAGGCGCAAAATAGGCCGCAGGCGAGGCGCGGTGGCGGAAATCGCACGACCCCGGAAAGAGCAGGCACCGCAGCGCCTTCTGCGCGCTTCCACGATCGTCACGTGGGGTCACGTGATGAGGCGAGCCGGCGGCACGGTCTGCTCAGAGGATGAAGTATTTTTCGTTTAAATATTCATACTTATTCTTCTGGCAGCTCATACTACGAGTGCCCCGTCGTTGTATTACTCCCTCTCATCGCATCGCAGCGACGGCGGCCTGTCGCGGAAGACGCGGGCCCCTGGTGGCCCCTACCAACCGGCTGACCCCTGAGGCAGCTACTCCGTATTACACAGTGACTTGCGGTTGTGTGCGGCCGCGCGCGGACGCCAAGTACCGCGCTAGCAGGTTGACAAAGCTCGGCCGCCAACGGCTCGGTGAGGGCTGGCCGAACCCACGTCGTCGTCATCGTCTTGTTCTGTCTGCTGGGCTGCGTGCTGCTGCGTGCTGGGCTGCATTGGTTTGACCCTGCGCTCACATTTCCTTTTTTTGGTCTCACGTTCTTTTTGTCTGTGCGCTGTCTGCATCTGGCCGGCGGCTGGTCTTTTGCTCTCCTCCTTTTTGGGAAGAAATCCTCCTCAACCGTCATCTGCCTCCGCCCGCCATGGCTCTCGTGGAAGGCTGGATGCCTCCGAGCCGGGAGCACTATGACTGGATCGTGTTTCTGTGGCAGTTCTACCCGCTGGTGCGCGCGTCCCGGGACAGCCAGACCCCGTCTCCTCCTCCTTTCTTGGATCGAACCGTCTGACATTGTCTTCTCCAGTTTGCCTCGTTGCAGTGGCTTACGCCGTGGTACGGCATGGGCAAGACGTCGGTGCGCAGCGTCTTCAACCTGCCGGGGCGCGTGGGCTGGATGACGATGGAGTGCCCCGGGGCGCTGACGCTGCTGTACATGATGAGCACGCTCACGAAGCAGGCCGGCATCACGGACCTGCCGTGGCAGAACAAGGTGCTCGCGGGGCTGTTTGTATGTCGACTCACCCCTTCCTAGCTCCCCGCTCGCATGTGGACGCCGCTCACACTCCCCCGCTCCCCTCAGGTCATCCACTACAGCTACCGTGCGGTGCTGTACCCGCTGCTGGCGCCGTCCATGTCGGAGATCCACGCGGTGGTGTGGTGCCTGGGGCTGGTGTTCCAGGTGGTCAACGCGACGTGCCTCGGCGGGTTCCTGGCGGCGTACGGCCCGACGACGGCGGCGGCGTGGGACGCGCAGCTGGCGCCGTGGCCGACGCTGCAGTTCGCGGCGGGCCTCACCGTCTTCTACCTGGGCCTGGCGGCCAACTACTACCACGACGACGAGCTGCGCGAGATCCGGCGGCGCGAGGAGCAGCGGCGGGCGCACGCGGCGCGGGCGACGGGCCAGCCCGTGCAGGCGGTGGACAAGCACTACCAGGTGCCGCAGGCCGGGCTCTTCCAGTACGTGCTGTACCCGCACTACCTGGTGGAGTGGATCGAGTGGACGGGCTTCTGGATGGCCGCCGGCTGGGGCTGCGCGCCCGCGCGCGCCTTTGTGCTCAACGAGTTCTTTGCCATGCTGCCGCGCGCCGTGCGCGGCCGCCAGTGGTACGTGGCGCGCTTCGGCGCCGACAAGATCGGCCGCCGGCGGGCCGTGCTGCCGGGGGTGCTGTAGGTCATCACGAGGCGGCTTCCATAGTCTATTCATCACCGAGGCGGCCGAGGCGGCCGAGGCGGGCTTCCATGTCTGTTATCATCGAGGCGGCTTCTCATCCATCCTCAGCTCAGCTTCCCGCGCACAAAGGGGTGGCCGGCGCTGAGGCCGCCGTCGACGGCCCAGGCCTGGCCGTTGACGTAGCTGGCGTCGTCGCTGCCGAGGAAGAGCACGACGCGGGCGATCTCGTCGCTGTGGCCGGCGCGCAGCAGGGGGTTGAGCTGGCCGATCTTGCCCTGGGTGCCGCGGGCGCGGGCGGCGTCGAAGACGGCGGCGGTCATGCCCGTCTCGATGAGCCCCGGGCAGACGGCGTTGACGCGCACGCCGGTGCCGGCCAGCTGGAAGGCCAGCGTCTGCGCCAGCGAGACGACGGCCGCCTTGGACGCCGAGTACGGCGTGGCGCCCGCGTTGGACCGCAGCCCGGCCACCGACGCCGTCAGCACGATGCTGCCGCCGGGCTCCTTCTTGCCGCCGACGCCGCCCCCCCCCGTCTTGCGCATCGCCGGCGCCGCGTGCTTGGCCGCCAGGAACGGCCCCAGCGTGTTGACGCGCAGCGTCTGCATAAAGGCCTCGGCGTCGACGCTGCCAAAGGCCGCCTGCGGGCCCAGCGTGCCCGCGTTGGCAAAGAACACGTCCAGCCGCCCGTACCGCTGCAGCGCGTCCGCCACCACGGCGCGCACCGCCTCCTCGTCCGCCGCGTCAAAGCAGCGCACGTGCACGTCCACGCCCGGGTGCCGCTGCCCCAGCTCCTGCCGGTACGCCGCCATGTGCTCGTCCGCGCGGTCGCAGAGGTACACGGCGCGCGCCCCGTTCTGCGCAAACTGGTACGCCGCCGCCCGGCCGATGCCGAGGGGCGAGTTGGCGCCTCGTCTGTCAGCGGGGAAACTTTACGCAGCCGCCGGCTGACGTAGACACTTGGACGCACCTGTGACGATGACCACCTTGTCTTGCGCCCGCGGCCCGTTCGACGGCGGCGCCACCTGGTGCACAGGCGGGAGGGAGTCGACGGGGGCCATTTTGTGATGAGAGCAGAGATGGCGATGGTCTTGTCGTGAGTCGAAATTGGCAGACGATGACCGCCCGCCGGCGGACTACAAGCCGAGAGCTTCCCCGGATTCCCAGCGCCGCCGCGCTACGGGCGAGCCGAGGCACCTCGGGCCCGCCAGGTCGGGTCTGGCGGCCCCGCCGCGCGCCGTGGTTCTGTAAATATTAGTCAGCATAAAAGCTCAGTTTTGCGCAATTGCAGGCCAGGCCAGCTCGAGCTGGTCCAAGAAGCATGGGGTGAGTCTCGCCTTGCGGAGAGGAACCGGCACGGACGCGGACGGCTCGGCTTGAAGGACTAGAATGCGCGCCGAGCACGACGGCGGCGCGGTGCCGGCGGCCGCGGTGGCGGCGGTGAGCGAGGCCGGCGATCACCGCGCGCCGCCGTCTCACAAAAACGACAGCAGCCGACGGCGGCCGCCGAAGCCCAAGGCCGAGAGCCCGCTGGCGGCGGCGGTGCGCCGCTGGCTGGCGGAGGTGCTGCCGACGACGCTGGCGGGCGACGGCGGCCCCGCAACGTGGTCCGTGGAGGCGCTGGTGGCCCAGGCGCCCAAGCGCTGGGTGGTGTACGAGCCCATGGTGCTGCTGCCGACGGGCAGCTTTGGCGGTGGCGGTGGCGGCGGCAGGGGAGACCCGCTGGGGCTGTGGCCGGGCGTGCTGGCGGCGGTCTCGGACGAGCAGCGGGACCAGCTGTGGCGGGAGGTGCTGCGGTCGCTGTCGAGCGGCGGCGGCGGCGGCAGCCACGCGCTGACGCACCTGGCCGTCAACGAGGGCATTCCGCTGCACATCAGCAACTCCGGCGCCGCCGAGAACGTGCTGCGGCTGCCGACAGGGCTGCGGCCGCTGTACGGCGACTTTGGGCCGGCGTGCGGCGGCGGGCCGGCCGACGGCGCGGCCGTCCCCACGGAGGCCGACTTTGAGCGGGCGCTGTGGGTGGGCACGAAGCAGAACGGGCTGTGGCAGACGTGGGCGCCGCGCTGGTCCATGTTCAGCCGGGGGAACGTCAAGGAGAAGGCGCGGCTGCTGGCGTGGCCGTCGTCAGAGGCGGCGTCGTCATCGTCGTCGTCGTCGGCGGCGGCGGGCCCGGCATGGGCCGTCGACCTCTACGCGGGCATCGGCTACTTTGTCTTCTCCTACGCGCGGCGCGGGCTGCGCGTGCTCGGCTGGGAGCTCAACCCGTGGAGCGCCGAGGCGCTGCGGCGCGGCGCGGCGCGCAACGGCTGGTCGGTGCGGGTGGTGCGCAGCGCGGCCGACCTCGCGCGGCCGACGGCGGATGTTGTGGGCGGGGGCAGAGAACCGGAGGGAGGACCGCCGCCGTCCATTGTTGTCTTTGTCGAGGACAACCAGAACGCGGCGCGGCGCCTGGCCGAGCTGCGGGCGGTGGCGGCGGCGGCCGACAACGACGCGCCCGCCCTCCAGCACGTCCAGCACGTCAACTGCGGGCTGCTGCCGACGAGCCGGCCGACGTGGCGCACGGCCTGGGACGCCGTGGTGGGCGGGGGGCGCGCCAGGCAGGCCGGGCAGGCCGGGCAGGCCGGACAGGCCGACGCCCCCTGGACCGGGTGGCTGCATCTGCACGAAAACGTCGGCGTGGCGGAGCTCGGCGACCGGCGCGACGAGATCCAGGGCCTGGTCGCGAGGTGGGCCACCGAGGCCGAGGAGGAGGCCGCCGGCAGCACCGTCGTCGAGGCCGCTGTCGAGCACGTGGAGCAGGTCAAGACGTTTGCGCCGGGCGTCTGGCACTGCGTGTTTGACGTGCGCATCACCGTGGGTGTCGGCCCAGCGGCGGCGACGGCGGCGGCGGCGGCGGCGGCTGGCTGAAAACTGCGGCTGGCTGGCTGGCGGACGGCTGACTGGCGGACGGCTGACCCTCGTGCAGGCCGCCGATGGCCTTGGTGGTCGCACCGACCCGCTCGCAGGACACGTTTCTTATCGCTTCCCGGGACATCTCTCCTCTCACCGCCCGTCGAGCGGAACGGACGGACGCACCCCTGCAACCCTGCTGTCGTGGCGGCGGCGGCGGCGGCGTCGACCCCTTTTCCTCCTGGACCTGGATGCGCCTCGGTTGCTGGCCAATGGGACGGCGGGCAGAGGCAGCACAGGCACAGGCGTCGAACGGGTGGGGAGGGGGGAGGGGGCGCGCGACCGCCGACGCGGTCTGCGGTGTGCCCGCGGACGGAAAATAGACGACGGCGCGGGATCGGGAGACACCGCATCGGCGGACGACGGCGATGCAGCGGCAGCAGACAGCAGACAGCAGGCAGCAGGCAGCAGACAGCAGCCTGGCAGAGACAGAGACAGCCAGAGACAGACAGAGACAGACAGAGACAGACAGAAAGTCGGCGGACAGCGACGGCGGTCCAGGGACCCTGGTCGGGACGAGGCGAGTTTGTGTGACGCGGCTGTGCAACGCAGAGGAAAAGAACCCTGGAAGAAGAGGAATGGAAGCCAACAATCAAACAGCCAGGACGGAACCGGACGGAAACGGAACCGGACAAACAAAAAACAAACAGACAGACAGACAGACAGACAGACAGACAGACAGACAGACCGACGTCTCCGGCCGTCTGCCGCCGCTCGCCTACAGACGACACCCGTTGGCGCGGCATGGCCCCGACGCCCGCCGCGGACCGTCTTCCGTGCTCTGCTCTGTGCCTCCTGGCCGCGGCGGCCGTCTGTCCCCATGCAACCGCCCTGCAGTCAGCCGCGTTGCACGGCGGCCGATACGGCCCAATATTGAGTCCACGCCGCCGCCTCTTTTCCTGTCTGTTCTATTTTTGTCGTCCGTTTGTCCTCGCCGTTCTGCTGCCCTGCTGTCCGCCGTCTGCAGTTCGGTCGTCTGCCGTTCTGCCGTCTGCCGTTCGGTCGTCTGCCGTCTTGTGCCCTGCCGTCCTGCTGTCTTGTTCGCCCTCCTCCCTTTCCCGCCGCCGCTGTCTTGTGACGCCTCGCCTGTCTAAGATGCCGCCGTCGCTGTCGTTGTCTTGCTCTCCTCGCCCTCTTGGCCGTCTCGTATCTCGTGCACCCGTGCTCCGGGCCTCCCGGCGCTCGTCCTCCCCACGCCGTCCTCCCGACCCTCGTCCTCCCTCGTCCTCCCTCATCCTCCCCTCGTCCTCCCGTTTCCTGGTCGTCGCCGTTCGCCATGGCGACAAGATGCCCGTGTGCCTGTCCCACGTGGGAATCCTGCGCTCGCTTGTTGGTTCCGTCGCCTCAGCTCCTCCTCCCGTCTTGTGGCCCCGTCTGTTCATGCGCGGTCGCCTCGTCCGCCTTCGTCCGCCCTCCGCCCTCGTCTGCCCTCGCTCAATCTCTCAGTCGCCATCTCTCAGTCGCCATCTCGCTGTCCTCTCGCTGTCCTCTCGCCCCTTTCTCCTGCTGCAGGTCTTCCTTCTCCCCCCTCCTGCTGCAGGACCTCTTCCTTCTCGCCTCCCTCGTCTACTTCCCCCATTCTATTTTCTCTTTATTTCTTTCTATTTTTTATTCGATCCGCGCGCTCACGGCCGACCGCTATGGGTCGTTCCGAGACAGCAGGCTCGTGTCTCTGTCCACGGGGCGACAGTTCGAGCCATGCAAGCGGACGCGATGATGTTGATGCTGGCGATGCCAGAAAAGACGGGCTGCCCAACCACCTCGTCGACCTGCCGCCCTCCCATGCCCGCCGGTCCACCTTCTACCGCGGCGGCGACGCCCAGCAGTGCATCCAAGACTGCCGGCGCGCCTTTCTGAGCGCGCTCCCGTCCCGCGCCGCCGTCACCACCACCACCACTGCCACCACCACCACCACCACCACCACCGCTGCCTCCGCGATCCCGCTTTCAGACACCTGCGCCCTGCTCTCCGGCGCCGCCGCCCAGCAGGCGCTCTGGCAGCTCTACTGGTGCGACTCGGCCTTTTGCGGCGTCTGGATCGAGCCCAGCGGCGGCAAGGGCCAAGACCGTGAGCCCGTCCCTCGCCATGTGGTCACTGTTCGCTGTTTACTCACCCTCCCAGCCAACGTGGACCTGCTCATCAACGAGTGCCAAAAGTGTGTCTGGGACCCGTCTTCCTCCTCGCGCGCGCCGGGCGTCCCTGCTGACAGACAGCATCGGCTACTCGTCCCTCTACGATCCCGGCCCGCCGCCCGCCAGCTACTCCTGCAGCAGCCTGCTCGCCGGCAGCCCGTCCGGCGACCCCTGCGGCTACCGCCCGGCTGTCCAGACACAGACGCAGACGCAGACACCGACAACACAGACGCAGCGCCTAACCACGGCGCCCCCGCCAACCACGGCCATGCCGCCCGCCTTCACCACCGGCGTTGTGCCAGCTGCCGCCACCACCACCGTCGACCGCAGCTCCGGCCACCACCGTGCAGTCTCGCCCGGCGCCAAGGCCGCCATTGTCGTGTGCGCCACGCTCGCCGCGGCGCTCCTCCTCGCCGGCCTGGTCCTGTGCCTCGTCCGCCGCCGCCGCCGCCGCCGCCGGGGCCACGGCCGCAACCGCCTCCTGGCCGGCCAGCCCTACCAGCAGCAAGGAAGAGGCGGAGACGCGGGCGGAGGCGGAGGCGGCGGTGGTACAGGCGGCGGCGGCAGAGGCAGAGGCAGCGCCGCCGGCCGCAGCCGTGACGAGCTCGGAGGGCTGCAGGCGCGGCTGCACCAGGGCCGCCGCCGGCTGTTTGCGCCGTACCGCCTCCTCCCTGCGCCCTCGCGGCGGCGGCTCGGCCGCGAGGAGGTGCCGACGCCGCTGATCTCGCCCGCCAACTCGTGCAGCTCCGCGCGCGGCGCCGCGTCGGGGGTCCTGCCGTCCTGGCTGCCGTCGTCCGCCTCGTGGGGCCGCGTCCGCCGCTCCTCCCGCGTCCGCCGCTCCTCCCGCGGGAGGCCTCCTTGCCGCGCCCGCAGCCTGCTGCCGGCCTTTTGGGCGCGCGCGCGCGGCGACCGCAGCGTGTCGCCGCCGCTGACGTCGCTGTCGCCGCCGCCGAGCCCGACGCAGCTGAGCGCGCGGGGCGGCGGTGGCGGGCACACAACCACTAACCTCACCCTCCAGAGCCCCGGCGACCCCGGCATCGGCGGCTACTACAACTACACCGGCCGCTACGTGCCCTACTACTTCCCCAGCTCGCCCATCTGCGCGCCGACGACCAACAAGCTCGAGCCGCGCCGCGAGCGCACGCCCACCCTCCGGTCCGCCAAGAGCGCCGACGGCGACGGCGGCGGCGGCAGCGGCGGCGGCGGCGTCGGCGTCGCCATGGAGTCCGCACCTCCTCCTCCGCCGCCGCCCCTCGGGTTCTACAACTTTCAGTCTGCCTCCCACCACACCCCCCCGCCGCCGCCGCCGCCGTCGCCGCCGTCCTCGGACCGCCGCATCGCCCTGCGCTCCAGCTACGGCAGCTATGCCACGACCGCCAGCGGCGTGCCGCCGCCGCCCGTCCTCCTCCTCCCGCCGGGCATCGGGGGCAGCGGCGGAGGTACCGGCCTCTACGGCAGCGCGCTGACGACCAACGCCGTCGAGCCCATGTCCGCCGCCGTCGCCGCCGCCGCCGCCGCCGCCCGCCCCGTCCGCCCGCCGCGTCCGCACGAGCCCGGCGCGCTCGAGATCCCCGGCCTCGTCCTGTCCGACCAGCCGTCATCCTCTCCTCGCCCGCCACCGCCACCGCCACCACCACCACCGCCGCCGCCGCCAGTAGCCGTGCCTAGCAGCGGCCGCAGCTTCAGCCTGCCGGCCTCGGCCACCCCGCGACCGCGCCGTGCTGGGGATGCTCGTGCTGGGGATGCTGCTGCCGCTGCCGCCAGTGGGCTGCCGCGTGGGCCGCCGCCAACGCGCGCGCTTCCCTCGCCGCCGCCGCCGCCGCCCGCGGCACAGCCCGCAACGAGCACCGCGGCGCGTCGACCCGCCTCGCAAGGCAGCGCCTCGCCCGAGCGCACACCGGAGCGCACACCGGAGCGGGCGCCGCCGCGGCTCCGGCAGCCGCAGCGGGCGCCCAAAGACGGCGGCGGTGGACCGCAGCCGTCCTCGTTCTCGTCGACCGTCAGCGCAGCCAGCGCCGCCAGCGTGCGCAGCAGCGGCACCGAGACGACGGCGGCCTCGACCACGGCCACCAGCATGCCGCCGCCGTCGTCGCCCACGTCACCCACGTCGCCCAAGTCACCGACGCTGAACATGGCGGCCTCCAGCCTCACCATCCGCGTGCCGGACCCCAGCCATCCGCCAGCCGACGATCCGAGGACCGCGCAGACAAGGGAAACCAGGTGACTCGTGCAGGCTGTCTCCTGTGCTCGGGTATACGTGTCTACGATGATGTGGCCTACGACGGTTTTGTCTTCACTCCTACGACGGTTGTCTGCACTTTTACAGAGGCATTTTTGCATGTTTTGGGCATTTATAGTTTGCATTGTTTATCCCTCTCTGGCAGAGCATCGAATCAATATGTACTACAGCTACAGAGGCCGCAGCCGTCTCCTGCTGCCGTGATCCGGCCGCGACGGCCCGGCAGAGGATGCCGCCTCATGCACGCGGGCATGCACGCGGGCAACGGGCCGCCGCCACAGCGCAGCACGGCTGGGGAAGCCCGTCCTTGTCGCCTGCTCCCGCCGCCCCTCCCGCCTGCAGCTCTATAGCAGAGGATGCTATTGCAGCGAGCCGTTGGGGTTTCCCGGGAACGCGGCAGAACGGCAGGCGTCGCTGCTGCAGATGGACAGCAGACTGGCGGGCTGGCTTACGGAGTACAGACTGGCTGGCTGGCTGACTGACTGGCTGACTGACAGCTGGAGCGGTCTTCAGCTCTTCCGAGAGGCCCGGCCAGACAGACAGCGGGCGCGAGCCAAAAACCGGTCGTTTCATTTCCGGCTGGCCGGCCACATCAGCCTCTCTCCTCCTGGCCGCGCCCCGGCCTCTCTCGCAGACGAGATGCCAGAAAGAGAAAGGCGGGCAGACCGAAAAGGAGCCCGAAAAAAAACGGACGAAGGGCTCCAGCATCGACGGAAGACTCCGTCTCCTCTCCGTACTCCGTAGACAACAACAGACCACACCTCCACTCGATACAAACCCTGAAACCCCAAAAATAGACTTCCGGTTTAACAAACCAGGGGACCTATTTCAACCTGCACCAACTCTGAAACAACGGGCCTTGCTGCTTTGGGCCACGACGTTGACGAGGGGGGGGCGGCGACGGGACGAGGGGGGCGGAGGGGGGAGGGGGGGGGGAGGAAGGGGGGGGGTGGTGGTGGAAAAGACGACCAGAAGAGGAGGGTGGGAACAGGGTAGACAAATGGACAGGGGGGGAAGAGGCCCATAAGCATACGCGAAGCATGCCTGGGTGGTGTCGATGGACGCACGTGGCAAGCCAAGAAGAGTACGGAGTACGGAGTAAGAAAAAAAAAAAGCGCCCGTGGACAGATCGAGGGTGAAATGAACTAACAAGAAGGAAAAGAAGGAAAAGAAAAAAAAAGGTGCCCGAGAGGGAAGGTATCGCGATTGCCACGCAACCATGGACCAGAGCCCGAGAATACGGAGGAGACGGCCTTTTCTGCAGAGGCCAGGGGGAGGGCCCAAAGTATACTTACAAGTACTGTATATTTACTCCGTACGGCGGCGTACAACGACTGGCGGAAAAAAGGAAAACACCGTACAGCTACAACTACGCCGTCTCCTCCGTATTAATACTCCATACTCCGTCCACACAAACGATGCCCACTGGGGCTGCTCGTGCGTGCCGGCGCGGCCTGCATCCGGCTGCTGCTGCGGACAGCTGCACGTCTGACGGGCGGACGTTTCAAAGGGGGGAGGGGGAGAGAGAAAGACGCGGGGCTGACGGGCGATGGCGTGCAGCCGCCAGACAGGAGAGACAGGAGACAGGCTGCTGGGCTGGCAGCAGGCTGCTGACAGCTGGCTGCTGACGGCAGGCCGGCGGCGGGCGAGCCACCACGGCGATGCCGCGCAGGCGGGGCAGGCTCGGCAGACTCGGCACGCGGCAGCGCGGCAGTCTCTGTCGGCCAGGCCATCTGCGGTCATCTGCGGAGAGGAGCCGGCCTGGCCACGAACGATATGTCTGGCAATATGCCGACGAGGGATTTTCTCCCTGACATGTGGCATGTGGCATATGGCATATGGCATGTGGCATGTGGCATGTGGCCGGGAGCAACGTCGCTAGCAGAGAGAAGAGGGACAGAAGCCGCAGAGAAGGAAGGAAAAGAAGGAAAAGAAGGCCGCGTCCCCCTGGGCTATTCTCTTTCCGTGGTCGTTCGTCCAGGCGCCAGGATTTGCCACGCGCGTGGCGCGGCCGAAATGAACATGCAGGAGGGGGGGAAGGGAGGGGGGGAGATGGCCAGCTGCAGGAGGGGAGCTGCAGGAGGGGGACTGCAGGAGGGAGAGAAAGAGGCAGGAGGATAAGGAAATGTGCCGTGGCCTGGCCAGCCACGCGAGTGCAACATGGCAGCAGCAGCACGAGGACGACGCGAGATGCAGCCGCGAGGAGGGCCAAGACGACGCTCGAGCCGAGCTAGAAGAACGGAAAACCTGGAAAACCGAAACTAGAAGGAAAAAAGCCCGGGGCTAGAAGGCGAGGAGGGGGAGAGGAGGAGGAGGCCGGAGGCCAAGAGACCAAGAGAGGAGGGAGCCGGATCTGGACCGACTGGCAGATGACACGAGGAGGCGCTGCTGCAGCTAGGCATACTTGTAGTTGTACTTATATACAGCTAGTGGCTCCGGCGCCGTCTTACAAAAAATAGAAAAACGTGCCCTGACAGATGCCGCTATCCGACCCGGGAGGCCTGACCGTTGTGGCCTTGCTCGAACCGGCCTAGGCGCCCGTCCGCTGCGCGTGCTGAGCTCGAAACTGCAAGGCCGCGGAGCGGAGGAGGCCCAGCGCGAGAAATTTGGCAAAAGGGGCCGAGGAGGGGGGAGGGGGGGGGGGGGGAAGAGACGGTCGAGACGGTTAACGGTTAGCTTGGATAGGCCTAGCACGGCGGGCAGAGTCGAGAGAGCTTCTCTTCACCTGCATGGAGCGAGTGCTACGAGTGCTACCTGTCAAGAAGACGGACTGGACAGAGGACCAGAAAAAGAGGAAAAAGCTTGGCGTCCCCTCTTCAAACGATCTCCTGCATACGTGCCTGTGCCTGCATATGCAGGCATATGCACTTGTATGGAGCGCGCTCCGCAGCTGTCAAAAACGTGGTGGTCTGTGGTCTGTGGTCTGGCGCCAGCGCTGCACGCTGCTGCAGGTGGTGCTCACGGGGCTCGACAAAGACGGGCGGCCAGGAAAAGAAGTCCGTCCCGAGCAGGAGAGCATGTCGCCGCCGCCGCCGCCGCCGCCGCCTGGAGATAACGTCGACGCCGAAAAGGGCCGCGGCGCCGCGCGCTGAAATTGCAGCATAGCTGGCGAGCTCGTTCATATGTTGATCCCCGCTGGAACCGGCCAAGGCCAGCCAGGCCGGCCAGGCCAGCCAGGGCAGGTCACGGCGCCGTGCCAGCAGAGGGCGGGATCCGACTGGTTGTCTGGCGCCCTCTCTTGGCTCACTCTCTCGCGGCTCGCTTTCAGTTAGTCTTTTCAGTATCTCAACGGCGCCAAAACAGAGCTACCCCGTTTGGACCGACTTGCTGCTGCTGCCGCCGCCGCCGCTGCCGCCGCCAAACATAAGACCGCATCTATTATACCGACGATGCTATACCTCCCTCGCCCCGTCAAGGCCTGCCTGCCTGCAGGCAAGCCAGCGCCTGCAGCTTCGGCTGGTGGAGGGCGCCCGCGCCGGCAGGCAGACCCGCGCAAAAGCAGAGGCCGCCAGCATCGCAGCCCTCCATCGCATGCGCAGGCCAGCCGTCTGTCCGCAGGCCAGCCGTCTGTCGTCCGTCTGCGGTCGTCTCTGGCCACCTGTGGTGCTTCCTAAAATTGCGAGGTCCTTGAAACAGTGACAAAGCGTGCAGGAGTTCACCCGCGCCCTCGTCCTCGTTCCCAATTATTTTTATTTTTTCCCCGTTGCTCAGACACCAACACATATAGATGCCCAACGGTGCTATACCCTCCTGGCGCTCTCTGCTCCCGGGCGAGGAAAAGAAAGGGGCTGTCCGGAGGATTTTAGCTTCCCTGGGTTTGTGATTGTAATTATTTCTCTTCTCTCTCTCTCTATTTTTCTTTTTTTTGAAAAGTGACAGAATGTCCCCTAGACAAAGAGGGAAGGCTCCCAAGCCAGTTGGGATGGGAGATGTGATGCACAGCCCACATTGGTCTTTCTGGAGGCTTAAGACAGACAAATAAGACGCCGCTCGTTGCCATAACTGGCTGTTCCAGGAGATTCGTTGCCGGCGTCTCATGCTGGCCTGCAGCGCCCCCCCATCCCCATTCCCATCCCCATCCCCGTCCTCCATCCCCCGTCTTGCTGGGACAATTTCGCCTACGGGTCCCGGCGCTGCATCTGGTGATCGTCTGCCGGGTTGGGCTGTCGTCTCACGGATAAGCCGGTGTCCGGACCGATGCCTTTCGCCTGTATACGGGCTCGCGCAGTCTCGCCGGGCGAGAAGCTTGCCCGACGAGGAAAGCATCGCTGCCGGCCAATCTCGGGGATGCTGATCCAGGTGCTGGGTCTCTATTAAGGGGCCTTGTGCTCGCCGGTGTATTATTTTTTTCAAAGACGCTGGACACCGAGTGATGGAGACATGGAGACCCTCCACAGCCTCCTTTTTGCCCTCTTGCCCTTCTTTTCCATATCCCGGCCATATAGCAGACGGAGAAGGCAGCTTGGTTTGATTGCATTGTCCTGGTGACGACGCCCGCAGCTCCCAGAACGATAGGAGACCCGACGCCGCTGTCCGACGAGACCAGGAGCGTCCCGGGGCCCCTTTGCCGGCCTCCGAAGCAATATGTCGTGGCAATATCGTGTCAACAGCGGCAACCCCCGTCCGTCCTTGCTGGCGGTCCTCGTACGGAGTATAGCCACAGAGAACGGAGTACGACGGCGGGAGACGAGTAAAACAAGGCGCGCACCCACGCTGCCTGCAATTGCCTGCCGCTGCCTGCCGCTGCCCTGCCGCTGCCCTGCCGCTGCCCTGCCGCTGCCAACAACGGCTGCTGCACGCAGGCCGTGATGGTCCGTTCCGTGCAGCCAGGTCCACCCGTCCGGAGCAGAGGAGCGTGCAGCTCGCTCAGGACACGCTGGCCGGAGGGCTTGCGCTTCTGGCCGTCCGCGAGCGAGCGGGCAGGCCCTGGACTTGACCCCGACACAAGAAATTCAACAACTGTAAAGTATACTCCGTACAGACCTCTAAGCAGGCGCCGTCCTTGTGCCAGACTGCCGTCCTCTTCTCTGTCGTATACTCTGTACTCCGTATGACTGTCGTTCCGTCTCCCAGCCACGTCTTCGCGGACGTCGTCGAGCGCGAGCTGACGCTGCAAAATGGTGTGCAGCACCCCTGTCGGCGGACAGGGGTCTGTTGGGACGCTCAGCAGCCCACTTTTGGCACAAGGCCAAGACCAGCGTTCGAAAACAGGATAGCGCCCTGCCTGCCGCAGCTGGCGTGTGAGGGCCTCCGTGTTCGTCCATCCTGGTCGCATTCGTCCACAATACGCCTCGCCCTCGGTGAGGTGCCTCCCGACCGGGGAGGGGTGCCAGGAATACGAGCACCGGAGGATACTCGGGCAGAACGGAAGCCTGTCCGTAGTTGTACTTCTTACAACGCGGCGATCACCCAAAGGAGAAGAGAAAAAAAAACAAGAAAAAACGGACATTCGTCTCAGCTCAAGGCGCCGAGCGGAGGGACTAGAGAAATGAAGGGCGAGGCGGCGCAAACGAGCCCGAGGCCGCCGGCGAGCGAGGCCGACGACGCCCGTTTTCTGGCCGGCGTTCCCTGTTGGCGTCGTCCCGGATGGACATCGTGGGTCGGATTCCGCACCAGGGCGAATACGAGGTCGAGATTCAGCTGAGGCCGGGAGACGAAAACAAAAGCCATACTTCGTACTCTGTATATTTAGTATCAATAAAAGAACAGTCCACAAGAGAACGCCAATTTCCTCGTGCAGCCCCTTCATGTCCGCCGGTCCGAGACGCCTTTGCGCTCAGATGCGAGTGCGCTGCCGATGCAGAGACGGCTGGCGTTGGCTGGCCTCGGACCAGCAGATCGGCGGCGTCCTGGAGAAGTCAGAGGGACTCGTATTAACAAGTATGCTTACGGGGAACAAAAAGGCGGACAGGAGCGGCATCCTCCGTCGATGCTTGCCTGTCTGTCTGTCTAATGCGGCCGGCCAGGCCTGGCGCTCGCTTAACCACGGCGGCGCCAATACGAGGCCGGCCTGGCCTGGCTGGCCTCGTACGAGGAGCACCTTGGCCGACGGCTCCGCAGGCTACAGGTACTTGTATACTTCACTCCGTACTTGTTCTTGTCAACAGCTACGGAGGATTCGTGGCTGCCGGCGCTGGGACGCCGGCAGCAGTCTGTCCGGCGCGCGTCCGCATCCTGCTTAGCGCTCGCTGCCCCCCCAGCCGCCACAACGCCTAGCAGTGCAACCCCCCTGGCGACGCTGGAAGGCGACTGGCTGGCGGCTGGCGTAGGAGTCGATCCAGTACAACCTCCTGGAGGCACAGGTGTACAATACAACTATACGACCTGCACGCCAGACGCCAGACGCAGGTGGCTGGCTGGCTGACACCCCGCGGCAACCTGGCCGGCAACGGCCGGCCAGCCAGCCAGCCAGCCAGTCCACTCCTCTCGTCTCATACGGAGGGCCCTGTCCGAGAGCCCGAGTGATCTGCGTGCGTGCTCCAGGCACAGCGCCGGAACGCGCGGGAGTGGCAGGCCGCGCGAACCACAAAAAAGGCGGCCTCCTCCCCTCACCACCACTACCACCACCACCTCCTCCTCTTCCTCCTCCGCTAGCTTGCCGCATCCGCACCACATGCGACGTCTTGCGTGAGCGGTTTTCTGTAGTTGCACTCTGTAGGCATATATTTACAATACGCTGCTGGTCCGGTGTCGGACGGGCTGTGTTGAGACAGGCCAGGAGAAAACCGTTGGAAGAAGGAAAGCCATTGTGGCCTACGAGGATGGCCAGGCCAGCCAACCAGCCAGCCGCCGTGCAGGGAAGGCAAAAAATGACCTGTCAAAACGCGCCCCAGAGTTAACCTTTTTTTTTCCGGGGGCTTTCCTTCTCTCTCGTTGGCCTATGGCAAAGGCTAGCAAGCATCTTAGTGCCATCCTTATTTTGATTTTGATTTTTGCATTTTTTTTTTTTGTTCTTGGGCTTTTTACGTTTGAATTCCCCGCCCCTGGCCCGGCGGTTTTTTTTTCACGGGGCTGGCTGCTGCTGCAATTCATGCATGCCGGACGCCGGAGGCGGAGGCGGCGGCTGTGTTCGGAGAGGACGCCCTGGAGGGGAAAGGCGTGGCATGCGGCCAGCCGCCCAGGCACAACCACAACAGGAGGCGGCTACGGATTGTGGGGGATAGCCGATAAGGTAGTCCGTACGGGGCACAGAGCGAGACCCCTGGTCGGCGCATGGGGGGAGGGAGGGGGGAAAGACGACGACGCCGTGCGAGGCCAAGGAAAAAAGAAAAAAAAGAAGCAGGGACTGCCGAAACCGAGGGCAACAGAAGCGACAAGGAAGGCAAAAGGGCAAAAGAACCGAAACAGAAGGAGACACACGAGCCGAGCACAAGAAACAGCAGAACCAGAAAAGGGCAGAAGCCGGGGCGAGCAGAGGGACGGGGGACGGGGGACGGGGGACGGGGGACGGGGGACGGGAGGGGGAAACAAAGACGCAGCGGATCTGGGCGGCGGATCCCATCACGTTCTCCGCGAGGACGGCGGGGAGAACGGGAGAGGCCAGCAGAGGGAGAGACAACAACAGCACGCAGGGCCCCAGCGCGTGTGGGCACGGCGTCGACACGGAGGACACGGCGCGCGGAGGAAAACAGAAAACGAGCAATTCTGGTTGAGCACGACACGGCCGGCCGTTTCGAGGGAGGAGGAGGACGGGCGAGCGGGCGGGCAGGCGGGCAGGCGGGGCTCATCGACGAGGCCAGCCGGCGCGGCCAGCCAAAAAAGGCTGGCCAGGCCGAGGCCAGGCAGGCCGTCGAGGCGCCGTCGAGGCAGACCGTCGAGGCAGCCGTCGGGCTTCGTCCCAGGCGCATCCTGGCATGTCCAATACGGACACAATCAGAGAGTATAGCAACGGAGATGACGGCCCAGGATCGGGACGCGTGCGGAGGAGGGGTCGCCAGAGAAAATCAAAGCCCGACGGCGACCAGGAAAGTGGAAAAAGGCGAAATGAGGAGCGGGATGCCGCACGGGAGCGGTGAGGCCAGGCCTCGCCATGCGGCTTTTGTCTTGTATTGTACAAACGCGTACAAATACAAGTACTTTGTCCAGCAACCTCGCCCCCGTTCCAGCGTCGTACGAGACGGGTCACCACGGCGGCAGGGCGGCGGTCGACGGCGGCTGGCCGGCCAGAGGCAGGCCTGCATGCGGAAAGGATCGGCCGGCGGTGTCTGGCGAAACCAGCTGCTTGCTCGAACAGTACGGAGTATACCAGTAAAGTAGTTGTACGGAGTACGGACTACTCGTACCAAATCTAGTCCGTAAGCAAGCCCCTGAATCTTCAGCGGTGTGGGGCGGCTCGTGGCGGGTGGGGTGCCGCCTGCAGGACTCTCCTTGTCCTCCTGTCCGCTAAGCTGCTTGCAGTGTCGTGGCTTCGCCGCGCTGTCTGCGCCGTCGTGGCGTCGTGTCGTACTGTAGAGTCTCTGCCGCGGTCTTGTGTGCGAGCGGCGGCCGTGCGCCAGAGCAGCCAAGAGAAGTGGAACAAAGACCAGGAGAGAGAGGCACGGCGTGCGCCGCTGTGGTATTGAGCGATACGGAGCCGCCTGGACTTTGATTGGCCCGTCGAAGGTCTGGCATGTGCGAGGCCAGAGATCAGAGAGAGGCCAGAGACCAGAGGCCAGAGACCAGAGGCCAGAGGCCAGGCCATAGACAGAGACAGACAGACAAAGACAGACCATATACTCCGTACTCCGTAGACAGAGACCAGACCAGACCACATCCAGATGCGAGGGGCAAAATGTCCGAGTGGACAAGCACGTCGCATTGGCTGTGCCGCGGATCGCCCACGGATCGGTCGAGGGTCTGCACGTTTTCTGTGCACGTCTGCTGGTCTTGTGCGCACGCGCCACGGGCCAGCAACGAAGGGACAAGAAGACAGGAAGAGATTGCGTTGAGACAGCCCACACACAGGCTGGCCAGGCAGGCCGGGCTGGCGACAAGAGACGCATCGACAGCCCAGCCCAACCGGTTTCAGAAGACGCTTGACAGGGGTCTGTCCGTCGAGGTACCCCGTACTTGTACAACGGGGTACAAGACCGAGGACAAAGTAAGGCAGTGCTCCGGGCAGAGCAGGGCTGCGACCAGGATAGACAAGCAGACGGCGTCTTCCGCGGGCTCGCTGGCGAGGGCTAGCCAGCGCGCCGGCAGTTTTTTTTCGGATGCGTTCCGAGATCCTACCTCGCGTGTTTCATGACTCCAACGACAACACGGAGTACGGGGTACGGAGTACCTGTCGTTGAACGTCTGTCTGCCTGTCTGTCTGTCTGTCTGTCTTCTGCCTGTCTTCTGCCTGTCTTCTGTCTTCTGTCTTCTGTCTTCTGTCTTCTGTCTTCTGTCTTCTGTCTGTCTTTCCTGCTCCTGTTTCGGCACGCGGCGGAGCTCGTAGAGGAGCAATGTTTCAACAACAAACAGCGCGCCGATCGACGCACGGCGCACTGCACAATCCGAGGACCTCTCGAGCAGGGGCCGGCCTACCAGACGCGAAACGCGACGGCGCAAAAGGAGCTGGAGCTGCAGAGACGCGGCGTCGACGTTGCACGGCTGTGCGTTTTCGGCGCAGCTGTTCTATTTTCGGTCTCAGCATTTCGGCCTCCCTACTTGTATTTTACAGCGGCCTGTATTCTACTCCGTACTTGTATCCGTATGCTCCCTACCCAGTACATACGCACAGCTGAGCACCTAGCCCCGGCGTATGCCCCGGGAATGGGAAAGCGGCCGCCTCGCAGGCAGACGACAAGACCCCTGACCAGCCACACCGTTTCCGACCGCGGGCGGATCGTGTCCGGGCCTGTTTCCAAGCGGGCGAAAAGTTTCAAAATGAACAAACACGAGAGCGTCGTCGTATCGAGAAACAAGCTGCAGGACGAGGGGATACGGCCGCCTGCGCCCGCGCCCGCGCCCCCTTTTTTTTCCTTTTTTCCTTTTTTCCTTTTCTCCTTCTGCATGCTGCCTGCGACCGTCCCATGGTGGATGGATGGCATGCTGACGACGGGGGGGGAAGGATTTTCATTGTTTCGTTTTGCTTCCCCGTCGCATTGCAGCAGTCGTCACTCTCGTCTGTCTGCCCATCGGCCGGCCGCCCTGCAGAAAAATGCCCGCCTCCCGTGCAGCGCTGCGGCGCCCGGCTGTCTCTTTTCGGCGCCGCGGCGTCGACCAATGCAACGGCGCCCCTCTTGTTTTTTCGCAGTCCAGTCGCACACGGGGCCTGTCTGGCGCTGGCTCTGCGACGCTGCGCAAAGGCTCCGCAGAGGCTCCGTATCGGTAGAGCGGCCAGGCCGTGTGCGCGCCGGCTGCTCCTCCTGTCACGCCGCCACGGCCCAATGGGGGGCCTGGCCTGGCCTGGGCGGGCCCCGCGACGGTTGCAGCTGAGGCGGACTGTGAAACAAATGGCCTGGCTGGCTCTGGCCTGCTGCGACGCGGGCCCGCGAGCAGACAGCCAGCTGCAGCGCCGCCTAGCTTCTTACGGGTGAGAAACAGAAGGGAGGAAACAGAAGGAGGAAACAGAAAAGGAGGAAACAGAAAAAGGAGCGAGACAAAAAAGGAGCAAGACAAAAATACCGCGATCTGGACAAGGGTGCTGGATCTCTCGATGTACGGAGCACGGAGCACGGAGCAATACGGGTTCTGCGGTAAGTATACTTTCTACGGTCTGTCTGTCCTATGCTCCCGGAGCACGCCGTGCACGCCGTGCACGCCCGATAAGCCGGCACCTGCCGTCGCACAGGAGGATGAGGATGCAGGAGACGGACTGGACGCTGCTGGTCGGCCGCCGTGTGACGGCAAGGACCCGTTTCGTCCAGGGGCTCGTCTCGCGGCTGCTGCAGTCCTACTGTGATAGAGACGAGAAGGGGAGAGGGGGAGAAGGGGAGAAGGAAAAGGGTGGGCAAAATCAAAACGGGCGCCAGGAGCCTAGCCAGAGGATTGTGAGGACGACGACGGCGCCGCACCTAGGCTCTCTCCGGACAGGTCGCTTGCGTTGCGTTGCACGGCTAAATAGACGGAGCGGCAGCGGCAGAGACGCTGCACGCGGGCCGGCGAGGCGAGGCGAGGCGAGAGCGAGAGCGAGAGGGAGAGGGAGAGGCGAGATGGAGAGATGGCTGGCCAGCCAGCCAGCCAGCCAGCCAGCCAGCCTGAACGACTGCCCGTTCCTGGCCTGCCGGCCGGCCGCTTTGGGCAATGCCCCCTGGCGCGCTAGGCCGCGGTCGTGCCAGGGCCGCCGTTCCTATAGAGCCCGCCGCCCGCACGCGCGCCGCGGCGCCGCGAGCTATAGGTACGAGCCGTGTTTCACGGCCGCCGGGCCCCCCTCCTCGCTGCCCGGCCGCTGCTAACCTCTCTCGTCCCTCTGTCGTCCTCTCTGGTCCTCCCGTGGCCCCTCCTCGCGTCCCTCCTTTCCGTTTTGGGCGAGTCGGCCGTGCAACGGTGCGACTGAAAACACTCTGTACGGAGTAGTTGTACAAAGACAAGTATACTCGTATGCAGTCACGCTCTTCCGCTCGCCGCCCGTCACGGGGCGCTCCCGTCTCGCCACGCGGCCGCGGCCGGAGGGACGAGCGGCTGCGGTGGTCGCATCCAAGAGGGAATACTCCGCTGTGTACGGGCCCTGCGTGCTGGTCCTGCGTGCGGCCCTGCAGCGGTTCTGCGTGCGGTCCTGCGTGCGGTCTTGCGCGCGGTCCTGCGCGCGGTCCTGCGTGCGGCCCTGCATGCGATCCTGCGCGCGGTCCTGCGCGCGATCCTGCGCGCGATCCTGCGCGCTGGTCCTCTGGTCCTCCGTGCCGCCTCCAACTCTGCTCCCCGCGTCCGCCTCCGCGCTGTGCCGGCGGCAAACGACCACAGTATTTGGCCGTCCTATTTGTGCTTGCGCCTGTACACGGAGGACAAAGCACTCGTATAATAGACGCCCAAGATGGTGTCGACAGGGCTGGCATCTGGACAGGGGGGGCGTGTGGAGCGAGATCGCAAATCCACGCCGGCGCGCCAGCCTGCATGCGGCACCAGCACAGCACCAGCACAGCACCATCGGCCCCTAGGCCGGCGTCGGTGTCGCCTGCGGAGCGCTGGAGGAGCTTTGTCAATATACGGAGTACGGAGTACGGATGCCTGCGGAGGGGACCCGAAGATGCGACGCCAGAATAGGAGAACAACGGACGAAAAACGAAAAGGCGCAGACCTAAAGACGATCAGGGGCTGGCTGCGAGGCCAGCCAGCCAGGCCAGCCAGCTGCGTCGTTCACTGAACGGACCTTTCCACACTACCTGCTCTCTCATTTGCCTCCCTCTTCATGCAGCGGCGCTCAATGCGCTCAGGCGCGGCGTCTCCACCTCCTTTTGCCCTGCCTGCCCGTCCTCCCCGGCGCCGAACCTTGCTTCTCTCTGGTCTCCCTCTCTCTCCCTCTCTCTCTCTACGCCTACTCCGTATTTCGCCATCCTGCTCCACCCCGACCAGACTTTCAGATGGCCGCCGTGCCGTCCACGAGAGTCCGAGAGAGACGTCCCGGCTTCTGACCTGCCGCGCTCTCCCCTCCTCTCCCCTCCTCTCCCCTCCTCTCCCCTCCCCTCCTCGGCGTATTACGAGAACGGCCGCAGAGTCTGGCTCCGGGCTGGCCTCTCCTCCCCCTCCCCGTCGTACCGGTACAACGGCCAGTCGACGTCGTACGTTTCCGGTTGGCCGTCGCACGTATCTGACGCTCCCCGTCTCGGCGGCGCACCAGACGAGAGACACCGGGCACAATGGCACGCGTAGGACCCGTGGACAGACAGGTCACGGCCGGCCGGATCGGGTGCTCTCTCTGTCTTGTCCACGGCCTGTCCACGGCCTGTCCACTGCCTGCCCGCGAGGGCTCGCTCGGCCGCATCGCGCCCTTTTGCCTGCAGCTGCCTCCGTGCGCGGCCGTCCATCGGCCTGCGAGCCCACATTGTCCGTCCTCCGCCGTCCTCCGCCGTCCTCCGCCGTCCCTCCACTGCCCTCCCCCTTCTCATTTCGCTCGCAGCACTGGCCGCCCTCTCTGTCTGCAGCCCGCAGCCAGCAGCCCGCCGTCCCGCTGTCTGCAGCAGTCGATCACCTCGCCCGCCCGTCCGCGGGCAGATCATCCCACGGCGCCGCTGCCCGGCTTCGCCACGGCGGGCCCCTGAAGACGTCTTGTGTTTTATCTCGCCCACTGCCGGTGCCTCTACTACCCGTCTACTACCAGCCCGCGTAGACTGGCGGCACACCGTCTCGGCAGCAACTCTGGCACCGGACACATCGTGAACACCACACCCTGTGAAACGCAAGCTACAGAGGAACAGCTGGGCTTTGCAGACTCGCAGCCAGCCCGTTGCGCTCCCTCCCCCTCCCTCCCTCCCTCTCGGCCCTCTCCCCCCCTCCCTCTTCCCCCCCCCTCTCCCCCCCCCCCCAGCATGCAGGCTCCACCAGATACGCTTTACCCCTTCAAACTTACAACGGCCGCCGGCGGAGCGTGCCTGGCCAAGGCAGCCTGCTGCAACCCTAACGGCTTTTGATCGCTAGCCTAGGCCGTGTTGTAGCGGCAGAGGGAAGGGTAGCACGTCGTACGTCGCATCTCTGTGCGCAGCAGCACACCTCTCTCCACCACGACATGCACCACCCCCTGGCACACCGTTCGGGTAAGTCCCTTTTCCCTTTTCCTTTTTTTTTTATTGTTCCCTTTTTCGTTTTATTCTTTTATTCTTTTTATTCTTCCTCGCTTGTATACTCCGTACGGTCGGTCTATTTTATTCTCGATTTTATTGTCCTGGGCTGTCTTGTATATACGGCTGCTCTTCCTTTCCCTTTTCTCTATTTTGCCCTGTTGAATTTATTGTCCATCCTTATTCTTTTTATTCCTTTTTATTCCTTTCCTTTTATCCTCTGCCTGCTGCTCTGTATTATTCCTGGCCTCACCTTGCTCCCTGGCCCGTTGCCGCTCTCCACTCCTCCTCCTCCTCTCCACGTCCAGCGTCTCCCACATCTTTATACATACACGCGCACGCCTCTCTCTCGTCTGTTCTTGCTCTTCCTCCTCCTCCTCTTTCTCCTCACCGTCTGCCCGCTTCTCCTCTTCGCCGCTCGTCTGCATGGATTCATAAAGGGTCCGCCTCCCTCGTCCTCCTCTTCCTCCTCCTCCTCCTCCTGCCCTTTGCTTCACCCCTCTCTGTTCACCTCATGGAGGTCGTGTCTCTGCCCTCTTCCTGTTAACACTTGTCTGTTCTCACTTGCATCCTTTTGTCTTTGTTGTCTTTGTCTAGACTTAGACACTCGTCGTCGCCGGCGCCCCTCTTCGTCCTCTTGGCCTTGGTCTTCCCCCCCCCCCTCCTCTCCTAGACTGTTTGTTTGTCTCGCTCCCGCCTCTCCTCGCTGTCTTGCAGACACCGGTCCGTGATCGGCCAGCCTTTGCTTGACCCAAGAGATGGAACTCATGGAACTCGTGGACCACGAACCCGCCCCTCGCCCGTTCCGGTGCGATTGGCAGTCCTGCAACAAGGTCCGTCGGCCGCCCGCCGCCTTCCTTTCTGTCGGCGCTCCCTAACCATGCAGAGCTTCAACCGCAAGTCCGACCTGCAGCGGCACTACCGCATACACACAAACGAGCGCCCCTACCAGTGCAACACGCCCGGCTGCGGCAAGAGCTTCATCCAGCGCAGCGCCCTGACCGTGCACATCCGCACGCACACCGGCGAGAAGCCGCACATGTGCCAGCACGCCGGCTGCAACAAGCGCTTCTCTGACGTGTGTTCTCTGTCTCTCTTCTTCTGCCGGATGGCGCTGACCCCAGCACAGTCCTCCAGCTTGGCCCGCCACCGCCGCATCCACACCGGCAAGCGGCCCTACAAGTGCGCCCACGATGGCTGTCTCAAGAGGTGTGTCGTGTGTCAGACGCGCGCGGCCACGAGAGAGACCGGCCTACGGAGTACTGACCGCTGCCCAGCTTCTGCCGCAAGACCACCATGGTCAAGCACCAGCGCCGCTCCCACCAGCGCGGCATCCACTCGTCCGAGCTCGACGACTGCTCCTCCGACTCCGGCAGCGACGAGTCGCCCTCCACGCCCAAGAGCACTGCCATGCCCTGGCCGCCCGCTTCCCAGAGCTTCAGCGGCGGCAGCAGCGGTGGCGGCCCCGGCATGATCATGGCCGCCGGCCCCGGCAGCCTGCCGCCCCAGGCTCACCACCAACACCACCAGCACCACCTCCCGCAGGCTCACACGCTGCACCGCGCCGCCTCCTTTGCCGACTTTGGCCAGAGCGTCGGCTACGGCCTCCCCCAGCACTACGCCGCCGCTGCCGCCGTCGCCGGCGGCGTCCACCGCCACAGCCTGTCCAGCAGCCAGCCGCCCCAGCCCCAGCCGCAGCCGCAGCCGCAGCCGCAGCCGTCGCACGACTACGCCGCCGCCGCCGCCGCCGGCATGCTGCACCGCGCCGCCAGCCTGCCGCACAACCCCTACTACGTCACCGACCACAACAACCCGGGCGTGGCCACCATGGACACCAACGCGACGCCCATGGCCCAGGCAGCCGCCGCCGCCGCCGCCGCTGCCGCCGCCGCCGCCGCTGCTGCTGCTGTATCATCCGTGCCGCCGGCCTACCACCACCACCACCACCAGATCCCCCGCCAGATCGACGAGCAGCAGCAGCGCCTCGCCACCCTCGACATCCCCTACTCGGCGACGCCGCCTACTGGCACCGGCGCCGGCGCCGGCGGCGCCGGCGGCATGGCCGCGGCGGCCTCCTCCATCCAGAGCAGCCCCAGCAGCAGCTTCTCGGCATCCGGCCGCAGCCCCTCCACGCAGGACGGCTTCTACACGCACCAGACCCCGCAGGCGGCCACATACGCCCTGCACTCGGCCTCGCCCATTGAGCAGCAGCAGCACCAGCAGCACCACCACCAGCAGCACCACCAGCAGCTCCACTACGCCGCTCAGCAGGTGGGCACGCCCCAGGGCACGCCCCAGATGCAGCACACCGTGCAGCAGCAGCAGCAGGAGCAGCGCCAGAACTCGTTTGCCCAGCAGCAGCAGCAGCACCAGCAGCAGCACCAGCAATCCCAGACGCAGTCGCAGCCGCCGCACCAGGGCAGCGAGGAGCCGTGGTACAGCAGCGTGCCGTACCACTCGCCCGTCGAGGTGCCGTCCATGGCGCCGCTGCCGCCGTACGGGTCGACCGTCTACGACCCCTGGGGCGACGCCAAGATCGACTTTGAGACCACGGGCATCCAGATGCCCAGCGCCCGCATCGAGCAGATGTGATGGCGTCCCTCCGTTTCCTCTTTTTTTTATTTTTCCCCTCTTCCCTGTTCGTTCCCATCCCAGTCACAAATACCCCCGAGGCGGACGTTCTCCTTGGACGGCCCGCCTCGTGTACTATGTATTGCTCGTTTGTTCTTGTTATTTTTTTTGTCCTGCCTCTGTTTTGCTATGGGGTCGAAGTCGACCTTCTCTATGCCAACGCGTCAACTGCCTCTGTTGCTTTCTAACCTTTTGCCTTTCTTGTTGCTTGCTTTCTTCTGTTTGATATTTACTCGCGTCTGCTGTTCATGCTCTGCGTCCTTTCTATTGCATCGCAATAATGCCAGGCGGCCGCCCTCATCGCGGCCATATGTTCCCTTTCTCCTCCCTCTGTACTATTTGCACCCTTTTCTTTTTCGAGACACTCCTTTGCCTCCTTTTGGCCACCGTCACCTGTCCCCTCCCTCATCCCCCGTCTCCCTCTCGAAAATCACCTCTTGCATAATGTCCTCGGATCACGAAGACGGAAGAATCCAGCGTCGCGAGAACCACTGTTTTTTTGGTGCTGCCTGCTCTTATTTTTTTTTATTCATGCATCGGCATTCTGACATGCCCTGGGACGGCGGCTGTTTTTTTTATGGCGTCTAAACTATTTGCTTTCCTGTCACTCCTTTCATTCCGTTTTTTGTTTTCTTTGCCCCCTCCGCCCCCTCCCCCTTGTCTTGCGTGTTTTTGATGGCACACGAGTTCTCCGAAGTATTTGGAATGACGTTTTTGAGCTGACGGCCAACCCCGCGTTTTCTTCTTTTTTGTTTTTTTTTCGGTAAGGCCCCGTTGTTTACGCGCGAAGAGAAAGGAGGCCCAGACCATGAAACGGAACCAAATGGGAGGAACTCGTTCATGACCTGTTGTGTGGAGAAGAGAAACGAGAAGGACGTTGTCTCGAGTAATGTGGGAGAGAGAAACGAAGAAACGAGAGACAGAAAGAACGAGAAAGAGACCCGCCGCTGTCGACGATACAACGACGAGAAACCCAAGGTAAAGGAGGCGGTCGGCCGGCCTGCCTTGGGAAGAAAGCAAAAAAGACCATCTCGGGGAGTCGATGGGGCCCTCGTTGACGAAAGCACCGGCCAGAATGCAGGGCGAGCGCAATGCTCGACCCTCGTGTACCACCACTATATTTTGCGTGTTTGTTTTGCTTGATTTGTGTTCTGCGTTGCTCGCTCTTCTTTGTTCCTGTTCTTGTGCGTCCTCGTCCTGCGTGTGCGTCGCCTGTGCTCTCTGGGTCTTTGCGATAGCTTTTGAATCCAAACACGATATCAACAAAATCAACGGTTTGCATTCATCGTCGGCAAGAGGCGAGAGACCCCGTTGTCCACCAAAAGAAAACTTGCTGGCCACGTCTGTCCGTCCGCGTCTAAATCTGGATATCTGGCTACTTCAAGAAAGGGACAGGCATGGCTATGCCAAGCAAACGGAGCGTTGTCTCGTGCCAAACCCCTCCCTCATCCCTCTGTTGTGTCCATGGCATCGTCTTCGAACCCGGCCGGCACAGAAGCGGCCGGCTCCGCGGCCGGCTCTGCGGATGGGTTCGCGCCGTCGCCGTCGCCGGCCGCTGCCTTCTTGGCCGCCGCTGCCGCCGCCATGCGCTCCGCCTTCCACTGCTCAATCTGCTGCTTGAGCTCGGTGGCAGGCTTGACGTCGTCAATGGTCATGGGCTGGCGCGTAAACGGGTCGATGGGGTCCGACAGCAGGTGCTGCACAATGGTGGAGCGGTCGACAATGTGGCGCGACGGCAGCACGACGGGGTCCTTCATCAGGTCGCCCATGATGGGGTCCTCGAACTCGTCCGGGATCTCGCCCAGGTCCAGCTCGGCCTGGTCGACCAGCTCCTTGGCCTTGGCAAAGCGCACCAGCAGCGCGTCCCAGGCCTGCAGCTTCTCCGGGTCCATCAGGCCCTTGGTGGTCAGAATGCGCGTCGCGTTGTCAAAGATGTCGGGCTTGTAAGAGCGGCCGTCGGTGGCGACGGCGTCGACAAACGTGGGCTTGTCGCCCAGGTTGAGGTACAGCTCCACGATCTGCGGCAGCAGCACCTTGGGGTTGAAAAAGTACTTTTCCGGGTTCTCGACCTTGAGGTTGCGCGACGTCGGCCCGGCCAGCGTCACCAGGTTGTAGTCCAGCATGCCGGCCAGGCGCGAGACGATCTCGGGCATGGTGAAGGCGTCGCTGAGCGCCTCCGTAAACAGCTTCATCATGGACACGGTCTCGTTGGCCAGCTGCATGTAGGACTGCGCCTGGCCCTCGGCCGCCTGCAGGGCCGATTCGCGCTGCTGGCGCTCCTCGGAACTGAGGGCGTCGGGGTTCTGCAGCTCCTTCTGCAGCTCGTGGATCTTGGGGAAGCGCGACAGCGCCTCGTCAAGCACGTACGTGGCGTCGTTGAGCAGCAGGTTGACAAACTGGACAAAGAACGCGCGGTTCGTTCTGGAATTGATTAGCAGGGGGATCAAAAATAGAAGAAAGGTGGCCAAAGAAAACGCACTGGCTCTGCTGCGTCAGCTGGCGCTTGTAGAGATCGTTGGGCCAGACGGCCTTGATGACCTGGAAGATCTCGTAGCGGATGTTGAACTTGTCGTAGAACTGGGTGTGGGCGCCGGTGGACTCGCACTCAATGTAGAACTTCATGAGGGCGTGCAGCAGGTACTTGTTGGCAAACTTGCTGTTGGTCAGGGCGTCGCCGAGGACGCCGTTGGCCAGGTGGTACATGCGCCAGGTGCCGGAGAAGAGCAGGGAGACGAGGGAGGACTTGAGGTAGGGGTTGCGGATGTACTCGGAGGACTCGAGGAAGGTGATGCACAGGGCGACCATCTCGTCGCCGACGGCCGAGGGCAGGATGCGGGGCACGCGGCGGAAGAGGAAGCGGACGTGCTCGACGACGTTCTGCAAGGCGTACTCGGGCAGGCAGCGGAAGGCCTCGGGCTGCTCGCGGGGCAGGGGCAGGTGCAGCTCGCGGCCGGGGACGTAGTCGGAGCCGCTGGCGACGCGCAGCAGCCAGACGGAGACGTAGCGCATGAACATGAGGGTGCGCTGCTGCATCTTCTCGTCGAGCAGGACGGCCTCGAGGGCGTATTTGTAGGCGACGTGGCGGTCGACGGCGGCCGTGTAGTTCTTGAGGTGCTGCTCGACGAGGGCCAGGGCGCGCGGGTTGGCGGCGGCGCCGCCGGCGGCCAGCAGCTTCTTGCGCTCCTCCTCGAGCATGGCCAGCTGGCCCTCAATGTGCTTGATCTCGCGGTCCATCTCCTTGAACTTTTGGCCGGCGGCGCCGCTGCCGTAGTGGTGGGAGGCCATGTTGAGGAAGAAGAGCTCGCTGACAAACTTGGACTCGCCGGAGACGGTGCGGGCGTAGAAGGCGTCGGCCTGGGCCTGGTCGGCGTCGAGCTTGGTCTCGTCGCGGATGTCGATGCGCGGCTTGCGGCGCAGGTAGCTGATCTCGATGCGCTCCATGCGGGCGAAGCTGGCTTCCATAAAGGGCTCGCACATGCGGTCGAGGACGGCGGCAATGTTCATCATGAAGCCGTCGGAGGCGACCTCCTTGGAGCTCACCTGGAGGGCGCGGCGCTTGTGGTTGACGTTCATGGTGTAGGCGAACCAGTCGAGCAGCTTGTTGCGGGGGCCGTCGCCGGCGCGGGCAAAGGCCATGGCGATGGAGTGCAGGTTGGACTGGTGGGCGCTGAGGGTCATCTGCAGGGCGCTGTAGATGGCGTCCTTGCGGGCGAGCTCGACCTTGTGGGCGCCGCCAAAGTAGGCCTTGGAGACCTCGGTCTGCAGCGGGGAGATGCGGAAGAAGGGGCCGAGCAGGGTGAAGCGCTCGATGTTGGGGGCCGACTGGGCCATCTGGAAGGAGGGGTGGTTGGCGACGGCGACCAGCAGCGGCTTGAAGCGCGTGTAGGTCAGCATGGCCTCGATGTACGGCAGGTACTCGTCGTTCATGGTCATGGTGGAGAGCGTGTGGCTGATGTCGACCATGGCGCGGGTGAAGACAGCCTCGAGCTGGTGCTCGTCGTCGTCGTCGAAGCGCGAGACCGCGTCGGTGATGAAGTCCATGTCGAGGCTGAGGGGGTCGTCCAGCTGCACGCCGCGCAGGAGGTACGGCACGAGGGTGTCGTGCTGGGGGTTGGGCTCGCGGCTGCGCGGTGCGGTTAGCGGTTAGCGGAGGGAGGCCGGCCGACAGCCGAAAGCGACGGGGACGCACCCAAAGTATTCCGGCATGGTCAGCGCGAAGATCAGGTTGCTCATGATCAGACGCCGCAGCTCCTGCAGCACGGCGGCGCGCTGGGGCACGGTGTTGCGGGCCTTGAGCAGGCGGCCGACGGTCTTGTAGCAGGGCAGCAGGTAGTCGAGCAGGGGCTTCTTGTGGGAGACGGCGGTGCAGGCCTCGAGCAGGGCGGCGTCGATGTCGTCAATGGTGAGGAGGACCCTGGTGGGTTTCTGGGCCGGCTGGTCAGAGACCGGCTGGTCAGCCGGGGCTGTCTGGTCTGACGGGCCCTGCTGGCCATCGGTGTGGGCTTCTGGCTGGCTGTCCTGGCCCTCGGACGGCTTTTCCTCCGGCTGCTGCTGCTGCTGCTGTTGATCCTGCTGCTGTCCCTCCTCCTGCTGCTGCTGCTGCTCCTGCTGCTGCTCCTGCTGCTGCTCCTGCTGCTCCTGCTGCGGCTCCTGCCGCTCATCGACACCCATGCGCTCCAAAATGTCCTGCCGGAGGTCCTTGAGGAAGGCGAGCGGGTGGCCATGGCGGTCACGCGGGTGGTCTGGGTTGGCGGTGACGCGGAGCACGGTCGAGATGGTGCTGTCGGTCCACTCGGCCAGGGCGGCGGCGGCGCGCGCGGCGGCATCGGCGGCGGCGGCGGCCGGCGTCGTCGCCGATGCCGCCGAAGCCGCCGAAGCCGCTTGTCCTCCTTGCCGGGACGGTAGGTCCGTGGGGCCGTTAGCAGAGAGCGTGGCCGTGGGGTCCTTGTGACCCTCTTCCTCCTCCTCCTCCTCCTCCTCCTCCTTCCCCCCGAGGAGGAGCCGCCGCCGCTTGGAGGGCGAGGAAGCGCGGTCGCCGGCGCTGCGGCCGCCAGGCAGGGAGGGGTTACCTGATCCTTGTGCGGCGCTGGCCGGGGCTTGTGATGCGGACGGGGGCCGCGGAGTGATGGTGATCTTGGGCGTGGGCGTCGAGGATGTCGAGGATGCGGCCGAGGCTGGGGCCGAGGAGGTCGAGGCGCCCGAGGCGCCCGAGGCGCCCGAGGCGGGCTGTGCTTTCGACCCAGCCGCCGCCGCTCCGTCGCCGCCCGTCTCTTTCGGGGCCGAGCTGATGTTGCCGAGCTTGGCGAGCCGCCGCGCTCGCATCTGGGCCCCCGTTAGCGAGCGTTCCTCATGGCCGGTTCTCTCGTTTTCGGCACGCGCGGCCGGTGGTGGCCGTGCCGTCCTCCTTCCTACCTGTTCGGCGCTCGGCAGCGTGGGCTCCGGCGGGGGCTGGCCGTCGTTTGGATCCATGCTGACGTGCAGACGGGCTGAGACGAAAGAGAAAAGCCAACAAAAAGGGAGACCGTTGATGAAATCGAGTCAGGTGAAAAATGAAGAGGGAGGGCCCGGCCGGCGGTAGACAGGCGGAACGCACGCACGCACGCAGGCTCGCGGACGAGAGGCCGAGGGCAGAGCAGGCGCAGGCAGATTTGCGCGGTCGATGTGCTGGGGAACACAAAAACAAACAGAAAGAAACAACAGGGCCGAGTTGCAAAACAAAAGGAGTCTCCCCCCCAAAAAAAAGACAAGACGGGCGATTTCTCGCGAGATGTCGTTTGCTGGACGAGGATGCAGGCAGAAGAGGGAAGGAGCCAAGGAGCCACCGCTAGTGGTGACGCTGCGGCTGCTGCTGTGTGCTGCACGGTTGCTGTTTCCTTCCAGCCTGGCCCGCCGCCCCGCGCCGCTGGGCGGCAGCCTACGGAGTACTGTACGGAGGAAGGCGGCAGTATTCGCGCGCGTGGCTGGGCATCTCTTCGGACGGCTAAGGCGGTGTGTGGCGCTGGGCGTGCTGTCCCGCCCCACCATCGAGCAGCAGAGAAGCCCGCAGAAGCCTGCGGCGCAGCATTAGTAATTATGCAGCCGGCGGCCAGCACAGTGCATGCAGATACGTATTTCTACCTCTCGATCCATTCATTGGAGTATTATACCATACTGAACGCCTGCCCATGCCCGGCTGCGCCGGCCTGCTGTTTTTCGTTGGTCATGCTTCCTTGTCCGTTGCAACGCCCTAGACCGAATCAAACGGCCGCCACAAAGTAAAAATAGCCCCCGTCCTCCTCACAGCCGCGGCGGGTTCTCGCGGTCGCTCATCCGCCGCATGGGCAGCGCCATGCCGGCGCCGGGCCCGCGGAAGGCCAGCGGAGGACCGCTCGGGGCCGCAGACGAGCCGCCGGCCGCAGGGGCCGGAGCCCCGCGGCTGTCGTCCGCGCTCCCCGAGGGCCCGCCGCTGCCGGCACCTCCAGCAGCCGTGGTGCTGCCGCCGGTACCAGCGCTGGCACCGGCACTGGCACCGGCACCGGCACCAGCACCAGCACCGGCACCAGCACCGCCCCCCCCCAGGCCGACAGACCGCTTCGTGGTCTGGCGGAACGACTCCATGAGCCAGCGCACGTACATGCTGATGTGGCCCATGCTGTTGCGCAGCTCGAGGATCTGGTCCTTGAGCGGGCCCAGCTCGTTCATGAAGAGCTGCGCCTGGCGCGCGTCCACCTCGCCCAGGTAGCGCTCGAGGTTCTCCACCTTGGCGTCAAAGATGTCGATGTAGGCCACGATGCGGCTCATGCGGTCGTCGTCGTCGGCTGGACGGGCCCCGACGTGGGCCCCGACGTGGGCGTGGGCGTGGGCGTGGGCGTGGGCGTTGTTGGGGGGCGCCGCGTCGGCACCCGCCTCGTAGAGGACGTCGTGGCTGCCGGCGTCCACGACGGCGGGTGCCTGCGGATCGGGCGGCAGCAGCAGGGGCGGCGGCGGCTGCGGCGGCTGCGGCTGTTGCGCAGGCGCCAGGGAGCCCGTCCCTGTCCCCGTCCCGGCCGCCGTCCCCGCCACCGCCACCGGCCGCAGGGCCATCTCGGCCTCGAGCTTGCGGACGCGGTCCTGGGCGTCCTGCAGAACGGTCTCCATGCTGTCCATGTCGGCGCGGTGGGCGCGGCCCATGCGCAGGACCATGCCGTAGAGACAGGTGCGCTCGTGGTCGCCAAAGTCGCGCTTGCGGCAGGCAAAGGGGCAGCCGGCGGCGGCGTGCTTGCAGGCGACGCGGCGCTCGGCGCAGTCGGCGACGTGGCGGGCGTGGCGGTGGCGCGGCACGGCGGCGCGGCAGTGCTCGCACGGCAGCGCCTTCTGGTGGCAGTCGGTGTCGTAGTGGTCGTCGAGGGCCGCCAGCGCCACCGGCTGGCCGCAGTACGCGCAGCCCACGACGGCCTTGTGCAGGCAGCGGCCTCCGCCGCCGCCACCGGCAGCACCACCACCGCCGCCGGCACCGCCGCCGTCGCCGTCGCAGTCGCGCCGCGCCACCAGCTCGCCGCACGCCGGGTCCGGGCACGGCACCTTGCTAAAGGGGCAGGCCTGCGCGTAGTGGTGGGCGATGCCCGACCGCGGGCCCACGTGGTCGCACCGCGGCGCGTTGGGGCACCGCACCTGCAGGTTGTCGAGCTGGTTGGCGATGATGTGCGGCGCCGGGCGCGCCGGCACGCGCCGCCCCTGGCCCGTCTCAAAGAACTGGATCACGTTGCGGTCAATGGGGCAGCGGTTGCCGTGCTCCAGCGCCTGCACCAGGCACTTGTGGCAGAAGATGTGGAAGCACGTCGTGATCTCGGGCTGCACCAGCGGCGCCCGGCAGATGGGGCAGTCCAGGTTCTCGTCGTACGGCCCCACGTACTCGAGCGCGTGCCAGTCGAGCGGCGGCACGGGCTCGGCCGCGGGCGCGCCGCTGCTCTCTGCTGCTGCCGGCTCGGTCGGCTGGCTGGGACCCCGCAGGTACGCCGCGTAGTCGGCGGCGGCGTCGGCGGCGGCGGCGGCGGCGGCAGAGGAGGCTGGCAGCAGCGGGCCCACGGTGCTGGGCGTTGCCGAGCGCAGGGCGCGGTCCGGGTCCGGGCCGGGGTCTGGGCCGCCATCGCCGCCGCCGCCGCCATCGCCGTCGCCGTCGCCGTCGCCGTCGGCGCTGCGGCTGCTGCGCCTCCGCCGCCGCGCCGGGCTGTGGCTCTGGCTGCTGCCGCGGCTCTGCTGGAAGACGCTGCTGCTGCGCCGCAGCCGCGGGCCCTCATATGCGTCGTCTGCGTCGTCTGTGTCGCCACCCGCGGGGCCGTCCGCCGCCTCGCCGCGCTGCCGGTGCGCGCTCGCTGCGCTCGCCGCGCTCGCCTGGCGCTCCATCTCGGCGGCGCTCTCGGCCAGCAGGTCCTCGTCGTGCGCGGGCATGGGGAACCGCCGGCGGCGGCTGCTGTTGGCGGCGTTGGCGGCCACCGCCGAGTGGCGCCGCTGCCGGTACTCCTCCTCGAAGAACTCCTCGGGCGTGTTGGGCGGAGGCATGTCGGTGTCGTTCGCTCTGCTCGAGGCGGGGCAAATCGACTCGGGTCGCCCGCCAGATATCGTCGTCGCTGTCGCCGCTGTCGCCGGGCCGCAAGCGTTGTTCCGTGTCGCGCGCTTGTCAGCTTCAACGTGGCATCGCCGGCTTGTGCGGGAAGGGCGGGCGGGCGTGCGTGCGGGCGGCAGTGGCGGGATCGACAGCGAGCCGCGGCTTTGTACGTATATTTAGTTTGCATGCTTAGTTGGAACGCGTCGAGAGAACGCTAATGATTCGCTGCCTCGGCGCGCGGCCGAAATCACAGCACACTGTGTCTCGGAACAGCACCGCCGCCGCAACGCACCGCACTGCTCGCACCAACCGCACCGCAGCAGCATGCACGGCTGGTCAGGCTGGCCAGAGTTGAATTGCATCGGGCATGGCAGAAGAGATCCAGCAGAGCAGCGAGCAGCATCTATGCGGTGTGCGGTCGTTGCGGCGAGCACGTGAATCCGACGGCCGACGGCTGGCACGTGACCGTCAACGATCACGGTATAAAATACTTTCTGCGTCTCAGACCCTGTTGCCCTCGTCCTCCTTGCCCTCCCTGCCCTCCCTTCCCCCCAGACGCGCGGCCGCCTCGTCCACCTCGGCCGCCGTGCCGCAGATCAGGCCGCCGCGCTCGTCGGTGCCGTGCAGCGGCGCGTCGAGGACGGGCCGGAAGGCGGCGGCGTCGACGGCGTGGCCGCCGGCGCACTCGACGACGAGGGCCACGGGGCACAGCTCGTAGAGGCGGCGCAGCTTGGCGGGGGCGCCGGGCGCCGTGGGCGACAGGTAGACGCCGTGGCCCTGCACCAGCATGTGCACCACGTCCGGCACCAGCCCGCCGGCGTACCGCAGCGTGTCCTTGCGCGCCACGTAGTGCAGCACGAGGTCGCGGTAGCGCTCGTCCTCGGCGGCGGCGCGCAGGTTCGCCGGCGCAAAGTAGCGCTTGGAGCCGGGGGGGGGGGCGGCGGCCAGCTGCACGGCCGGGCGCAGAATCTCCCAGCCGCACGACACGCCGCCCGTCAGCCCCAGCTCCAGACACACCGGCGCCGGCGCCCCCGGCACGCGCAGGGCCACGACGGCGGTGGTGCGCGGGCCGTAGACGCCCAGGACGGCGGCGACCTGGGCGTCGGCGGGCCGGCGGCCCAGCGCCGTGGGGCCGTCCCACACGCCGGCGATGGTGCCGACGGTCCAGTTGGGCGCGATGATGGAGCTGCCGTCGAGCGGGTCGAAGGCGACGGTGTAGGTTTCGGGGCCGTGGCTCGGGCTCGGGCTCGGGCTCCCGCCCACCGGCCGCTCCACCGGGTCCTCCTCGCTGCTGGCCGTGGCCACGTGCGGGCAGCGGGCGAGGGCGGCACGGATCAGGGCCTCGGCGGCGACGTCGACGTTGAGCTGGTCGTCGCCAAAGGCGTTGGTGCCGCCGGCCTGCGCGACGTGGTGCGCCGCCCGCAGCGCCGCCGCCACCGCCGCGATGCTGTCGAGCAGCGCCGGCACCACCGACGTGCACAGCGCCTGCCGGCTGCCGGTGCCGGTGGCGGCGGCGGGCCCCAGCGCGGCCTGCAGATGCTGTGCCACCGCGGCCGTCGACGGGGGGGCGGAAGTCATGGTTGCGATGGAGATGGGAGGAGGAAGCGCAAATTGTTCGGACCCGCTTCCTCGCCGCCTCGCCGATAACGCTTGCAGCATCGCCTAGGCGCGGTGCGGCGCACCGCGTCGGAGGCAGCGGTCGGACGAGAAAGCAGAGGCCGGACGAGCCAGCGGCAGTTTCTGGCGGCCAGTCGTTGCCAGTCGTTGGCGGCTGGTTACTGGCAGACTTGGCGAGGCGTGTGCCAGGCATCGGTCCTTTTGTCGTCCTCTTGGCCTTCGGGAATTAGATGGCATGACCACACGGCAGCGGGCTGCAACAGGCAGCGAGCTCGTAAAACGCATCGCTGTTGCAACAGCATCCATCGGCCTCGCGGCTGTCGGCCGTGCATCAGCGGCGGCCATGGCCTATATAAGGAGGCCCTCCTGGGACGCAGCGCCGTGTCTCGGCGGTCGACTGCCGGCGGCGGCCACCGCTTCGTCTTTGGCCTCTCCGTGCTCGGCTGCGGCTGCCCCCGGGCCAACCGCAACGGGCTGACGGACAACCGCTGCTACTCGGTGGTGCGGGCGGTCGAGGCGGCGGACGAGGCGGCGGACGAGGACGGAAAGCCGGGTGGCTGGTCAAGATACGGTGGCAGCGACGGTGGCAGCGACGGTGGCAGCGACTGCGGCAGCAACTGCAGCAGCGGCAGCGGCAGTGACGCCGGAGACCAGTGCCACGGGCCTAGGCATGAGAGGAAGAGCAAGGACCGGACGGCGTGGAATGCGGTGGGTTGTCTTTCTGTCTCTTTCTGTCTCCTGCCCTTCTCTTGTGGGACTCTGACGCGTGCAGGTCTGCGTCCTCGGCTTGCGGGTCTACTCGCAGGACCCGAGACCACCATTACGCTGGTCCGGCCGGCAAGAAGGCCAAGGAGCGGGCGGCATGAGGGGGAGGGTAGGGGGGCAGACAAGACTGACACTCGATTGCAGATGAAAAGGCAGACAGCAGACGGCAGGGCCTGAATATGATATCTTGGGTCGTCAGCAGCTGCAGTTCAGAAGAGGTTGATCTGTTTGAATCTATGTTCACGATCTCGTACGATCGCTCTAGTCTGCGTGATTTCTTACTTCCCTCCTGCTTTCAGCTTCTCTTATTTTTCCCCTTCTCTCCTGAACACAGAATCAAGGGAGCAGGGAAATGAGAAGGAAAGGGAAGGCTAGGCCCGAAGGGCACAGGTTCAGGGACCGCAGATTGCAGGCAACGCACCATGGCGACGACGAGAGCAGAGGAGGCATTGATAGGACGAAGACACCGAGGGACGAGGGTGACCAGACCACACGAGCGACGACCAGTCGAGACCAGACGACCGCAGAAAACAAGGCCTTGTTATGAGGGCCCATTCCAGCCGCCAAGCGCTGCGCTGCGCTGCACCACAGCTGCACCCACTGTCGATCGGGCCTGGCCGGCGTTCGCCCGCTGCCGCGGACGGTCCCGCAAGGCAGCCACAGGTCCCGCAAGGCAGCACAGCGAGCCCCAGCAGTCCATGACCGCTACAGCAGCAGAACCCGCCGGTCATGTGAGCGCTAGGCCCGCCGCCAGTGGGGCCGCCTGCGCCAAGTGCGCGCGCCAGCGATCGCCGGCCGGCCCAAAAGAACGCGCGCCGACCTCCCTCACCTCCCTCTTCATTCTTGACCTCCCTGCCAGCCAGCCAGCCAGCCAGCCAGCCGAAGCGGACCCCAGACCAGACCCCCAGCGCCGGCGTCTGTCCTCGACCCATGCGCGGCGTCTCGCCCCTGTCTGGTCGTCTGCCGGCCTCGTCAACCTCTTCTTCTCAGCCTCGACCGCTTTCTCGACCGTTTCCTCGACCGCTTTAGAGATCCTTGCCATCTGTCTCGACCGCTTCCTTCCTCGACCCCTTCTCGACTCCCTCCCCCCCCATGACGCCACGGCCATGGACTGCGACGACGCCTCCGTGAGCGGCGCGCCCGCGCCCGCGCCTGCGCCCGCGCCGACCGCCGCCCTCTCGCGGTCCGTCTCCCAGCAGTCGGCCGCCTCGTCTCGCAGCCGGCGCTCTCGCGGCCACGGCAACGGCCAGGGCAACGGCGCGGCCCTCGAGACCGGCTCCGTGCGCACCAGCAGCAGCCGCCGCAGCAGCACCACGCGCCGCAGCAGCACCCGCCGCGCCAGCAGCCGCGTGCCGCCGCCGTCGTCCTCGTCCGCCGCCGCCGCCGCTGCCGCTACCTCCATCTCCGCCACCGCCACCGCCAGCTCCAGCGTCACCTCCGACGACAGCAAGTCGCTGACCTCGTTCCCCTCCTTCTCGCCCGAGGCGCCGGGCTCGCCCTCGCCGCCGCAGCCGCCGCAGCCGCCCTCGTTCGACCCGGCAGCCCAGACGGCCCCCCTGGCCCACAAGGCCCAGCCCATGCAGCCCTCGCCGCCGCGCACCGCCGCCGCCGCCGCCGGCGGCGCCCGCGCCCGCCCCGTCAAGCCCGTGGCCTCGGCCGCCTCGCTCGTCGACAGCCTGCTGGCCTCGTCGCTGCCGCGCGCGCAGGCCGCCGGGCCGCTGGCCATGCCGCCGGCCATGCCGCCCGCGCCGCCGCCCAACAACCCCTTCCAGACGCCCCAGCTGCTCCCCGTCACGGCGTCGTCCACGTCGACCGCCTCGACCTCGTCCATCACCGCCGCCTCGCTCACCGGCGCCGGCCTAGACCCCTCCTCCGCCTGCTCTTGCTCCTGCTCCTCCTCCTCCCGCGGCGCCCTCTTCGACGACGACCCGCCGCCGCTGCCCAGCAGCCGCCTCCTGGGCGCCGAGGGCGCCGGCGGCGCCGCCCTGCACCTCACCGACGACGCGCACGTGGCCCGCCTCGTCCGCAAGCACGGCGCCGTCGCCCTCGTGCGCCAGCTGGCCGAGGACCTCGCCGCCCGCGACGCCCAGATGGCCGCCCTGCGCCGCCGCGCCGCCGACCGCGAGCGCTGCCTGCGCAAGATCATCCTCGAGTGCGGCCTGTCCAGCCTCGACCTCGAAACCCGCCTGCGCACCCTTGAGCACGAGCAGGAGGCCCGCGCCGCCGCCCAGCAGCAGCAGCGGCAGCAGCACCCCGGCGCCGCCGCCACCGCCGCCGCCGCCGGCCCCCACGTCTCCCACCTCGTCCGCGACGCCATGGCCGACGACCACAGCCTGCGGAGCCGCGCCCCTAGCAGCAGCGCCGGCTCCTTCTACAACGACGCCACCATCCGCGCCAGCAGCGGCGCCGCGCCGCCCGCCAACAAGGCCGCCTCCGGCACCACGCGCGGCTGGAAGGACTTTCTCTGGGGCGGCAACAGCAGCGACGGCGCTGCGGCGGCCGCCAAGACGGGCCGGGCCAGCGGCGGCGGCGGCACCGAGCGCCGCCCCACCCTCACAGACGACCTCTTCCAGCCGCCGCCGCGCAGAGCCTCCTCCTCCTCCTCTGCGGCCGCCGCCGCTGCTGCTGACACCGATGCCGCCAGCACCACGTCGGCCGCCTCGGCCAGCGGCCGCAAGCCGTCCCTGGCGAGCCTCGCGCTGCGTCTGGTGGGCGGCGGCGGCGGCGGCAGCGGCAACGACACATCGCAGCAGGCACCGGCGCCGTCCTCCGCGGCCGCGTCCCTGCGCACCGCCTCGGGCGTCGACCAGCAGCGCCGCCCGCCGCTGCCCGGCTCGCCCGGCTCGCCCGCCACGCTCGGGCGCGCCGCGCGGGCCGCCACCACCACCACCGTGCAGGGCCAGGCGCCGGGCCGCGCGCCGCCGCCCAGCCGGCCGTCGCTGCTGTCGTCCATGCGGCGCACCACGTCGGCCGCGGCCCTCGTCGGCAGGGCGGCCGGCAGCCCGGCCGCCGCCCTGCCGACGACGGGTCGCCGGGCGGGCAGCGGCGGCAGCGTCAGCGTCACCGGAGGCAGCGTCACCGGAGGCGGCGCCGGCGGCGCCGGCATTGGTCTCGGCATCGCCATGGGGGGCCCGGGCCCCGGCTCGGCGCTGCTCCGCAGCCATGCGGCGGCGCCGGAGCGCTGGGGCGAGATGATGGCGTCGACCCCCTCGGGCGGCGACAGCGCCGCCGCCGCCGCCGCGCAGCGCACCGCCTACTTCCCCGTGGAGATGGACACCATCCTGCCGCTCGACGTGCAGCCGCCGACGCTGACGCGCATGTACAACCGCTACAACAGCTCCGGCCACCTCATCGACCGCTTCGGCTTCATCTACGACCAGCGCCGGAAGAAGCGCCAGCGCGAGGCTGCTCACGTTGCCGCTGCTGCTGCTGCTGCTGCTGCTTCTGCTGCTGCTGCTGCTGCTACCAACGGCCACGGCGGCCGCCACCGCAAGCACGGCAGCCGCCACTCGGAGATGCTCGGCGTCGGCCGCGCCGGCCGGCCCTCGCCCAACCTTCTGTTTGGCGACGAGGACGCGGAGGAGGCGGAAGAGGCGGGCGGCGAGGACGAGGCTGCTGACCGTGCTGGCACCGGCGCCAACGGGACCACCACCACCACCACGCCCCTCCCCCACGGCGACGACATGCCGCCGCCCAGCCCCGCCTCCTTTGACGACGGCAAGGACGGCGGGCCGCCGAAGCGCTGGCAGGACTACCTGAAAATTGCCACCTTCCCGACCGAGCTGCTCTCACACACGCCGGCCATGAGCGACGCGCGCATCGAGGTCATCTCGGATGGTGGTGCCGGCGGTGCCGGCGGCGACGACGCCTCGGTGTCGACCGACACGGCCTCGGCCGGCGCCTCGGCCGGGGGGTCCGCGTCCGGCTTCCTCGCCTCGGACGGCCGCGGCTTCGTGCCGCCGTCCACGGGGCCCATGGCCGCCGCCACGACGTCGACCAGCGCGCCTGTGGCCCTCGACACCGACTCCCTCGCCTCGGCGGCCACCACAGACGAGGAGCCGGTCGAGGCCGAGCCACCGTCCAAGGTGCAGGCGCCCACCCCTCCGGCCGAAGCCGCGCAGGGGCCGACTCCGCCCAAGACGTCGACGTCCGGCAGCGCCGCCACCCTCGTCAAGAAGGAGGACGTCGAGCCCGTGCGCCTGCTGCTGCAGCAGCTTAGCGAGTTGCACGACACCCTGCAAAAGGAGCGCACCGTGCGCTGGAACGAGTTTCTGCGCAAGGTGCGCGCAGAGCGGCGTCGCGAGGGCGAGATGGCTGCTGCCGCTGCTGCCGCTGCTGCTGCTGCTGCTGCCTCCTCGTCGACCGCGGCCTCTTCCAGCGGCGCCGCCGCCGCCGCCGCCAGCGGCCCCGACGCCCGCCTGCTGCGCGCCACGGCCGCCGTCATGCCGGAGACGCGGCTGGCCGACGGCGAGCTGATCGGCGTGGCCGGCCTCGGCAACAAGGGCAAGCTGGGCCGGGCCAAGTGGAACGAGTTCCGCACGCTGGTGCTCGGCGGCATCCCCGTGGCGCTGCGCGCAAAGGTGTGGGCCGAGTGCACGGGGGCCACGAGCCTGCGCGTGCCGGGGGCCTACGACGACCTGGTGGCGGCGGCGGCGGGACGTGACGGCACGCAGGAGGACACAGAGGCGGAGGCGCAGGCGGCCGCCGGGCACGAGGCGCGCGCAGAGGTGGTGGCGCAGATCCAGGCGGATATCCACCGCACGCTGACGGACAACATCTTCTTCCGCGAGGGCCCCGGCACGGCCAAGCTGTACGAGGTGCTGGTGGCGTACGCGCGGCGCAACCCCGAGGTGGGCTACTGCCAGGGCATGAACCTGATCGCGGCCAACCTGCTGCTGGTGACGCCGGCGGCCGAGGACGCCTTCTGGCTGCTGGCCAGCATCGTCGAGACCATCCTCCCCGCCGGCTACTACGACCGCTCGCTGGCCGCCAGCCGCGCCGACCAGCAGGTCCTGCGCGCCTACGTCGCCGAGGTGCTGCCGCGCCTGTCCGCGCACTTTGACCGCCTCGCCATCGACCTCGAGACCATGACCTTCCAGTGGTTCCTCTCCGTCTTCACCGACTGCCTCAGCGCCGAGGCCCTCTTCCGCGTCTGGGACGTCGTCTTCTGCCTCGGCGACGGCAGCGTCTTCCTCTTCCAGGTCGCCCTCGCCCTCCTCAAGCTCAACGAGGCCGCCCTCCTCCGCTGCGCCACCCCCGCCGCCGTCTACACCTACATCAACCACCAGATGACCAACCACGCCATCAGCATCGACGGCCTCATCCACGCCTCCGAGGCCCTCCGCAAGCTCGTCCGCCCCGCCGACGTCGACGCCCGCCGCGCCGCCGCCATGGCCGCCGAGCGCGCCCTCGTCGCCGCCCGCGCCGCCGCCGTCCAGCAGGCCAAGGCCGAGCGGCAGCAGCAGCGCCGGCCCGCTCAGGACGCCGCCGATGCCGCCAGCACGTGATCTCGTCTCTATATTTACGCTCCCCTTTCCCTTTGTCTCCGTGGAGTTTGCATTCTTTCTTGTCCTCCCCTGATACCCCGTTTTCTCCCTGGACTTCAACATCTTTCATGTTTCCTTTCTTCCGTCGGCACAGCCGTGAATAGCATAGACAACACGTCCATTGTTGCAACCCATCCTGTAAACTACCAACGCCGCGTAAATCGTGACACAGGGGCCGGCCTACCGACTCTGACCCGTCCTCGTCTCGTCCGCACCCCTACTTCACCTTGCTCATAATGGTCTCGGGCCCGCGCTCGACGTAGATCTGCGCGGCCTGGGCCTTGACCTGGTTGAGCATGCTGCGCTCAAAGTCGTCGCGCGCGCGCAGCACGGCCTCGACCCAGCTGATCTGCAGGTCCCAGTAGGCCGTCTTGAAGGCGACAAAGGCGGCGGCGACGCCGTCCTTGGGCACCGTCAGCAGCGCCAGGAACTGCTCCGTCACGCGCCACGTCTGCTTGAGGCTGCCGGCCGCCTCGGCGTGCGGCATGCTGTCAAACAGCTCAAAGACGGCCGCCACGTCGGCAAAGATCTGGTCCTGGAACGGATCCGTGCGCTTGATCTTGGCCCCCTTGTTGCGCACCGCCGACAGGTACCGCACCAGCAGCTCGTCCGACACAATCTCCACAAACACGTCCACCAGCGAGTGGTGCAGCACCTGCCGGTAGTCCGTCACGTACTCGTCCAGCGTCGCCATCATCTGCTTCATGCCCGCCGCCCCGTACCACCGCGCCGTGAAGAAGTCCGGCATCACGCTCTTAAAGTCCACCGCGAAGATGAGCGACGCAAACTTGGTCATGCACCACGTGCTCAGGTCCACATAGCCGTCCCGCAGCGCCGCCACCTCCGCGTCCGCCCGCTCCATGTACTGCGCCGTCACCAGCGGCTCGATCTTGTCGCGCAGGCTCGTCAGGTACGACAGCCGGCTGCCGCCGGGCCCGCCGTTCGGCCCGCCACTTGGCCCGCCGCCCGCCGCCGCCTCCTCGTCCTTGTCGTCGATGCACGCAATCTGGTCGTTGGCACACGCCACCAGCCAGTCCTGCAGCGCCTGGTAGCCGTCCAGGTCCGGCGCCCGGCCCGTCTCGTAGCGCTGCGCCTCGTCCTCGAGCATCTTCTGCACGGCCTGCTGCCGCGCGCGCAGCCGCAGGAACATGGCGTCCACCACGCCCTCCACCACGTCGGCGCGCTTCGAGTTGGCCGCCACGTCAATCTGCTCCAGCAGCATGCGCCACAGGTCCACCAGGTTGCGCGTGCGGAAGTAGCCGTACTCGTCCTGCTCCAGGTTCGCGTTGCCGCCCTCGGCCGCCGCCGCCCGCTCCGCAAAGTCCTTGCGCTCCTGCCGCCCGATGCGCTCGATCCACTCGTCCAGGAACTTGATGATGAGCTGCCGGAACTCGCGCACCAGCTCCGCCTCGCGGTTGTCCAGCACGTGCGGCACCAGCACCGCCTGCGCCGCCGCGTCGTCCGCCGGGAACCCCAGCTTGGCCATCTTCTTGTAGTACTTTTCCGGCCAGCCGATGATCTCGAGCGTGTGCGCCGAGCTCGTGTCCGGGTCGTCCACCAGCCCCACCAGAAAGTCGTGCATCATGCGGTGGTAGATGCCCGTGTACGTGCGCATAATGTGCCACTTCTTGGGCATCAGCGGCACCATGCCCAGCCGCACCGCGTTCAGGTCGTTAAAGTACCAGCGCAGCTCCTTCTCCAGCCGCGACGGGTCCGCCAGGAACGCCGCCCGGCTCTGCGCAAACTGCGCCTCCGCGCACGCCGCAATCGCCTGCAGAAACTTGTCCTTGTACCCGCGCACCGTCTTGGCGCCGTCCGTGATGCCCTGGAAGCGCGACGCGATCTCCTTGTGGTCGCGCATCGCGTCCTGCAGCGCCTGCACGCGCTGGTCGCTCTTCTCCTCCGCCTCGATGACCAGCGCAAAGCGCACCACCAGGCTGTTGTTCTCCGCCGTCACCAGGCTGATGAGGCTCGTCGCCACCAGCCCCACGTGCTCGTCAAACCAGTCGATGGCCCCGTCCAGCCGCTCAAAGTAGTCCTCCAGCGTCGCCTGCAGGCTGCGGTCGTCGGCGCGCTGGATCTGCTCCATGGCGTCGTCGCGGATGTTGCGCAGCTGCGTCAGCTCGTAGTGCACCGGCAGCAGGTTCGGCATGTTCTCCGCGTCCGCGTCGTCCGCCCGCAGCATCGCCTCCACCGCGCTCAGCCGGTCGTTGAACGTCTCCAGGTTGCGCCGCATCGCCTCCACCGCCACAAAGTTGCGGTGCGCCTGCGACACCTGGTTGATCGTCGCAAAGTCCTTGATCATGTTCTGGCTCTCCGAGCACAGCTTGTCGATCTGCATCATCTCCTCCTTGATCTGCTGCACCGCCTTCTGCCCGTCCGCCAGCCCGGCCATGCCGCTCTGCGTCGTCTCCAGCTGGTCCCGCAGCCCCGCCCGCAGCTGGCTGTCCACCGCCGCCTTCTTGCGCGCAAACTCAACCTTGAGCGCCGCAATCTTGTCCAGGTCGTCGGGGTGCCGCAGCAGGTCCGCGAGCTTGACCACCGGCGCGTCCATGGTGCAGGGCTGGACGACGAAACAAGCGACGAAAGAGCGGAAGAAAAAGGGGTCGCGCGCGAGAGCGCGATCGTGTTTGCTGCGGTGTGCCTATCCGACCATCGCCGCCTGGACAACCGAATTGTTGGGCTTGGGGTCGCTGGCTGTCGGCCGGAGTCGTGATGCACGGAAAGCAGATCGAAACGCGGCACGTCGGGAGAAGGCAGGCGGGACCTCGAGGCCCTGGCATGCAATTAGCCGGCACCACCACCCCCGGCTGCGCCAAGAGTCACGTGGGTTTCACGAAACGCGTCTAGCGAGGCCGGGCCGGCCCCCGTCTCCTTTTCCCATCTCAGCTCCTTTTATCTCTCGCCTTCGCTCTCTCTCGTTCTTTCTGGTCAACGTCCGTCGCTCTTTTTGTTTCGTTTCGTCGCTCCTTTCTGTCGCTCTTTCTGTCGCTATTTCTGTCACTCTTTTCTGTCACTCCTTGCTGCGTGTTGCGGCTGTCCTCTCGTTCGTTTCCGGCCCTCTTCGATCTTCCTCCGCATCAACAAACAACCTCCCGCGACCGACCATGCCGTCCTTCCACGCGCTCGTCGCCGCCGTCCTGGCCTTTCTGCACCTGGCCGCGCTTGCGGCGGCCGGCAGCCCGCCCGCGTGCCTGCTGGGCGCGATCCAGCGGCTGCCGAACCCGGCGGACCTGGCGTCGGTGTGCGGCACCTACATGAACGTGGTCGAGGGCAACCTGACGGAGGCGTGCACCGGCAGCGACCTGTCGTCGGCCTACCAGGTGTACTCGGCCACGTGCTCGGCCAACGGCGTGCAGGTCAAGGCGCTGCCCACGTCGTCCTCGGCGGCGGCGTCGTCCACCGCCACCAAGGGCGCCAAGGCCACCGGCACGGCCACGGCCACCGGCACCGGCAGCGCCAGCGGCGCCGCGCAGACCGGCTCCAGCACGGCCTCGGGCGCGTCGGCGTCGCAGACGGGCAAGAGCGTCGCCGGGCTCACCACCACCCCCCAGCCCGTGCTCTTCATGCTGTCGGGCCTGCTGGCCATCGGCCTGACGAACCTGCTCCTGCTGTAAGGACGGGACGGGGGCCACGCCTGGGCGACATCGACACTCGTTTGGTTCTGTTTTTGTTTCTGTCTTGCTTCTCCCTTGGACATCTCTGGCCTCGGCCAGCGAGGGAGAGAGCATGCATTTGCTGGCGCTCGCGATGGACAAACCGGCGGACTGCATGTCCCGCGTATCGTTGAGGTCTAGATATCTGTTTTTTATTGCAACTATACATGGCTTTCTATGGCAACACCCAAATCTGTGCTCTGTTCACTTGAGCGTCACCAGCTCCTCGGCGCTCGTCGGGTGGATGGCGACGACGTTGTCAAAGTCCTTCTTGGTGGCGCCCATCTTGATGGCGACGCCAAAGCCCTGCAGCATCTCGCCGCTGCCGAGGCCCAGGATGTGCAGGCCGACGACCTTCTCGTCCGGGCCGACGGTGACCAGCTTGTAGGCGGTCGGCCGCTTCTCGTCGGGCTCCATCATGGCGTAGTACATGGCGGTGAAGTTGGTCTTGTACACCTTGACGTTGTCCTTGCCGTACTTGTCCACGGCCTGCGGCTCCGTCAGACCGATGGACCCGATCTCCGGGTGCGCGAACACGACCGACGGGATGTTGGTGTAGTCGAGGTGGTAGGCGGCGAACTCGGGCCCGCCAAACAGGCGGTGCGCCAGGCGGCGGCCGGCCGCAATGGCCACGGGCGTCAGCTCGACCGGGCCGGTCACGTCGCCCAGCGCGTAGATGTGGTCGACCGACGTGTTCTGCAGCGGGTCGACCTGGATGTAGCCCTTGCTGGTCAGCTGCACGCCGGCGGCCTCGAGGCCAATGTCCTTGGTCAGCGGCGTGCGGCCGACGGCCCAGATGAGGTGGTCGACGTCGGCCACCGTCTGGCCGTCGCCGTAGTGCAGCGTCAGCTTGCCCGTGGCGGCGTCCTTGTCCACGCGCGTCAGCTGCGTCTCGCGGTGCACGTGCACGCCGAGCTTCTCGTAGTTGTCCGTCACCGCCTCCTGGATCATGGGGTCGAAGGAGCGCAAAAACGTCTTGTGGCGGATGAAGAGGTGCGTCTCGGTGCCCAGGGCGTTGAACATGCCGGCAAACTCGACGGCAATGTAGCCGGCGCCCACGAGGGCCACCCGCTTGGGCTGCGCGGCAATGTCAAAGAAGCCGTCGCTGTTGATGCCGTGCTCGGCGCCCGGGATGGCCGGCGGGTCCGACGGGCGGCCGCCGACGGCAACCAGGATCTTCTTGGCGCGGATGGTCACCTCGGAGCGGCCGGTGCCGTCCTCGGGCGCGCCGAGGGCCACCGTGACCTCGTGCGGGCCGGTCAGGCGCGCCCAGCCGTGCACGTACTCGACCTTGTCGTTGGCCAGGTTGCGCTCGTAGATGCCGTTGAGCCGCTTCACGTAGGCGTCGCGCTTGGCCTTGAAGGTGGCCCAGTCAAAGGGCTTGGTCTCGGCCACCGAGAAGCCGTAGGCCTTGGCGTCGTGCAGCGCCTCCGCGATCGCCGCCGCGTTGAACGTGACCTTCTTGGGCACGCAGCCCACGTTGACGCACGTGCCGCCGAGACGGCTGCCCTCGATCACCATGGCCTTGACGCCGAACTTGGAGCTGGCCATGCGCGCCGACGCCAGCCCGCCGCTGCCGCCGCCGATGACCAGGTAGTCGGTCTCCTTGCTGATGGGCGCCATGGTGCGCGTCGACGACGAGAGCTGCCTTGCGAGAAAGCGCAGACGGTTGGGGGCGGGCGAAGCCAACGCGGGTGAGGCTGTCGATGCTGTCGGCGCTGTCGATGCTGTCGATGCCGTCCGGAAGACAGAGGGAGAAGAAGGCGAGGCGCGTCGCAGCAGAGACAGTGCGCGCATAGGGTAGAGGAAGGACGGCGGGCGGTGGGCCGTGGCGGGCGCGCGCAGTGTGGCAGACGGGAGGAGTGGGTGGCGGAAGCGCAGTTTCGACGGCCGGAGCGTCGCTGACGACATCGGCGATGGCGGGGTCGCTGGCAGGCCGGCGCTTTATACGTATGGATTTTGGCTGCGGCAGCGCCAGTACGGAGAACGCCGTAATACGCGCCGCCCGGGGAGCCCTATCTTACACAGAAGACGCGTGCTCGGATTGCTAATCGGGCAGGCACAGGCGCTGACAGGTACTTTGGTCGTCTTCCGCGGTGGTGTCTTTGTCCGACGTTGCCGCGCCTGCTGTATTGGGAATTTTCTGCGATGGCTTACGATGAGGAATCATGCGGTTAGCGGCCGAGTTTGTCAGCAAGTGAGTGCCTCGGCAGGGTCTTGCAGCGCACAAGTCTATTTTAGGACGACACTTTTATTTGTCCACGGCCTGCTCCTGGGCGGCTCGATGTGCTGATTTGTGTTGTAGTTGTACAGAGCACGGAGGGTTGCACGAGGCAGAATGTGCAAGAATATTTTTGATTTTTGTCTTTCGTTGGGGTTGCTGGGGTTGGTTTTTTATGTTGTATAATTCCATTTTAAATATCATTTTGCGATTCTCACAATGGCCAATCTGATTGGTGGCCTCAACGTCAACAAAGCTGCCTCGGAAGACCAACTGATCACACAAGATGCCCCCCTGGCTCTCTTGGGGCAGCACACCAGCTGTGACGTGCTTGCGGAGGCAGCTATCGATCCCCCGGCAGACATCCTGGCCAGCATCCTGTCGTCCACGGCAGTCCAGCCGACGGAGTCTCGTCAAGGCAGCCAAACGCGCCGCTCGACGGCCCAGCACCGCCAGCAGCAACACCACAGACACGGCCGTGGATGCACGTCTGCCTCCGCTGGCCCTGTCGCCGCTCCGCGATGTTGCGCTGCTGTGCGGCCGCAACTCGTCCGGCACCAAGGCCGCCCTGCGCGCCAACTTGGCGGCTGTCCTCGAGGACGCCGATGCAACGACAGACATGACTCCTCGGCGCATCCTCTCCATCGACATGGGCGTGCGTAACCTCGCCTTCTGCGTGCTTGCCGTCTGCAGAGGTCACGCCACCCCCCGGCTGGTTGCCTGGGAGCGCCTCTCCTTGCTCGGCGACAGTGAACAAAGCCCCGAAGACAGCACGCCGGCCACACCACCGTCCGCCTTTGCTCCGCCGGCGATGGCGGCCGCTGCCGCACGCCTCGTCTGCGACCGCCTGCTGCCGCTGGCACCGACGCACGTGCTCATCGAGCGCCAGCGCTTCCGGTCGGGCGGCGCCGCCGCCGTGCTCGAGTGGACGGTCCGCGTGAACTCGCTGGAGGCCATGCTGCACGGTGTCTTTGCCTACCGGCTCCTCACGAGGACCGGCAACACCGACCCTGTCCAGTCCGTTCACGCCGTCAGCCCTCAGCGTGTCGCTCAGTTCCTCACGCGCGGCGGCCTGGCCCCTGACAGTGGCGCTCCCTGGGCAACGCCGGCCTCGGCCCACAAGGACAAGGACAGCAAAGACGTCCGCCAGGCCTTCGTCGCCCATGCCTTGCGCGCGGGGCTGCTCCTGACTCCTGACTCGGACGTCCGCGGCTTGGCCGACGCCTATCTGCAGCGCTGGGATGCCAAGCAGAGCCGGTCCGGGTCTCGGCCAGGGGCCCGGTCGCGGTCGGCATCGGCGTCGGCAGCGTCCAAACCACCCCTGGTCCTGAGCAAGATTGACGACCTAGCCGACTGCCTGGCGCAGGGCCTCGTCTGGCTGGAGTGGGAGCGCAACAAGATCCTATTGCGCACGCGTGGGGCAACCACCTTGCTGGCCGACAAGCCGCTCCCCAGCTGAGGCTGGCGCGTCTTCCGCTGATTTCATTCAACCCACGGGCCCAGCTCGTCACCGTCAACTGCTTCGGCAAGCCACCCCGACGCCGGCTCGTCCTCGCCCAAAAGCTCCCTCTTTCGGCTTCTCAGGGCTTGCGGGTCAGCATGCCAGTCGCACGACGAGTAGCAGGCCGGCCTCTGCTCGAAGCCAAAGTATTGGCTGATGGCGGCGTGGCGGCACCGGCCCGTGTCCTCGCAGTACTGGACCAGAGCCCGCAAGCTTGCCCGCCTGGTCGCATGGTGCTTGGCGGCGGCGGCGGCGGTCGCCGCCCGCGCTCTTGTCGTTGTCCTTTGGTTGCTTCTGGCGACAAAGCTGGCCATCTGCTCGCCGTCCCCGCGGCTGTAGTAGAGGATGCACGTTGCCTTCTGGCCGTCGCGGCCGGCACGCCCGACCTGCTGGCAGTATCCCTCAAAAGAGGCGGGCAGACGCCAGTGCACAACAAACCGGACGTTGCACTTGTCGACGCCCATGCCAAAGGCCGTCGTGGCAACAATCACGGACCAGTCCGGGTCATCGCGGAGCCAGCGTGCCATCGTCTCTTCTTTGGCCTGCCGGGGCAGCTGCGCGTGGAAGGGACGAGCGCCTATGCCTTCGCTCCGCAGAGCACCCGCCAGAGCCTCGCACTCGTTGCGTGACAGCGTGTACACGATGCCACACACGACGGAGCCCGTGCTATATCGGGCTGCCGACCGGACGGAGGCAGGTGCAGTGCTACCCGAAGACACCGAGGCACGAACAAGAAGACGCGCTCGCGTCCTTTTCGGCAACGAAGTCTGCTCATGTTCCTGCGCCGACTTGTGCAACTGCAGTCCCTTGACCCACCGGACGAAGCTGGCGAAACGCTCGTGCTCCCCTGCCTCGTTGCTTGCAACAAACTGCACGGCCAGGTGCAAGTTGGCTCGGAAGGGCGATAGGCGGAACATCTTTAGCCTGGGACACTGCCTTGCTGTCGCCGCTGGGCCACCGGCACTGCCACCGCCCAGACAGACAGTATCGAGGATGTCGCGCAGCACGGGCTCGTTGGCTGTCGCCGTCAGGCACATGACGGGCACGTCGGGGAAGGACTGGCGGAACCAGCCGAGGCGGGCAAAGTCGCGGCGGAAGTCGTGACCCCATTCGGAGATGCAATGCGCCTCGTCAACGATCACACGGGCCAGCTCGCGCTGCCGGTGCACGAGCTGCATGTGCTGGCGGAACCGGGTGCTCGCGCACAGCTCCGGCGTCACATACAACAAGCGCGTGTGCGGATGTGCCGATGCCAGATCGCGGTAGATGGCGCTACGCTCCGCGCGGCCTGTACCGCCGTTGAGCGTGCGCGCATCTACTCTGGCCGCGCGGAGGGCCTCGACCTGGTTGATCTGAGGGTCAGCCAGAGACGGAGCTAGCCATAGCCAGAGACCGTGCTCGGAGAACAGCCCCGGACAACTAGCAACCTACCATCAAACTCAGCAGCGGCGAAACGACAATGGTGACTTGCCTGTCAGTGCTGACGAAGACCACAGCCGACTTCTTTCTCTATCTCGGCTGTCACCGCTCACCTCCGCGGTTGATGACAGCCGGCAGCTGGAAGCAGAGGCTCTTGCCGAACCCGGTGGCCGCCTGCACCACGACGTCGTAGCCCTCGAGCGCCGCCTCGATGATCTCTCGCTGGGGCGGGCTGGCGGTCAGCTGGGCCAGAACCAGAGATCCCCGTCCCCAGCCAACCTACCGGAAGGACGGCTTGCTGAACTGCCGCCGCAGAGCAAAGTCAATGTCGACAAAGGGGCCGATCCGGCCGACCGGGGGTGCCATGACAAAGAGCGACTGGCCGGGGGCGCACGCGGAGGAGGGGGGTCTTGTTTGGGATGTTTCTGCTTCCCTGGCCGCAATGGTAATGGCAGGCTGTGTTTTGGTGTTTTGTTTCTTCCAGGCCCCCTGAACAGCCAATACAACACCACCCGCGTCCGTTCAGCCGCGGAGAGTGCACATGGCGTCGTTCTGGCGACTTCCCAATTGGGCAACTCTTATACGGACGACATGCCGCACGTTCTACTGTGCCCGGATTCTGAAACGGGCAACGGCTGCCAACAGCCAGCAACCAGCCGCCACCCGCCAGCAACAAAGCCTGCTGCACGCAGACTGTTGTGCACCCAACATACTGAGCGCTCCTTCCCCAAACGCCCGCCGATGGATCTCCCCACGCCGCCGCCGTGGAAGCCGCGACCGATACGACAGCAATGGGCGTGCTCTATGTCTCATGACGACTTGTCTCTTAGTCTCGCAAAGTATCTTACATGAAGCAGGCGTGAAGAATTTCGTCCTCATTATGACCTGGCCAGCGTCTGCGTGTTGTTACTTGACAGCTCGTATTAAGATACGGAGCATAGCAGAGAGTTATGCTTAGAGTGTGAGCTCCTGTGGGTCGCGCCTGCCCAGGTCACACGCACAGTCGCACCTGCCCAGGCTCCGACAGCGGCTCCGACGCTGGGCTGGCTAGTGGCCGCCAGTGCAAAGTTTCACGTTTCAGAAGGGAAACGCTTTGTGCTGCGCCGGACGCCCCCGCCTTCACCGCACCACCACCACCACCACCACCACCGCCGGGGCGATCGGTCGCTGCACGGAGTAAATATAGCTGTATAAAGCGTACCCGTACCTGCAGGACGCTAGAATGGTTCCAAGGCGCCGGCCACCCAGGCGAAAGAACCGGGAGCCAGCAAGGTCGCCACAGGCCTGAAATACAGTGATTTTCGCACTGTCCCTTGGTCAACGGAGCATATGCTTATTCTTATTTGTAGTTGTAAGCATATATTTCACGGGGTGTCACGCCGGAGCAAAGGTGCACGAAAACGTTCAGCCTCGCAACAACGGCAAGTCAAAGTCGGACTATGGGCATACGCGCGCTCAGACCTGCTTCTGCCCGCCGTCGCCATGGCAAGAATCCGCCCGCAGGTGTCTGCCGCTGTCTCCCTCTTCACACGCACCTAAATATATAGCACCGAATACAAGTACAGTGCGCATCTGCTACAATACGACGGCGCCGCATCGCACCTTCCCAGCGTCGTGGGCCCAGAACGTGCGCGACCGCGCGCATAGGCGAGCACCGCGCCTTTCCCTCCTAAATATATTACCGCTTGGCTCTCCCCTATTCCCCACCCCGCCCCCTTTTCGCCAGGGGATGTCGGGCTGCTGGTGCACGCTACCCGACCCCTTCTTTTCCCTTTTTGTCGCTTTTTTTTTTTTTGGTGTTCGCTGCCCGCCCATTGGCGATCCGCCGCTCGCTCGCGCCTTCCGTTCTGCCCGTCCTTTTTTAATGCCTATAGGGCAGGCGCCGCTTCCTGTTTGCTGGCCGGGCTGACGCGTGCTCAGGTGCACCTTCCTACTCTTCCCTTCCGTCTCGTCTTCCCGCGGCTCGCTCCTGCTCGCGGGTCTCCAACGCTCCTGCTCTCGTTTCCATCGGCGCCTCCCTCCAGCCCCCTCCCTTGCCGTTACCGTGTTTCTCTCCTCTTCTCTTTTTTTTCTTCTTCCTTCGTGCATCCTCCTCCTATCGCCTCGACTCGCAGCGCGTCTCCTTTCCCCTCCCCCTCGCCTCGCAGCCACGGTCGATCGAGAAGATATCCACGCGCATGCGTCTTTTAGCCCAACGCCTGTCTCGAATGGGCCTCGGCGGTCGCCTGCCGGCTTAGACAAGCCCTCCTTTTCTTCTTCCGTCCGTTTTGCCTCCCCGGAACGACGATCGACATTGAGGCCAGCGAACCGACATCGTCCGCTGCCAGAGATAGGGGCGCGCTTGCGTTCCGGGCAGCCTGCTCTTCGCCCGCTGGCTCTCCGTGAGCAACCCGACCGCCACCCCCCGACGACGCCGACCCGTCTTGCGTCCGGCGCGACATTTCGCCCTCTCTTCTCGCCGCCAGGCCCTGTCCTCCGAACGAACTTCTCGACATGGACCGGTCTGACCGCCCCGACCGGCCTCGTTTGCCGCTGGGCGCCGGCACGCAGTCCAGCGGCCGCGGCCTGCCCGAGAACCCGGCGCAAAACCGCCGCCTAGCCACCGCCGTCGGCAGCGCCTCCGTCCCTGTCCCTCCCATGCCTGCGAACATCGCCGCGGCCGCCCGTGACGGCGGACCGCCACTCGCCAACATCCCGGCCCCGCCACCACCACCCGTTCCGCCCATGCCGGCAATACGCGGCTCCCAGGCGTCTTCGCTGTCCTCGCTGTCCTCGCTGTCCGCCTCTGCCCCGATCGCCGCCAGCCAGGTCATCGCTCTCGCCCGCGAAGCCATGAAGGAGGCCCTCCGCCACACCGACCAGCAGGCCGGCGACGGTGTCGATGTCAGCAACGAGCTGCGACCCGGCGTCACCATCGACTTGAGCCGCAAGAACATTCTGAAGCTACCCGATGAAGTTGTCGATATTATCATGAGCAAGCTGGAACGGTGAGCCCCCCCGCGTTTCCCAACAGGCAGCGTTTGCATGGAAGCAGGCGCCGTGTGCTGTGCGCTGTGCGTTGTGCGGGACGGAACACTGCGTACTGACCTTCCTGCCACGGCAGACTCGCGCTGTCCCACAACAAGCTGACCGGCTTCCCTGCCCGCTTTGCCGAATGCTCTTCCTTGCGCTATCTCAACGTCCGCAACAATGACATCCGGGAGTTTCCCCTGCCAGTGAGTTTTCCTCCGCGCCGTGGTCCCATTTTGTCCTCCCCCCCACGTGCCCTCCACCCCCCACCGTTTACCCCCCCTCTTTTTTCGATGCCGTGTCGTGTGTCTGATGCTGTATCTGACGCCGTATCTGCAGCTGTGTGACCTTCGGTCCCTTGAAATCCTTGACCTGGGCCGCAATAAGCTCCGCGTCCTCCCGCCCGAGATCGTCAAGTTGTCCTCCCTCAAGGTCTTTGCCGTCCAGAAGAACCGGATCGAAGAGCTGCCACTGTGCCTAGCCGACATGGCCTCCCTGCAGATGCTCAAACTCGACGGCAACCCCATCCGCTTCCCGCCGCCAGATGTCTTCCAGGTCCAGGCCAGCAGCCCGCCAAACGAGGGTTACCTCAAGGAGAGCGAAGTCACCGAAGTCACCATCACCTCGCACGTGAAGAAGTTCTTGAAGCAAGTCATGCTCAACGGCCGCGCCGAAGCTGCCGCCGCGGCCGCTGCCGCCGCGTCAGGCGCGGCAAACGGGACACCCCCTGCCGGTCTGGTGGCCAACGGACCGTCCTCTGGCCCGTCCTCTGGCGGCGGCTCGGCAAACGGCGCCGCAGGAATGCCCGGCGGGGGAAACAGCTCCTTTACATCCGACACCGCGACCGACGACTCCCAAGACCCTCTGGAACCGCCGCGCATGCCCCCAGTCAAGCGCGTCACCAGCGGACGCTTTCCGATCAAGGTCAATGGTGCCGAAGTGGGCGACCTGCGCTCGCCGCTCCAGCAGCGGCCACCTCCCATTCCGACGCGCTCGCACTATCGGGGGCTCTCACAGCAGAGCACGGCCATTCGGCGCCCAGGCGTCATGCCCCTGACAATTGGCAGTGTGAGCGAGCGGGTGCGCAGCAACTCGGAGACCACCCTCCTTGCCTCCCCGCGCGGAGACCGTCCGGGCGAGCGGCCAGGCGGCGAGCGGCCGCGGCGTATGGGCATCGTGTCTAAGAAGGCCCAGGAGCTGGGGACCCTCGACGAGGCTGAGGCCAACAATCGGTTTAGCCACTACCGCGGCCTCAGCCACGGCTCCGCCATGACTGGCAACCCTGCCACGGCTGCGGCCATTGTGGCGGACACCAAGAGCCCGGCGAGCCCCGTGTCTGACCTCGCCCTGCAGCGGCCCATCTACGTGCGCCGCCTCTCCGTCTTGCCCGAGCGCCGCCGCGAGTCCAAGTTCTGCGATCCGGTCGTTGAAGCCGCCAAAGGCGTCCTCTACTCGGTCTTTCAAATTCACCCTATGATCCAGATGCTCATGGGCCTGGCCAACGATGACACGACGCGACGGTCCAGTCTCGAGATTGTCTTCTACAACACCAACTCCCACGTCCAGCAGCTTGAGCGCGAGATCCAGCGCCATGAGCTGGCCGTCGACAGCGGCGAGCCGGGCCAGCCCGAGAATGAGAATGTGCACCGAGCCTGCATTACGCTGCTGCATGCCTACGACCATATCTGCTCGCTGCTCCGAGTCAACGTGGACCTCTTCCTCGACAACGGCGACCCGCGGTACATGCGCACACTTTTGCTGCAGCTCTACCACAGCATAATGGAGCTGCGCGTGGCCTCGGCCGGCACCGTCACGACGCAGGGCTACCGGAAATCTGCCTCGGGCCCGTCCTCCAGTCGCACCTCTGCGGCGACCAACGCCATCTCGGTTGGTGACACGATCAAGCCCATTCTGCCGCCGTCGCTGCCACATTCGCGCGACACGTCCGTCATGTCTACGCCGACGGCGGAGAGACCGGGCCTTGCGGCCGTACGCGGCGCACGAGGCAACAGCGTGTCCCACAATCCAACCAACTTGCGCGTGGCGACCGATGTCCCGCTGCCGGTGCCGCCCGGTGGGCCAGGGCTTATTCCCATGATCAACGGGACAGGCCGGACGGCAACCATCACGTCGGCGACACCGCGGTCGGGGGAATCCTTTGCCTCGACCAGCAGCCGCGGCGCGCTAAACGCCGACTTTACGGAAGAGGACCGGATGTTTGAAAAGATCTTCCTGTCGCTGCAGACGTCGACCGACGTGGCGCTGCGGCTGCTGCCGAGCCTCAACAATCAGTACGCAGCGTCCCTCCGCGCCGCCATGGCCCAGCGCGCTCCGGAGCAGGTGACGCGCGACTGGCGGCTCCTGCTCGGCCGGTGTGCGGTGGCCGTCCAGCACACGGAGACGCTCAAGAGCCGGCTCTCGAACATCAAGCTGAAGGAGCCCGGCGTGCGATGGCAAGACTCGTACTGGGTCATGTGCGTCAACTTTTTTGATGCCTGGTACAGCTTTGCCGACATGATCCGCAGTGACAAGACGGCCATTCAGCTGCCGGCCGATACGCGCGCACGGCTGCGGCCCCTGCATCAGTGCATCAAGGAGACGATGCGGCTGATTCTGCGGTCGCCGTGGTCATACACGCTTCGGCAGTCGTCCATGATGGCCAACACGACCAGCCCGCTGAGCGGCGGCAGCATCGCCGGTGGCGGTGGCAGCGGCGGCGGCGGCAGCAACGGCAGCAACGGCAACCAGGTGATCCAGCTGCCCATGACGCCGCAGAGCGCCGCGCTGGGGCCGGCCGTGCAGGCCACGGTGCCGTCGACGCCTCAGAGCGCGTCGTTTGCGAACGCCTTTTTCGGGAACGTGTTTGAGCGGGCGGACACACTAATCTCGTCGGGCGGCATCTCCATGTCGCGCACCAACACGTTTTCGTCGACATCTGGGTCGTCGGGCCTCAACTCCATCAGCAGCACCCTCTCGGCCCATGCTGACGGCAGCATGACGCCCTCGTCGATGCTCAGCCCAGGGCCCCTGGGGTCTCTGCCGTTCCGACTGAACAATGGCAACAAGGTTGCTTATTGAGGGGCTTCAGCCATCTGCCGACTCTACCCTTGTCTTTTTCTCATTTTTTTTCTTGATCATCCCTTGGTCTATGCGTCTACGGCTCCCACTGGTTTTGGGTACTGTCACGCCGTCTCTTTCTCTTCCATTTGCCTGAGGGCAGATGCTGGCAGTCATCGTTGACCGACCTCATAATGTTTTTTGTCTGCACGTTTTGGCCTGTTTTCCTGGTCTCTCTTCACTGGCGCATCCATTCACGCGGCACACATCCTGCCAGCGTTTTCACTCCTTTCTGCATAGCCAAGGCGTTGTTGTGCTTCGTTTATCTGTTCTATTCCTTTGGGCCATTTCTTCCAACGGGATGTTCACATCGATGGGATTACGGGAGCTCGGATTTTGAAGACTGTTTGATAGTAATTGCCTGGACAGAAGGGAAAGCACAGGCGTTTTTTGGGGGCTTGTTTCGGACTTGTGTTCTCTGCAGCCGGCAGCCGTTTTTGAAGGCGTTGGATCGTGACACGGGCTCTTTCTTTTGGATTTGCGCAGGATGGCATATGTCGGCCCCTCGGATTTGAAATGTGAAGCTCTTGTTTTGACACTGGCTATGCATGTTGACGATTCCAAGCCGCTGTTTCAGCGCTCTGCTCTGCATGAACGAGGAGGGCCAGCCCCGCAAGGGCTGCGTTCACAGGATGATCAGAGCACGACACGCCGGAGCGACACATCCGGCGGATCCCACACTACGTCTCGGAAGCTGGAGCGCGGCCGCGCCGGAATGCGGCCAAGCGGCGGGCCGGCGGACCCGACGGCGATGTACCGGCGGTTGGTCACGGCGAGGACGGGGCCGATGCGCTTGCCGGCCAGCGCGGCGGGGTCGAGATGCTGCCAGTCAAGATGGTCGCTGTCGCTGTCGCCGTCGCCGTCGCCGTCGCCGTCCCCGGCTCCCACCAGCCCGATGGCCTCGCGGGCGCGCCAGCTGACGCTCCCGTAGAGGAGCATCGCGTCGGCGGGCGTGCCGGCGTGGTACAGGCCGACGCCCCAGCAGGCGAGCTGCAAGGGGTCGCCGGTGCCGTGGGGCGTGAAGGCGTTGCCGACGTTGTTGACGCCGAGGCAGGCGCGCAGGCCGAAGCGGCGCACCAGCGTCGGCACGGGGAGCGTGCCGCGCGGGGCCGCACAGCAGGGCTCGCTCTCGTCGCTGTCTGCGGCCGGCGGGGGCGGCGGGGGCGGCTGGGGGCGCCCCATCATGTACAGGTCGCTGGTGGGCAGGCCAACCAGGTGAAGGGGCAGGCTGTGGTCGCGGATGGCGGCGGCGAGGCGGCGGAGCTGCGCGGGCGGCAGGCGGGTCAGCTGCGTGGCGTGGCCGACGACGACGGTCTTGGTGCGGGCTGCGGCGGCGGCGCCGGCGGCGGTCCAGTTGTGGCGCACGAGCGCGTCGACGAGGGCGAAGACAAGGGGCTCGCGGTCGGCGTCGCCGGCGTCGCCGGCGCGGCCGGCATAGTCGCGCAGGTTGTAGTCGAGGTGCAGGTCGAGGTGGAGGCCGAACCGGCGGGCGGTGGCCACGGCCCAGTCGATGTTCTGCAGCGCCTGCGCGCGCGTGGCCTCGACATAGGGGGTCACGCCGAGGACGGCAATGGTGCGCTCGCTGCCATCGTCGTCGCCGCCGTCGTTGTCCTCGCCGTTGTTGGCCTCGGCCGCCAGCACGTCCTCGAGGGCCGCGCGGTTGGCGTCGCCGGCGGCGCCGGTGAAGAGCGGCTCCTGCGCAAAGGCGCACACCTGCAGCGCGAGGCGGCCGCGGAACTGGCGGCGCAGCGCGGCGGCGGCGGCCACAGCCACGGTGCCGCGGCCGGCCGCCTGCGCGTCCACCTCGACAAAGACGCGCGCGGCCGTGACGCCCTGCGCGCAGCTCGTGGCCAGCAGCTGCGCGCCGCGGCGGCGCAGGTCGGCGGCCGTGAAGCGCGCCTTGGCGGCCGCCGTCGTCTGCAGCGCCTCGGCAAAGGAGCCCGTCTGCGGGACGAGGTCGGCATACGAAGGGGGGGCATCTTCGTCGTCGCCGCCGCCGCCGCAGCACCCGCCCGTCAGCAGGTACGCCTTGTCGAGGTGCAGGTGCGGGTGGCAGAGCGGCGGCAGCAGCAGCTGGCTGGCCACGGCGTCGTCGTCGTCGTCGTCGTCGTCGTCGTCGCCGGCTCTGCGGCGGTCCTCCGCCGGCGCGATCGACTCGACCACGCCGTCGACGAGGCGCACGTCCCACAGCGTCGGCGGCGACGCAGCCTCAGCGCCCGCGGGCGGCGGAAAGAGCACGTTTCGCAGCATCATGGTCGCTGGGCTGCTGCTGGCTGCCGCTGGCTGCCGCTGTCTCGCCTGTGCGTGCGAGCCCCCGAAACCGCTCGCGGCGGCTCCGTCCGATGACGTTGTTATCAAGCATCGCACGGGGTCCGCCCGCGATAGCGCGTCGGCGGGGCTCCCGCTCTCCAACACCGACGTCTGAGCATCCAACGCCTGCCTGTTGCCGTGCTTGTGCTCGTCTATGGTAAGATACAAAACGCAAGGCCACCCAGAAAGAAGTCGTGTCTCCGTTCCGACAAAAGAAACGCATGCGTCACAAGAAAACCAACGAGGTCGTCACGGTGCGTGCCCATTCCCATTCCAGCTGGGGCCAAACGCCGGCCCAAGACCCCCAAGACGGCCGGCCCGTCAGACAAACTGCCGCTTGAGGTCGGACCATTTCCGCAGCAGCGTCTCGTGCTGCGCGTTGATCTCGGCGTACCGCATCTTGGTCTGCACCAGCTCCTCCTCCAGCTCGGCCATCTCCTTCTCCACGCGCTGGTTCTCCTCGTGCACCTTGGCATTGCGGCTCATCAGGTCGTCGCGCTCCGCCTTCCACGCCTGCTCCAGCTCCTCCGGCTGCTGCTCAATCACCACCTTGAGCTCGCGCACCTGGCCCTTGAGGCTCTCGTTCTCGTCCCGCAGCTCCTCGTTCTGCACCTTGGTGTGCACCAGCTCCGTCGCCAGCGCCGCCTGCTCCCGGTCCACCGCCTCGATGCGCTCCTCGAACCGCCGCACCTTGACCGCCAGGCTCGCGTTCGTCGCCCGCAGCAGCTCCACCTCCGCCTCGCGCTCCCGCTCCGCCCGCGTCTTCTCCTCCCACTCCGCCGTGTACGCCTTGACCCGCTCCGGCGTCAGCTTCACCTCGCACGCGTCCCGCACAAACTGGTCCGCCCGGTACACCTCCTTGTCCAGGCTCGACGACGAGCTGCCAAAGAAGCCGTTCTCCAGGATGCTGCCCGCGCTCGGGCTCGCGTCAATGTACACGTCAAACAGCCGGTCCTTGAGAAAGGCCGTCAGCTGCGCCATGTCCGCCATCCCCAGCAGCGCCGCCGCGTTCTTCTGCATCAGCACGATCCCAAACTTGAGAATCGCCGACAGGCCCTCCGACAGGATCAGATCGTAGATCCGCAGCACCAGCTGCAGCGGGAACCGGTACGCAAACAGCGTCAGGAACCACTGCGTCGCGTACAGGTGCGGCGAAATGCCCCGCCGGTGCAGGTGGCAGTACAGCGCCGGCTCCAGGTCTTCCAGCAGCCGCTCAAACAGGTACAGGTTCAGGTGCAGCCCCGGCATGTCCTGCACAAACAGGTCCCGTAGCCGGTACTGGTTCATCAGCCGCACCAGCAGGCAGAACGCCTCTTCCTCGGGCATCTGCCATGTCAGCCAGGATACAAGAGCAGGAAGAAAAGGAAAGAAGAAAAGAACACCCACGTTAAACAGCAGCGGCATGATCAAAAAGTTCATGCCCTGCGCATAGCCGACGGCCTCGTCAAACAGCGCGTACGCCTTGCACACGCCAAAGAGGCCCTCCTGGAGCCCCTGGGCCGCCGCAAACTTGGAGTAGCTCGTGCGCGCCCCGAGGTCCCGCCGGATCGTCTTCTCCAGCTTCTGCAGTGCCGCTGCGTCGTCCTTCTCCTTCTTTCTGCGCTGCGCTGCCGCCTCCGCACTTTCTTTCTCCGCCGCCGCCGCCGTAGCCGCCGTGGCCGCCGTCGTCGCCGTACTGCTGCTGCTGCTGCCGCTCGCGGCCCCGTTGCTCGCGCTGACGCCCGATGCCGAGTCTGCCGACGAGTGGATCGACGACGCCGCCGATGCCGTGGCTGCATCCCGGGGCACCACCACGGCCGGCCCCGACCCGCTGCTGCTCTGCCGCTCCTTGACCTCGCGGTCTGTACCCCGGGCTACCAGCTCGTGGTAGACAACCTCGAGCTCCTCGTTCTTGCTCTGCGCCAGCACCTGCCACACCACGCCGCGGATGGCGTTGGGAATGCCCGTGGCAATCGCCCGGTTGAGCTCCTCGGCGCTCGAGCGCGCCACCGCCGCCGGGCCCTCGTAGATGACCGTCTGCCACAGGTCCCAGTCCACGGCGTTGCTGTCCGCCATGCTGGACGGGCCCGCCGTCACACCAGACACCGTGCCCGGCGCGAGGCTCGGGTTGGGGCTCGACGGGATCGGCGAAGTGGGGAGGTGCTCGTCGCCCGCCGCGCCTCCCGCCGGCAGCGTGAGCCCACCCGAAAACGACGTCTTGGGCGGGCTGGTGCTGGCGTCGGACCCCGACGCCGGCGCACCCACAGCTGTCGCGGCCGCAGCAGCCGCAGCCGCAATGGTCGAGATGGATGGGGTCTTCTCTTCGTCCCCGCTGCCGCTGCCGCCGCCGCTGCCACCGCCGCTGCTGGCTTCTTCCCGCTGCCGGATCATCTTAAAGCGGTCTTTGAGGCTGTTGCGTCCTGTCCCCCTCCGGGGATCGCTCTCCTCCTCGAGTTTGCCCAGCATCATCTCGGGGTTGCTGGTGAGCGTGGCCACCGAGCTGGCCGTGTTTCGCCGCGGCGACGCCGAGGGCGGGGAAACCTGCGACGGCGGGGACGAAGCAGCGGCGCCGGTGGTGTCCTTGTTGCTCGAGCCCCGGGACAGCCAGGAAAAGGGGCTGGTCAGCTTCCGGGTGGGCGCCTGGGCGGATGCAGGCGCGCCGACAGGCGGCGGGATGGATGGCGAGGGGAAGGGCGACGGCTTGGCGGTCGACTCGGCCGTGGTGCTGGACGGCGACCAGGGGATCGACGGGATGACGCTGGCGAAGCTGCTCAGAGAAAGCGTCTTGGACGCCGGCTCCTTCTCGGGCGGCGGCGGCGGCGCGCTGGCAGCGGCAGCTGAGGAGTCGTCGAGGCTGACGGTGTCGAGCTCGGTGTTGTTCACGAGGTCGCTGTCGGGTGGCGGGGACGAGGCTTTCCGCGGGATGTCGTTGGACGTGTCGGTGCTCTCGCTGTCGGCAACGGCAACAGCAGCCGCAGGAGGACCGGCAGCAGGTTTCTCGTCGGCGGCCGGGTCGCTGTTCTCCTTCTCGTCGTCGTTGTCGTCCTCGTTGTCGTTGTCGTCGGCAGGAGCGCTGGCAGGCGGCATGGACCGCTTGCGAACCTTTTGAAACGCTTTCTCGAGCTCAGACTTGGCCGGGTCGACAGCGGGCACGGCGGCTTGCTTGGCGAGGCGACTGGCAGGGAGTGAGGGCTTGCGTTTGGTCAACGAGCGGACGGAGGCGGTGTCGGGGGCGTCTTCGAATGTGTCCTGTTGGCACGTGTGCAGCGTCAGCGATCGGTCCAGGTCGCTCGCCCGCCCTCGGGCAACTCTGTCGGCCCTCTCTGCCTGGGCTGTCGATCACACAGCAGCGTTTTCCATGCAACAGCTGCCGCAGGCGAGACGGGGATGCAGTCCCCTCCTTTGCCCCCCCCCCTCCCCTGCACCCACTCCCAGTTGGCCCGTCTCCTGGCAACGAGCCTGGCGCGCACCACGCCCATCCGGAGAGCAAACAAAAAAGCTTACCGTTTCGCGGTCAGAGCTGTCGGCCGAGACGTCGTGCTGGGGCGCCTCGACGGACGCCGTCGGCTCGTCTTTGGGGTCCGACATGGCTGCCGAGCGGGCAAAGGCGCGCGTGTCGGAGGGCGGTCACAGCGTGGGATGCAGGATACGACGGGTGATCAAAGATGGACGATCCTCCAGGCGGCGTGGGAAGAAAAGAAGGAAAGCAAAGGAAGAAGAAAACAAAGACAGCAAGAAAGGGGGAGAAAGGAAGAGAGGCGCGTGCAAGACAAACAAGCGAGCAAGAGCGGGTGCCGCAAAAAAAGGGAGGGACAAAGAGTGCGCGGCGGATGTTGCAGCGGGAACGCGGTTGGTGGCTCAGTGCACCATCACAGGGAGGAGAGGAGAGGGGGGGGGGGGTGGGAAGAACGCGATGGGTGACGTGAAGAAGCCAGATTGGAGGCTTGGGGCGACACAAATAAACGCAGATCGAATCGTAAGACGACGACGGTTTCCCCAAGTCGAGATGCTCTCGTAATCGGTGCCACAGACTCCTTCTCGTTCGGGCCAGGAAACGCGACACAGGGCGTTCCTTCCCCAAAAAAAGACACGCTTCTCCCCCCCAGGCGTCGCGGCGCCGTAGGGCAGCAAATTAGCACCTGTGGCTTGCACGGCACGAAGCAAGGGCGACCCACTCCGTTCAGGAGCAAGCGTCGTTTCCCTGGCGGGGCGGACAGGGACGAAACAGCGCTACGGAAAAGGGCGTGCGATATCGTACGCTGAAGCGACAGACGCCGCAAGGGAAAAAAGGGCGTCTCGTCGCACGTGACACAAAACGAACGCGGCGTATCAAAACATATTGACACAACTGAATCCGTTTGTCGGCCCCGTGATGCCGTTTCGACGTGTCGGCTCTCTGCTCCGTTTCTTGTGCACCGCCCTCCCCTTCTCGTGTGTTTCGCGAAACAGGCCCCGTCCCCGGTCGGCAGGACGACGCCTAAATGAGCAGACGCGAATCCCGAGCTTAATGCAGGGGTGCTATAGCCAGAGGCAGTCAGGCGTTTTCTATCTGGGATTGTACAAGTACGACGTCGTTGCTTTCCGAGAAAGTACCCCGCGGCTCTAGCCGCAGACATGTCGGCAGGACGCCGGCTGGTGACGACGCCTCGGATGACGTCGGCGGCGAGAGCGACAAGACGACCAGCAGAAGCAGTCTGAGTTTTTGAAATGTAGCATTTTGGTCTGAAATCATCTCCCTGGCATCGCAGGAGAGTGTTCCCAACGAGGTCCTCCCGAACGCCTACTTTTGTTGGTGTATGGTCATGACCACCTGGCCACCGTCGGTCCCTCGCAGCCGCGTCCTCCACGCCCGCGGTCCCCGTCCTCCGTCCTCCTCCTTCCCGGTCCCCCTTTACCGGTGCAGCTTGCGCTGGTAGAAGGCGAGCTCCTCGCCCTCGAGGATGTAGCCGTCGGCGCGGCCGGACTGGCCCGGGCGGCTGGACACGACGGCGTACAGGCGGCCGGCCTCGAACTGGCGCTCGAGGGCGGTGTCGACCTTGCCCGAGGCGGCAAAGCGGGCGGCCTGCTTCTTCTCGACCGACTTGCTCTTCTTGGCGGGCTCCTCGGCAGCGGCGCCGCCGGCGGCGGCCTGCTTCTGCTGCCGCCGGCGGCCCAGCGGCTGGCCGTAGTGCGCCTCGTACCACTGGCGGAAGGGCGCGGCGTCGATCTGGATGACGGCCGACTTGGTCAGGGTGTTGGTGCGCACCAGCTCGTTGTTCGACGGGTGGTACACCACGCCGATCACGCGCGTCTTGCGCGTCACGCCCTCGGACGCCCACGCAAAGTTGCCCGAGTCCAGGCGCAGCGCGCGGTACTTGTGGTTGCCGCCGCGCGTGCGCACCACGTGGATGCGCTTGGCGCCGATGCGGGTGTTGGCGGGCTGGCGGCCGGCCTCGAAAGCGCGCTTCTTCCCTGTTGACAGAGGTCAGAACGTATGTCCATGGTGAGAAAACGAAGAGAACAGAGAGACTCTGCTCCTCCCATCTTCCCCCAGTCCGATACGGGCTTTCGATCGCATCTCCTCCCCCGTCTTCTTCTTCTCCTCCTCCTCCTCCCGTTCTCATGTGGCAAGGGTCGACGCACGGTAAAAGGCACGCTTCGCGCCGGAGGCGGAGCGCTTGTGGCGCGAGTCTCTGGAGATACCCATGGTGCTGTCTGCAAAGACGTTAGCAGCCGCTGGCGGTGGAATTGACCGGGACGGCCGAGACAGAAACCACAGAAGAAGCTGCTCTTGCTGCTGCACAGCTGGCCTCCTCTGTCGGTCGTCGGCGACGTACCTTACGCCGGGTCGTGGACGGGCGTGGAACGAATGGGCGGCTGGTTGTCGTGATGCGAAGGGGAGTGGAGGGAAAAAAAAAATTAGGAGCGATGCAGCAAAGGCTTTTCTTGGGGCCGCCGCGAAAATTGCGGAAAATTAGGGCGCACAAAATCAACCATTTTTGAAGCGGGGCATGTCACGTGGTTGTGGTCTAAATATGCTTTAAGCGGGAGTGCGGTAAAGTGGTTGCGCTAAAGCTGTTTTATCACGTGCCATTCGACCACGGCCAACATTGCGTTCATGAGCTTCCGCTCCACGCCTTGTCGCTCTCCGTCTGGATGTGGTACAACAGTTCCTGCAGCGCGTGGTGTGTCTCGTGCAGCTGGATCTGAGTGACTGTCTCCACGCGCGCGAGGATCCGCTGGCCGGGCGGGAGCCAGTCCCAGCGGCTGCTCGGCGCCATGTCGTGGACCGAGAGCTGCCGGTCGACGGCCGGGATCGCACGGTCGCCGTACCGCGGCGGCGGCAGCTGACGAGGCCGTAGGATGCCTGCTCTGGCCAGCTCGTGCGGACTGGGCCAGGGGGGCGGCGACGACGACCGCGGCTGCGGCACAAAGACGGTCGCGCGGGCGAGGACGCTCGACAGGCCGTCCGCGATGAGAGGCGCCTGCGCGCGCTGCTGCTGCTGTCTGCGTGCTGCCGCGGAGGCTGCGCCTGGGTCAGGCGGCGGCGGCGGCGGCGGCGGCGGCGGCAGCTGGCGTAGGCGGCGCGCTGCGCGCTCAAACAAGGCGACGGACCGGAGGCGTTCGAGCTCCTCATACTCAGCGACGGACTGCGGCAGAAAGGGGGAGTCGGAAAAGCCCAGATCGCACGTCTTTCCGCACATGTCGTCGAAGCGGGCCTTGACCAGGACCCAGCGCCGGGCCTCTGCCTGCATCTGGGTCCGCACGTCCGCCTGCGCCTGAGCCCGGGCCAGGGCTCTCTCCTCGGCGCGCCGGCGGGCCAACACCAGGGCGAGCGCAATGTGCAGCTGGGCCGGGGAACCCTTGTCGCGGCTTGCACCTGTGGCCGCGTCTGTCCCTCTCTCGTCCTCTGTGCGTGCGGCTACGCCCGCGTCGGCGCTGTGCGCGGTGTCGTCCTCGGCCTCGCCGACGCTGGAGGAGCTGCCCGGCGCCGGGCTGGTGCGGTGCCCGATGTGCACGCCGCCGTCGGTCTCGCTGCCGGTGGCGCTGGTGCGCGACCGCGACGGGCGCACATTGTCCAAGAGGGGAAACGGCGGCGGCGGCGCTGGCGGCGGCGCTGGCGGCTGCTGCGGCTGCTGTGGTGACGGCCGGAGCGGCACGCGGTTTCCGATGCGGGCGACGTCGGCGTAGCTGAGGGACACGTGGCGCGGGGGGGCGTCGGAGGCGGTGGTTCTGGGGACCCAGTCGGACGCGGTGGGCGACAGCGGCCGCAGCGCCTGGCCACCCGCCGCCGCCGCCGCCGCCGCCGCCGCCGCCTCCGCCGCACTGGAACCCTCTGCACCCTCCGCGCCCTCCGCGCCCTCGGCACGATCCGCACCATCTGCAGCGTCCGTAGCGTCCACAGCGTCCGGGCCGCCCGCAGACGTCCCTGGCTCGGACCGGAGGCGGCGCGAGGGCGAGGTCGCCTGCTGGGCCGCGGTCGACCGGGCGGTCCCCGAGGGCGTCTCGGTGGCCCGGTAGAAGCGGCGGCGGCGGGACGAGCGGGTGCTGGTAGCGACGGCGTCGCCAAAGGCCGGCCAGGCCTCAGCAGACAGGGCACCCGGGGTGAAGAGGCCGCCGTCGTCGCCCGGCGGAAAGACGGCCGAGACGGGCCGGCGGTTGGGCGTGGTGATGCCGGCCGCCCACGTGGTCGATGTCGTGGACGCCGTGGCCATCTGACTGGGCGCGAGCGCGCCGTGCGGGCTGGCGGCATTGCTGCTCGCCGCCGAGACGGAGGTCCTGTCGCCGCGGACGGACTGAAAGGGCCGGGGCGTCGCGCGGCCGGGCCTCTGTGCGGAATCCATGATGAATGCTGCTTCGGTGCCAGGAGCGCAGCCGGGCGCACGCAACAACGGCGCGGGCAGCCGCAGACGCCGTGGGGGGGGGACGCCATGGCGGACGATGTTGTCGCCAGAGTCGGCCAGACGACAGACAGTCAGCCAGGCAGGCCGTCGGCCAGGCAGGCAGGCAGGCAGTCGGCCAGAACGCTGTCTGCAACCGGCCGGTCCAGAGGGTCGTCGGTGGCGGCTTCCTGCGCAGCTGTTGCCGTGTTGTTGCTTCGACTGTTGCTGCAGATTCGTCGTTCCTTCCTCTGGCCGTGGCCTTCCTCTGGCCGTGGACGTGTAAGATACTCTGTTGACGTCGTATGCCAATTTGGGAAAGAGCGCGCGGTACTTGGCACGGCCAGCAAAACGCTGCGCAGACACAAGTACCGCCTGCCCATCACGGGACGCCGAGGTAACTGGATTCGGACAGCTGTGGGCAGCAGCCAATCAGCACAGCCGCCTCGCGTCCCCCAAAAAGCGCTGGCCCGCGATAGCTTCACTTTTTCAGCACCCCTTTTCGTCCCGTCCGCGTCGCCCCTCGTCGACGTTTTCCTGCACCCCGCCATCTCACCTCGCTCTGCCCTCTGTCCTGCTCGCCATGGCCACTCGTCTGACGCTCGCGGTCGCGAACCGCGGCAAGGCCGGCGCGATCAAGAAGCTGCCGGCGTCCGTCGACGTCGCCGCGACGGCGACCGTCGAGGAGGTGCAGCAGCTGCTGGCCAAGCAGGCGGGCGTGCGCGACTACAACCGCATCGGCGTCTTTGACCCGACGACCCGCAAGATCCTCCGCGACCGCCGCGCCGTGGTCGGCCAGCAGGAGAACGTGGTGGCCGCCAAGGCGCTGCTCGTGCAAGATCTGGGTAAGGCCGCCTCCCTCTCTTCGCTTCGTCGCCGGAAAGGCTGCTGACCGTCCAGGCCCCCAGATTGCGTGGCGGACCGTCTTCGTCATCGAGTACGCGGGCCCGCTGCTGTTCCACGCCGCCTTCTACCACCTGGGCGCGGCGGCGCCGACGGACGTGCAGACGCTCGTGTACTGGCTCTTCCAGCTGCACTTTGTCAAGCGCGAGCTGGAGACGCTCTTTCTGCACCGCTTCTCGGCCAACACGATGCCCGCGTTCAACATCTTCCGCAACTCGGCCTTTTACTGGCTGCTGGCCGGCCTCGTGGACGCCTGGTCGCTGTACGCCCCGCGCTCCTACTTCCGCGTCGGCGCCGGCTTCCCGACGGCGCCGGTGCCGGCGCGCGCCGGCTTCGGCTCCTCGCCGCTGGACTACGTCGGCCTCGCCCTCTTTGTCGTCTGCGAGCTGTGCAACTTCCGCGTCCACTACCACCTCGCCCACCTGCGCGCGCCCGGGTCCACCGAGAAGGGCATCCCCAGCTGCATCGGCAGCAGCCTCGTGACGTCGCCCAACTACATGTTTGAGGTGCTGGCCTGGGTCGGCGTCATCCTCATCTCGCGCGACCTCACCGTGGCCCTCTTCATCGGCACCGGCATCATCTACATGCGCAGCTGGTCGCGCGGCAAGGAGCGCGCCCTGCGCGCCCTCTTCCCGGACCGCTACAAGAAGAAGAAGTACACCATGCTGCCGGGGCTGATCTGAGGCCAGAGCGGCGGCGGCGGCGGCAGCAGCAGCGGCAGCAGCAACATGAAAAGCTCAAAGAAGTGCAAAGGAGCTGCGGAAAAGGTGCCGCACAAAGTGCCGAGCCGCTTGGATACGAGAGGCGCGGCTGGAGGGCGTCCTGTGAATGAACCAGTATGGAAACGGACCAATAGCCCTTATTCGAACAAACTTAGCAGCAGAAATGAAAACATGGCATCCGGTCGTCGCGTCGTTGGTCGTGCAGTCTCGTTGGCCCGGCTGGCCAGTTTGGTGGCTCAGCCATCCGTCTTCTCGTGGGCCTCTGGGGTGATGGAAGCGTTGTCCTTTGCGTCCGTGGCGACGCTTGCCTCTGCCTCCGCCTCTGGCCCTGCTGCCGCTGCCGGTTTGCGTGTGTCGTCCAGCGCCGCCACGTCCGCCGCGTCTGTCCCCTTGTCGTCCGGAACGGATGCGGGCACGCTGCTCGCCTCTTCCGGGACGGGAACGGCGTCTGCAGGAGCATCTGCCGGCATCTGCACCAGAGGCGGGTCTGCCTCCTTCGTGCTCGCCTCTGGCACGACCGAAGCAGGAGGCGACAATCGCTCTGGCGCTGCGCTGCCCGTCCCGACTGGCTGCTGCTCGTCCTGCCTGACCTCTTCCACGGCCGCTGGCGGCGGCGGCGGCGGCGCCTCCGCGTTGTCACCCGTTCCGGTTCCGTCATCCGCTGTCTCGGGAGGTGCTCCCTGCCGGGCCGCCACCTCTGCCTCGGCGCCCACCCCCGCTGGCTGCTTGTCTGGCAGGCCGCTGCTCGCGGCGCTCGCGGCGTCGGAGGCAGGGGCCGGTGCAGCAGCCGGCTGGACCGGCGCAGCAGCCGGCTGGACCTGGACGCCGTCCTTGCTCCCGGCCTCCGCCTCTGCATCGGCCACCGCTGCGGACGACCCCCCGTCGTCTGTCGCCGTCGCCTCCTTCTCTTTGCCTTTGCCGTTGCCTTCCGCCGTGGCGGGCTGCGGCGCGGGCGGCGGCACAGCCGGCCCGGTCTCCGGCGCCCGCTCGCGCGCAGCGTCCTCGTGCGGTGGCTCCCCCTCCGGCAGAGCCCGTCCCTTGCCCTTGTCCTGGCGCGCTGCCGGACGGGTCGCGGCCGCGGCCTGGTCCTCGGCTGCCGCACTGCGAGGCCGGCTCCGGCTGCGGCTGCGGCTGCGGCTGCTCCCAGTCCAGCTCCCGCTGGAGGAGCTCCCGCTGTAGCTCTCGCTGTCGCTCTCGCTGTCGCTGCCGCTGCCAGTGCCGCCGCCGCCGCCGCCGCCGCCGGTGCGGTCAGCACGCCGGGCACGGCGGGCGTCGCGGCGCTCGCGGCGGGCGCGGGCGAGGCGCAGGGTCTCCTCGACAGAGGAGAGGCCCTGGAAGAGCATCTCGGACCAGTTCTGCATGTCCCCCATCACGTTGAGCGGGCGCGAGGTCTCGCGCACGAGCTGCGCCAGGTCGTCGTTGGCCTTGCGCAGGCCGGCCGCCGCGCGCTGCAGGTCGCGCTGCTGCGTGCCAATGGCGCGCATGTTGTCGTGCATCAGCACCGCGCGGTCCTGCAGCTGCGTGTCCAGCAGGTTGGCAATGCTCGCGTCCAGCGCCTGCCGCGCCTCCGCAATGTGCCGCTGCGCGCTCGCCGACGGCAGCGTCGGCTGCAGGCGGGGGGTCGCTGCTGCAGCTGGCCCGGCCGCTGGGACGACGCCCGCCGCTGGGACGACGCCCGGCCGGCCACCCAGCATCGGGACCGACACAGACGAGGCAGAGGACGGCGGCGCCGCACGCGGCGAGGCGGCCGACGGCGCCGTGGTTGTGGCGGTCGCCGTTGTGGCGGAGGCGGTCGCGGAGGCGGTCGCGGAGGCGGCTGACGGCGCGGCTTCTGCTGCCGATGGCGATGCCGACGGCGATGCCGACGGCTCCTCGCTGCTGTCGCCGGCACCGGCCGCGGTGACGGCCTGCACGGCGCTCAGCGACGGCGGCGCGGCCCGCGGCGTCGACAGCAGCGACAGGAGCGGCGGCACAGACGGCCCCGAGGGCCCGGCCGACGAGGGGCCGGCCGACGAGGGGCCGGCTGAGGAGGGACCAGCAGACGCCATGGGTGTGTTTCGGCCTGGATCCTGGTGGTTTGCGCTGCTGCGCGCACGCCTGACGAAAGACGGCTGAGCTGCCTCCCGCCCGGGATTGGTTGGTGGGCGGCCGCCGGGAGGAGGGGCTGGCTCGCTGTGGCCTGCCCGCTCGGCCAGCCAGCCAGCCTCTGAGCCTGGCTCTCCTGGCAACGTTGCTTCTTTTCGTCGTGTTTTGGCCTGCTTTTGCTTTTGCTTTGCCTTTGCTCTCCCTTCCCCCTTTTGTTCCTTTTCTCGTACATACACAGCGGCACCAGGCGGAAGAATAAAGGCCGCGCGGGAGACAACAGGCGGAAGAGACAGAAGATACAAGAAAAAGCTCCCACGCCGCAGGTCCCCCGTTCGTTCCCCTGTCCTGCGTCGCCGAGGACGCCTGCTCTGGCTGTCCTCTTGCCCGTCTCCGTCCTCCGTTCCACCCCTTCCTTGTCCCGTTCCCAGCCGCATCGTGCCCGTCCCTCCCAGCCGCATCGTGCCCGTCCCTCCCAGCCACATCCGCCCGTCCCCCGTCCACGGGCGTCCATTCTCTGTCCAAGAGACCCTGCCGGCAGACGTCCTCCTCTCCTCCTTCTCCTCCTCCTCCTCCCCTCCTCCTACTCGTATACACGCGCTGGGCCAGGCGGCCGCTTAGCCGCTCAGCCGGCTCAGCAGGGAGCCGCCGGAGCGGCCGGCCTTGCTGGCGTCGCCGTCAAAGATCTGCAGCAGGGCGGCCCAGACCTGGCCGGGCTTCTGGGAGGCGTCGACGGCCTTCCAGATGCCGGTCTGGCGGTAGTAGTCGACGACGGGGGCGGTCTGGGCGTGGTAGGTGGCCAGGCGCTTCTTGAGGGCCTCGGCGTTGTCGTCGGAGCGCTGGACGAGCGGCTCGCCGGTGACGTCGTCGGTCATCTCCTTCTTGGGCGGGTTGAAGATCTTGTGGTACGAGCGGCCCGACGCCGGGTGCACCAGCCGGCCGGTGATGCGCGCCACCAGCAGGGCGTCGTCGATCTGCAGCTCCACGGCGTGCTGCAGCGTCTGCTGGCGCGCCTTGAGCATCGCGTCGAGGCTCTCGGCCTGCGGCACCGTGCGGGGGAAGCCGTCGAGGATGAAGCTGGCGGCGTCAGCAGACAGCGGGAAATACTCCACACTCTGCACGATAGAACGGGAGAGAAGAAACGCACCCCCCCTTGCACTCCGGGTTCGTGTCGAGCTCCTCCTTGATCATGCCAATGACAATGTCGTCGCTGACCAGGCCGCCCTGGTCCATGATCTTCTTGGCTTCCCGGCCGAGCGGCGTCTTCTTGGCGACCTGCGAGCGGAGCATGTCGCCGGTAGCCTGGCGGGCGTCAGCAGGGCTGGTCAGAGACAGAGACCACAGCAGCGCGGGCCCGCGCGGAACCTACCAGGTGGCAGCAGTTAAACTTTTCCTTGATCTTGGGGGCCTGCGTGCCCTTGCCTGTCCAGCGTCAGCACGCGTCCGCACGAGGTTGCCGAGCTCCGAGCTCGCGCCGAGCTCCGGGGCCAGACGCACCGGCGCCGGGGGGGCCGATCAGGATCATGCGGATCTCCTCGGTGGACTTGGGCGCGGCGCCGCCGCCCAGGTGGCGCTGCTCGAGCTCCTTGATGCGGCCCTCGAGCTGCGCGACAACGCCGTGCAGGTGCTGCACCTGGTCTTCAATGGCACCCATCGTGGCGAGGCGAGGGGGGGAGGAGGAGGAGGAGAAGAAATCCGGAGGGGGATGCAAATGCGGACGACGGAGCGGGGAGGGGGGGCAGAAGGAGCACGAGAGCGAGAGAGCGAGAGGGCGGAGGAGAAAGACACGAGCGGGAGACGGGAAAGAGAGCGAGAGCGGGAGAACGGGCAGCCCATGCGATCTCGGGGCGAGCGAGGGCTCGGAAAAAAAAAGGCTGCGTTTAGCGCTTCTTCGGGGGGATGGTGCCTGCTGGAGGACCGCCCGAAGCGCCTGGGGCGCTGGCGCTGGCGCTGGCTGGCCCTGCCGTGGGGGTACCCGGCCGGCCGCAGACCAGTCACGCCCGCGCGCAGGCCGCCGCAAAGGGGTACCTCGTCTCGGGCGCACGGTACCTCGCGCCGGCCGGCTAAAGGGCAGTTACCGAGCTGGCAGCTCCGGAGGTAAGTACTTTGTACTCGCCGAGGTAGCTTCAAGTCACGTGATTTTATTGAATTCACGTGACACACCTAGCCCGATCGGTGCTCCAAAGGCAGCCCTTGAGGTACGACGCTCATCGCATCACCACCGCGACGCACGACCGCACACGACGACACCCAGGACCGCCCCCACCGCACACCGCCACCGCACACCCACGAGGCAGCCGACCGTGGGCCCGCTGTCGTCGTCAGTGCTCATACCCGCCGGCTTGTCCATCCTCGCCGTCCTTGCCCTCCCCCATCCTCCCCGCTCTCTTTCCCCCCCCCCATCCCATCATGCCGTCAACCACGGCCGAGACGCTCTCGCTGGTGACGCGCACCGTCTCGGTGGCGCCGCTGGTGCTGCTGTCGGTGGTGGACCACTTCAACCGCAGCGCGGCGACCAAGACGCGCAACAAGCGGGTGGTGGGCGTGCTGCTGGGGCAGAACGACGGCAAGAATGTGCGGGTGTCCAACAGCTTCGCGGTGCCGTTTGAGGAGGACGACAAGGACCCGTCGGTGTGGTACCTGGACCACAACTACATCGAGGGCATGAACAACATGTTCAAGAAGATCAACGCGCGCGAGAAGTTAATAGGCTGGTACCACTCGGGGCCCAAGCTGCGCGCCTCCGACCTCGAGATCAACGAGCTGTTCAAGCGCTACACGCCCAATCCGCTGCTCGTCATCATCGACGTCCAGCCCAAGGAGGCCGGCGTGCCCACCGACGCCTACTTTGCGGTGGAGGAGATCAAGGATGTGCGTCTGTCGTCTCTCTCTCTCTCTCTCTCTCCTCGCTAACCCCCAGGACGGCACCACCACCGCCAAGACGTTTGTGCACACGCCGTCCATCATCGAGGCCGAGGAGGCCGAGGAGATTGGCGTCGAGCACCTGCTGCGCGACATCCGCGACGTGGCCGTGGGCACGCTGTCCACGCGCGTCACCAACCAGCTGCAGTCGCTGCAGGGCCTGCACCACCGCCTCGGCGACATCCAGGCCTACCTCAAAAAGGTCCTCGACGGCCAGCTGCCCGTCAACCACGCCATCCTCGGCAACCTGCAGGACGTCTTCAACCTGCTGCCCAACCTGTCCACCAAGTCGCCCGCCGCCGCCGCCGGGTCCGCCGCGTCCGCCTCCGGGTCCGCCGCCGCCGCGCCCGCGGCGCTCGGCGCCGGCGAGAGCGACCTCGCCTACGCCATGAGCGTCAAGACCAACGACCAGCTCATGGCCATCTACCTCAGCAGCCTCATCCGCGCCATCACCGCCTTCCACGACCTCATCGAGAACAAGATCCAGAACCGCCAGCAGCAGGAGGAGAAGGACGCCGCCGCCGCCGCCGCCGCTGCTGCTGCTGGCGGCAAGGACGGCAAGGACGCCAACAACGGCGCCGCCCCCGGCGACGCACCGGGACCCAACGGCGCCGCCGCCGCCGGCGAGACCGGCAAGAAGGACGGCGGCGACAAGCCGGGACCCAACGGCGTCAACGGCGGGGCAAAAGAGGGCAGCAAGGAGAAGTAGGGGCCGGCGAGGAGGAGGAGGAGGAGGCGGTCGCACGCTGGGAACCATTGTTTTATCGTCTGCAGGCGCAACACGGAGGATCCATCGCTGTAGAACCAGGGCCCGTCCACGTCTAGAGCACACCCGCCACCACGCCCGCCAGCGTCTCCGGGCCCGCCGCGTCCGCCGCGCAACCCGCCACCACGTAGCCGTCCAGCGCCGCCGGCCACTCGTGCGCCAGCAGGCACGCCAGCAGGTGCTTGCACGGCGGCGTCGCAAAGGCGAGGGGGAGGTGGGGGAGGGCCAGCCGGTCGCCGTCCTGAGCGGCTGCTGTCGCCGCTGTCGGTGCTGTTGGTGCTGTCGGTGCTGCTGCTGCCGCTTCCTGCAGCGCGAAAAAGGCACACGTGCAGTGCCACGCGCGCAGGTGGACCACGTGCGGGCGGTCGCTGCCGCCGCGGATCTGGTAGAGAGGGAGAGGGGGCGGCCGGCCGGCCGTCTCTTTGTCGCCGCCGCCGCCACCACCACCACCACCACCACCACCACCACCACCCGTCGCTGCCGCCCCCCACCGCACAACGCGCCGGCGGTCGAGCAGGTCCAGGGCGGGCAGCAGCAGGGCCGGGAAGAGCACGTGCAGCGTGGCGAGCAGCGGCCGGCGGTCGGCGGGGATGCGCCGCAGGGCTGCTGTCGCGGGCGGGTCGTCGGCGCTGTCCTCTGCCTGGTCTGCGCGCACGGGAATCGCGGCAATGGCGCCGACGAGCTCGGCCAGCAGCTGCCGCGGCGCTGGCAGGGCGCCGCCCGCGCGCGTGTCGCCGTCGGCCATGGCGTGGTGGGAGGAGCTGGCTGGTTGGCGTGGCCGATGGGCTGTCCGTAGATTTGATAAGTAAGCGGCATACAATTCCATACAATTCCCTCTAAGCATATAATACAAAACTTTTCTACACCCACTCCCGCGGCTTCCGCAGCACGTCGACCAGGCGCTGCTCGCGGCTGCCCGGCTCCGGCTCGTACATGTAGCGCCAGGCGGCCGTCAGCGGCAGGCTCATGAGGATGCTCTCGACGCGCGGGCCCGGCGTGTTGAGCCCAAACGACGTGCCGCGGTCGTGCACCAGGTTGAACTCGACGTAGCGCCCGCGCCGGATCTGCTGCCACTCCTTCTCCGCCGCCGTGAACGGCAGGTCCTTGCGCCGCGTCACAATGGGCGCGTACATGGGCAGAAACGCCCGCAGCCCGTCCCGCACAAAGGCAAAGATGCGCTCCTTGTCCGCCGGGCTGCCGCCGCTGCTGCTGCTGCCGCCCGGCGTGTCCAGGTCGTCAAAGAAGATGCCGCCGATGCCGCGGCTCTCGAGGCGGTGCTTGTTGTAAAAGTACGTGTCGCACCAGCGCTTGAAGCGCGGGTAGTAGTCCTTGCTGTGGCGGTCGCACACGTCCTTGAGCGTGCGGTGGAAGTGCACGGCGTCCTCCTCAAACAGGTAGCTCGGCGTCAGGTCCGCGCCGCCGCCAAACCACCACACGCCCGTGCCGTTGCCGTCGCCGCCGCTGCCGTCGCCGCTGCCGGGCCGCGCCGTCTCAAAGTACCGGTAGTTGAGGTGCACCGTCGGCGCCATGGGGTTGCGCGGGTGCACCACGAGGCTCAGGCCTGCCGCAAAGAAGTCGAGCGACGCTGGCAGGTCGTCGAGGCTGCTGCTGCTGCTGCTGCTGCCGTCGCCCCCCCCGCCCAGGTTGCGGTGGTTCGCCCGCATGCGCTGGATGGCCGCCCTGGGCAGCGTGCCGTACACGACGCTGACGCCCACCCCGGCCTTCTCGAACACGACGCCGTCCTGCAGCACGCACGTGATGCCGCCGCCGCCCTCCTTGCGCTGCCACTCGTCCTGCCGGAAGACGCGCGGGGGCCGTGTCGCCGACGCCGCCGCCGCCGCCGCCGCCGATGTCCCCGGCCCGCCCTCGATGCCGCCGCCGACCTCGGCCACGCCGCCCGCGTTCTCAATCGCCTGCAGGCCCTGCACAATCGCCTGCTGCTGCTCCTTGATCAGCTTCTCCATGCGCAGCCGCATCGGCGACTGCTCGTCCACCACGCCGCCCGCGTCCCGCCGCATCTGCTCGTCGCGCTCCGCCAGCGACGGCGCATCGCAGTGGATGGGGTCGTCGGCCTGCACAGCAGAAGGTTAGCCGCCCGTCACAGCCATGAGACAGCGCCGCTCCAAAAGCGAGGCCAACCGGGGGGGGGGTCCGTCCCACCATGCGGTACAGGAGCAGCGAGCCGCCCAAGGCAGCGGCGGCTGCCAATGCTGCTGCTGCTGCTGCTGCTCCGTGGGAAGGCGGCGCGCCCGCATGAGACAGCCCCCGCACAGAAAAGGTGCGTCGGCAAGAAAACGGACTCTGCGAGCGCGCCGCTGCCGCTGCTCGTCGGCTCGGCGCCGCCAGAAGACGCAGCGCAGGCCGTGACGATGCCATGGTGTGCTGTATTCTGCAGAAGAGACCGGCCGCTTCAATTCAGGCTGCTGCGGACGGCGTCCTCCGTATATATATGGGAACCGGTGGGTGTGCGGTCGGCTGAGGATCGAACGATTCTGGCGAGCTCCGGAAGCTGGAGCCCGGCAAAGACAGCTAGCGCGCCCGAGCTCTACGTCACGTGACTATGCGGTGCTCGTCGCGAAGATGAACGACCGCAAGCAAGCAGCCTATTGGCATAGCCCAGCTGCGGTGCCTGTGACTCTACTCCGCACAGAGTAGGTCGCGCAGCTCGACCAGCAGACCCTCCCACGCACCCCTGCAGACCGCCGAGGCACACTGGCGGTGTGCAGCCCCAGGCCCTGCAGCCATGCGCCCCGACCACGCGCCTGGCGGACGACTCACCAGCCGCCGATAAATATACACTTGTCAGCATACTTCCATAGGGTGAGTCGTACGGAGTATTCCGTATGTATGCTTAAGGCGTGCTGCTGACCGCGTGCGCACCAGGCGTCGGTCTGCGTTGTGTCACGTGTGGCCGCCGTCTTCCAAAGGGTAGGCAGAGCAGGTGCCCCACTTCCTTCTCGCCCCTCCCGCCTAGGCTGCCACCTCGTCATCCTCCCTGTATCACCTGACCCACTCCCTTCGCCGCCAGCCGCCCCCCCATTCCGTTTTCCCGCCTTCCCATCCCGTCAGCAGGCGCCTTTATGCTTAGCATCGCTGCCTTGGCTCTCCTCCTCTCTTCTTCCTCTCGCACCTCTTCCTCCTTTTTCTTCTCTTCCGTCCCTCTCATCGCCCGTTCCCGTCCCGTCACCTTCCTGTCGCGTCGCGCCGCGCTCTCCTCGATCCCGCGCCCTTTTTTTTCTCCCTTTCTCCCTCCTTCGCCCACCGCTCTTTTATCGCCCACCGCCCCGCGTCCACAGGCCGTCGTCGCGATGCGTTCCAAGTTCAAGGACGAGCACCCCTTTGAGAAGCGCAAGGCCGAGGCCGAGCGCATCCGCCAAAAGTACGCGGATCGGATCCCGGTACGTTCTCCCTCGTCGCGTCCGTGCCCCTTCGGGCGGGCACCGGTCCTCGTCGTCCCTGTCTGACAGCAGCGCAGGTCATCTGCGAGAAGATCGAGAAGAGCGAGATCGCCACCATCGACAAGAAGAAGTATCTCGTGCCCGCAGACCTCACCGTCGGCCAGTTCGTCTATGTTATCCGCAAGCGCATCAAGCTGGCGCCTGAGAAGGCCATCTTCATCTTTGTCGACGAGACCCTGCCGCCCACCGCCGCGCTGATGTCGAGCATCTACGAGGAGCACAAGGACGAGGATGGGTATGTTCTTTTTCCTCTATCCTCTCTCTTTCTCTCTTTTTCTTTCCCAGCTAACAGCGCAGCTTCCTCTACATCCAGTACTCCGGCGAGAACACGTTCGGCGAGGCTTGAGGGAGCCCCGCGCGGTGCACGACTGGCGTTCTTTCAAGGGAACTTTTTTGCGACGCCCTGGCTTCTTGTCCTTCTTCTTGTCGTCTCTCCTTGTTCTCGCTCCCTTTCTTGATGTTCTCCTGTCTGTTCCGCTTTGCTATCATGACGAGGCACGGGGTGATGTAGCCACCACCTCTGGCGTTGGGAAATGAAGGACTACCGCGTGCTTCTTGCCACCGCTCGTCTTTGGCTGTGTCTCCCTCTCTGAAACACTCCCTTTGGACCAGCCCATCGCACTCCCTCATGAGCCGTGACGCGCTGCTCCTCCGTCCGGCCTCGCGAACGCCTCGCGAGATACGGCCAACGCGCCGGCCTTTGTTCCCACTTGCTGCGCTTGCCGGCTGAGTCACGTGGCGAGGCTTTGAAATCAGACCGGGCGATATGATGTGGCCCCCCATTCCATAGAGATGGACGTCTACGCAGCCGCCCTCTGCCCGGAACAGATCATTGCCGAGAATAAATCCTCAGTGACCAAGACAATGAAGACCTCCCATGACATAGTGACGGAATCCAGGGCTGCCAAGCAGAATGTGAGCACAAACAGGGCAGGGCAGCAGGATGGAGAAGAAACCCATCTCATTCGATTCAGACCAGAAAGAGACAACAGGGAAAGGTTCGGCTCGCAGAAAGCAGTCATGCAGTTCCATAGTCCCGGGAATTCATAGTAATACACCGACGCCGTCCTTCTGGTGGCTTCGGCGGGAAACGTCGGATCCCGAGATGCACACCAGTCGAAACAAAAAAACAGAGAAGAGCAGAACGAAGAACCAAAACAAACGTAGACCAAAAAGACCCCCGGCCGATAAACAAAACAAGAACAGACAATCCAAAATATCAAAAGAGCATGTGCCAAACAAACCAACAAGATGAGCGGAAAAGGTGCCAACAAGACCATGCCAAAACAAACATCCAAGCAGCAAGCAGCACGACACGGTCGCCTCTGTCGTAGAGCAGCGACCCCGTTTCCTGCCAAGCCAACAGCTCCTACTGCCCGGCGTTCACCTTCTGCTTCTTTTGCATCCGAGGTGTCGGGGGCTTCACCTTGCCCTGCAGGCCGTTGACCTGCGGATTTCCCACCGGCGTGGGCGCCGACGTGGGGCCGCCGTTCTTGTCGTCCTCCGTCTTCACGCCCGACGGCCGCCGCCGCTTCGTGCCGGCAGGCGAGGTGTTGGCGCTGGGCCCGTTGGAGCTGGTCCCCTGCTGGCTCTGCGACGGGTGCATGCCCGGTGCTTGCATGACGCCCGCAGCAGGGCTGCCGACGATGTGCGGCGAGCCAGGCAACTGTATGTGGGCGGTGTGGGGGCTTGCGCCCAGGGGGAATTGGCCTAGGCCCGGCGTCCGCGGCCCGCCCGGCGGCATGGCCATCGGTCCGCCCTGCTGCATGGCCATCGGCCCGTTGGTGTTCGCCATGGGCGTGCTGTTGAGGTTCTGGATAAACTGGTCCAAGGAACCGAATGCCGTCAGCTGCGGGTGCGAGTGGCAGTAGTTGAACAGCGGGTTCATGTGGCCCATGACTTCGACAATCTTTAGGCGCGTTAGCAGAAGAGAAGGAAAGAGAGAAACGCAGATGAACAACGGACCTCGAGGAACTGGTTCACCGCGTCGGTGATGCCAATGCTTTCCTTGACAACGGAGTGCGGCAGCTGCAGATCGGGCGGGACGCTTTGCGGCGACTTCATCTGCTTGACCTTGGTCTTCTTGCTCATCTCGGGAGACTGCTTGCCGTCGGACAGGTTCAGGCTCCGCCATTCCTTGACCCATTTGTGCCCGGGCTGCGCCGCTTGGATGACGAGCTTCCGGGGCAGGTACTCCTCGTGGCTGTCGCAGACAAACTCGAAGAGGTCAATCTTCTGCTCGGCATCAAATTGCACGCGAATCAGCCCCGTTGACACGACCTGGCGGGGGTGTTAGCTTGGCCAGAACAAGGTAAAAGGGAGATCCTGCGCGGGCGAGCCTACGTGAGAGCCACCCTCGAACCACTGCACCAAGCTGGACTTGGGGCTTTCAATGAAGTAGCGGTCGTTGGCCAGCGGCTTCTCGACGTGCCCCTTGTCCAGCATAAGCTGCATCTTTGTGACGCCGCTCTCATAGTATGTGTGGAAATACCGCGCAAGGGCGGCGCTTGGGATCTCGTATGGCTTGTTGGATCTCTCTTCGCCCTTGACTTCGTGGATTGAATGGCGGAAGATGCCAGTCGAGGAGAAGAACCGGTTGACAAAGTCGTGCCAGTAGCTGACGGCATCACCGCCCTTGGCATCCTTGGCATCCTGGACGCACACAGAATGAGCAAAATGAAGGGGCAGGGGACGGAGGGGCTTGAACATACAGGAGCGCCGAGATATTCGGCAAACTGGGAGAGCCGCAAAAGGCACTGCAACCGGATGGGCTCGCGCTTCTGCTGCTGGAGGGCGGCGTTGGCGGCGGCAAGATGCTGCTGCTGAGCTTGCTGCATGGCCAGGGGGTTCTGTTGCAGCATCTGGTGCTGCAGGTGCGCCTGCATCTGCAGCGGGATCTGCGGCGCCATTTGTTGCGGCGGCTGTGGCCCGCCTGGACCCTGCTGCGGCGGTTGTGGCGGGCCACCCATCTGCGGCGTCATCTGGATTGGCGGTCCTTGCGGTCCCGAGTTGGGCGGCGGCGGCGGTCCGATGGCTTGTTGGCCGGGCTGCTGGGGCGTGTGCGGCTGGCCGGGATGGCCGGGATGGCCAGGGTGACCAGGCTGCGGCGGCGGGTGCCCTTGCGGCCCGGGCTGGCCCGGGCCTGGCTGTCCTGCTTGCTGGGCCAGCTGTGCCTGCTGCTGGGCTTGCTGCTGGGCCTGCTGCTGGGCCTGTTGCTGGGCCTGCTGCTGGGCCTGCTGCTGACCCTGCTGCTGGGCCTGGGCCTGTTGCGCGGCGGCGGCAGCGGCGGCGGCGGCGGCTTGCGCATGCTGTGCCTGCTGGGCCTGCTGTGCCTGCTGAGCCTGCTGTGCTTGCTGAGCCTGCTGCGCCTGTGCCTGTTGCTGGGCGATGGCGGCAAGGTGGGCCTGCTGCATGCTGATCTGGTTGGGGTTCTGCGACGGGTTCTGAGCAGCAGCCTGCTGCTGCTGCTGGATGTTGAGCTGCTGTTGAAGCAAAGCCTGTTGTTGCGACACCGTCAGCCCATGCACCTTCTTCAAATAAGGCCCCCTGGCGCCTGGCGCGCGCGCGTCATCCGCAGAGAGCATACCTGACTGCGTGGATCCTGGGGATTCTGCGTTGGCCATGTCAGCGACGGAAGCAAAGGCAAGGGAAAAAAGCACCAGACAAGAGTGCGTACCTGCATGTCCATTCGCCGCTGGTAGGCGGCGAGGTGGTTGACGTGCATCATGGGCACGTTTGGATACATGCCGTGCTGCTGCATGAGCATCTGTTGCTGCTGGCGCTGCTGCTGCTGCTGGCGCTGCTGCTGCAGCTGCTGATGAAGGCGCTGCTGATGCTGCTGCTGAAGCTGTGCCTGGAGCGCGGGATTGTTGGCGGCGACCACTGTGGCGGATCAGTACACGCGACCGGCGAGACGGGACGAAACAGCAAGAAAACCACGAGTGCAAACGTACTGGCCATGTGGTTCATCTGCTGCTGCTGGAACAGCGCATGCTGCTGCGGGTTGAGGTGCTGGATGCCGTGGGCGCCGGGGATGCCCGCACCGGGCGGCATGCCGGCGGCCATCATGGCTGCGGGATTGATCTGCGGGCCGCCAGGGCCCGAGACGGCCATCTGCGCGGTAATGTGCTGCGGCACGCCGCCGGGCTGGCCGGGCTGGCTGGGATTATGTGCCATGCCAGGGGCAAGGCCTGGATGGCCTGGCGGAACGCCGGGATGCTGCTGCATCGCGCCGGGGTGTGGTGTAAAGGTCTGACCGATGCTTGTCATCATGCTTCGTGCGTGTTTCCGAAAGCATCCACAAAGCACGGAAGCAGACGGGCGGCGGCGGACAGCTCAGACGGGCTGCGCAGGCAAGAGGAGCAGGCAAGGTCGCGGCGCGCGGCGATCGAAACGGAGGCTTTATCGCATGGAGGCTGACAGTAGCGACAGCGACAGCGACAGGGTCGGGAGACGGCGGCAGGGTGCGCGACGGGCGGCTTCGAAAACAAGGCGATCGCGCGGTCGCGGCGGTCGCGGCGAGGCGATCGCGAAGACGACGGCGGACTGGAAGCGAAGCGGCGGCGACGGCGCGAGGATGGCGCGCGGACGGGTGACGGGGAGCCCAGTCGAGGCCGCGATGTGTGCCGTTGGTGGTCCCTCTCGTCCCGTCTTCTCTCCTGCTGTCCTTTCCTGGGCGCTTCCGACGCACGGCGGGTCGCGGTGTCAATCTGGTCGGCTCGGTCGCAGCGATGTGGTCCGAAAGAATGCGGCGACGGCGAAAGGGGGGGCTGAAGGGGGGGGGGGGTTGTTCCGTCAGGCGCGCGCGCCACAGGTGTGTCGTTCTGCGGGCGGGAAAAAGGCAGCGAGAGGCGGGCCCCAAAAAGACAAGAAAGAACCAAATCGAACAACAAAGAGAAAAACAAAAAGAAGGGTGTGATTTCGGGGGAGAGCGAGCGAAACGCGACGCCCCGTTCGGCAGTGAGATGTAATCAAACTGCAGGGATGGCGCAAACGGCAGCGGCTGGACCAGCCGAAAGCTCTATTTTGACGGGTTTGTCGCCGGCTGGCCAAAAGGGGGATGGATGGATGGATGGATGGATGGATGGGACACGAGGCGACGCGGACGAGCAAAAAGTATGGACGAGCGTGGCTGAACCAGCAACAGCCAGGCAGCAAAAAGCAGAGCAGGCAGGCCGTGTGTGTGCGGCGGGCGAGAACGAGAGCGGGCGCGGGCGCAGAGCAGAGAAAGAGAAGGCGAGGGAAAAGGCGACGATCGGCGGAGAAAGTTGAGGCAGAAGGGGTGGATTTTTGGTGCGATGGATGGGTGGACGGACGGGAACGGGGGACGGGGACGGGGGGGGGGGGGGGGGCTGAGAGCGAGTGAGCGTGCGAGGTGCACGCGAGGGGGGCGACAAGCACAGGAGGGCGCCCAACCGCCCAGACCAGATTGTGTTTTTGATGGCGTCTTCTGGCGTCGGCAGCAGGCGACAGGGAGGAGGGTTTAGTCGGGTATCGGGGGCCCGACGGCCGCTAACAGAAAAGAGCAAGGGTAGCAAAAGCAGCGGAGATAGCTGGCGCAGGAGAGGAGCGGAAAGCGGAGCTGGGAAGACGGGCGGTGCTGGTCGTGGTGGAGGAGGATGGACGACAGCAGCGGCGGCCAGAATTTGAAGCCGGACAAAACGGCCGATTTGCGGCAAGTCGACGACGGCGCGACGATGAGCGGTGAGCCGTTGGGGGCGGGCAGAAGGAGGGAGGCAGGAGGCAAGATACGGAGTAGGAGGAGGAGGAGTAGGAGGCGGCAGGGAAGGAAGGTGCGGAGGAGGAGAGAGAGGAAAAAGAAAAGAAAAATTCGCTGCGACGGGTTTTAGAGTGCTGGCGCTGCAACTGCGACGCTGGGCGGCGGCGGCGGCAGGTGGCTCCTGCCAGTTTTCCTGGGGTTCGCAGGCGGGTGTTCCTGGCGGTGGCTTGCAGAGGCCGCTGAAGGCAACGCTTGAGCGCAGGAAGAAAGAGACGCAAGGGCTAGCGCAGGAAGCGGCGGCGGGATCCACCAGAGCTCTGGTTAGGGGCTTGGGAGGAAATGCAGCGCCTTCTGGTCACGTGACAGAAAGCAGGCCCGGCGTATACAGTACATAGAAGCATAAAGAAGCAGCCGGCCAAGCATGGTGAGCAGGAAGCCAAGAGAATGCCGTTGATTGAGCATAGTATATTTATATATCTATAGTAAGATATCTTACTGTGCAAGCATGGTTAAACCGCACCTTTGAAGCATGGAAGAACATCGCCGCAGGCTGCTTATACGACCGGCGGCTGGTTCTTCCGAGCCGAGAACCTTGCGGAGCCTCGGTGGGGCCCAATCTGGCAGGCTCTGTCGCCCAGGTATAAAAGTAAAATTTTCGTTTCGCTTCGATTCCACGACGGCCGCCTCTTCCTTCTTCCTCTCTTCCCAACCACAAGCCCGGCCCGGCATCCGCGACGAGTGTCCTGTTTGCCGGGCTTCTCTTGTAAGAGTGAGTCTCTCTCTTCCTCTCTTCTCTGCCCATTTCCCTTTTCCTCTCCCTCCCCGGCCATGATGACATCCCAAAAACACATGTCTTCTTTTCCCAGCAGAATCGACCATGAAGAAATCTTGTCTGTTTTCGGGCCCGTCCCTACGGGGGCGGTGCTTGTTACGTGCCAGTATTGTTGCGTCTGAGCCGCCCACAGCACCTGCCCGTCGTTGTTCCGCCTCGAGAGACGCAGCGCTGACCGCTCCAGGTATCGACGGCATCGCGGGACGAGGAACGGCAAGCCACACAAAAAGACAAGGTCAGTCAGAACCAAAAAGCACACAGCACAGCACAGCACAGCACAGCACAAAAAGCACAGCCGCTCGTTCTTTATGATGAATCATTTTCCTACATTCGCAGTTTCCACTCGAGCATCCGCACAGAGCCTTATTCTAGGATGCATATGAGGGCGAATTCTTCCTTGGATGTCTGATCCAAAGAACACCCATCCATCTGCGTTGCCGTCTTGCCTGCCTCTCTGCTGGTCCATCTCGCTAACGCTCGGAAACAGGTAATCTCTACACGGCGTGCATGCATGTCATGCAAGATATCGTTTGCAATGCAGAAATACAACATGTTCAACATGCCAAAGATCGCCTGCCCTTTTCCGCCGTGCCCATCCTGGCCAGAGCCACAGCCCGTGTCCAATCCGTACTTTACATATATCGTAGAGGCCCAGAGGCCGTCCCTGCCCAACCAACATCAAGCCACGCTGAGCCCTTCCCTCGCCTCGCTGCCGCCGCCGCCGCCGCCGCCGCCGCCGCGCTTCACCCGGCCGCCCACCATGCCGCGCCGGTTGCGCCCCGTGCGCCCGCGCCCCAGCCAGTTGAGCTTGAGGAGGCGGCTGAGCTCCTCAACGCGGCGGTTGCCCTCGTCGCCGCTGACGCCGTCCGCCACGCCCACGCCCGCCAGCACGCTCATGCACTGCAGCATCCGGCCCACCATCTCCGTCACCTGCTTGCTGTCCTCCACGTTCTGCTCCCGCAGGCTGCCTAGGCTGCCTAGGCTGCCCAGGCTGCCCAGGCCGCCCAGGCCGCCCAAGCCGCCCAGGCCGTTCATCCCGGCGGCCGCCGTGTTGCTCGACGCGCTGCTAAACGACGGCCGAGGCTCGCTGCTGCTGGCAAACGACACGTTGCTGATCGCCCGGCTGCGGCTGCCGCTGAGGCTGGCATTGTCGCCGCCGCCGCCGTTGTTCAGCGTCATCGCGCTCATGCTCGGGTCAATGCTCGCGGCCGTCCCCGGCCGCCCCCCCGACGACTCCGTCCCGGGCGACGAGGAGAACAGGTGGTGGTGGTGCTGCTGCTGGCCGACGCTGCCAAAGGTGCTGCCGAAGCTGCCGTAGCTGTGCCCCTGCGCGGCCGCAGCCGCCAGCGACGAGTTGGACCGGCCGGGCCGCTGCTGGATGGGGATGGGCTTGGTGGACGACAGCGGCGGCATGGTGCGGGCCATGCCGGCCAGCGACTGCGGCAGGAACTCGAGCGACAGGCGCGAGAAGATGGGCTTGAGCGTGTCGTAGCGCGGCAGGATCACGGTGTCGCGGTACGCCGCGAGCACCAGCCGACGCACGTCCAGCACGGCCGACACGGGCGCCACCGTGGTGGTGGTGGCAGCAGAAGCAGAAGACGCCGTCGAGGAAGACGCCACCGCCGTATGGCCGGCCACGCCGCCCCAAAAGTCGCGCGCCTGCTCGGGCGTCAGCAGCGTGCCGGTGCCGGCAAACTCGAGGTCGAGCGGCAGGAAGACGGCCTGCATGTAGGGCAGGATGCTGGTAAAGGTGAACAGCCACAGCTCGACGAGCGCCGGGATGAGGCGGTCCTCGGGCGTCTTGCGCAGCGTGCGGTCGAGCGACGCGAAGCCCATGTTCAGCAGGTCGCGCAGGTCCTCGAGGATGATGTTGGGCGACCGCCGCTGGATGCAGTACTGGATGTGCATGACGACCACGCGGTTGAGCAGCTCCACGGGGATGCGCAGGTCCTCGCCCTCGAAAATCACCTGCAGCTTGGCCTTGAGGTACGGCCACGCGTCGTCCAGGCTGAGGTTGCTCGACCCGTACTTGGCCGCGTCCACCGCCGAGTCGTTCAGCAGGAACCCGCTCGCGCCTCCGGCGCCAAAGTTTCCGGGGCCGGGCCACTCGCTGCCGCCACCGCCGCCCGTGCCGCCTGCACCACCCATGCCACTGCCGAGGCCCCCCCCGCCGCCGCCGCCGCCGCCGCCGCCTCCACCTCCTCCGCCGCCAAGGCCAACACTGCCGCCGAGGCCCCCGCCGCCGATGCCCGAGCCGAAGAGGTGGTCGCCGTCGGCTGCGCCTGCGGCCGACTTGTCCTCCTTCTCCTTCTTCTTGTCGCGCAGCGCCCGGCCGCCGTGGCGCAGGTCGAGGCCGCTCATGCCCTTGAAGGTGGTCGAAGCGGGCCCCGGACTGCTGGGCGGCAGGCTGAAGTTGTAGAGGCTGCTGGGCGCGTGCGGATCTGTGGGCCGCGAATTGCTGGCGGCCGACGACAGCGGCAGGTGGAAGTCGTCCTTGTCCTTGAGCTTGTGCTTCTGGCGGGACAGGAAGTGGTGCTTCTTCTCTTTTTCCTTGCCCTCCCGCTCAAAGGTGACAGACGGCGCGCCGCCGCCGCCGCCGCCGCCGCCGCCAATGCCGGCACCGCCTCCGACCAGCGTGGCACTGCTGCTTCCGGCGGTGCCGCTGCCACTGCCGCCGCCTCCGGCAATACTTCCACTGCTGCTGCCGACGCCACCGGCGCCGCCGCCGCCGCTGCCCCCCAGGCCCAGTCCGAGGCCGCTGTCGCCAGCGCGGATGGTGGCCGTGGACGAGTTGGCGAGGTTGTAGAACGACTGTGCTGTCGACTCCAGGCTCGTCGTGCTGAAGTTGGCGCGCTGCAGGGACGCGAGCGCCGAGGAGAGGCCTATTTTTCCGGGGCTCGGCAGCGGCTTGTCCCGGGCGTCGCCCTTGGTGGAGATCTTGCCGGGTCGCGAAAACAGCTTGACCTTGCCCCTTTCCGCCTTCTTCTCTGGCAGCGGCGGTGGCGGCGGCGGCGGCGGCAGCGGCGGCAGCAGCGGCTGGATCTGCTGCGCCGTCTGCTGCTGCTGCTGCTGTGGCTGCTTGGGCGAGTGGGGTGAGGCCATCTTGGGCGACGGGGGTGCGCCGCCAGAGCGCGAGAAGACAACGCTGGCCGCCGTCTGCGCGGCTGAGGCGTGGCTGCCAAGCAGGCCGTTGTGGTAGGTCTGGTTGCCGAAGCCGTTCTCTTGCGGCGCGCTCGCCTCGGTCAGGCTCAGGATGGGCGGTGCCAAGGGTCCGCCGCTGCTCCGCTTGGCTGCCGTCGAGGAAGGGGAGAACGCATCGAACATGGACTCGCCCGGCGCGGGAACCGTCTGCGAGCGCTGTCTCGCATGCTGCATTGGTTGGTGGTGCGGTGGCGGCTGGAACGATGTCTGGGACGAGAACGGCTGTTGGTAGAGATGTTGCTGCTGCTGCTGTTGTTGCTGTTGTTGCTGTTGTTGCTGTTGTAGTTGCTGCTGCTGCTGCTGCTGCTGCTGCTGCTGCTGCTGCGGCGTCAGCTTGGCCGATCCCTGCACAGCCTGCTTGTGGTGGAGGACGGCGGCCTGTGCGGCGATCTGGCTGGCGCTCATCTCGCGCGGCGACGGCTGGGACGATGGCAACGCCTGGGATGTCGGATGCGGCTGCGGCTGCGGCTGCGGCTGCTGCTGCTGTGCCTTGATGACTTGAGACAGGCTGCTGCCGCCGCTGGTCGAGGGAAGGGTGACGTCGAAGAGACCAGCCGTCTGGGAGTGCCTGCGGGAGTGGCCCGCCGACGGCTTGAAGGCGCTGATGGGGCTGACTGGGCTGATGGGCCCGCTGCCGTCGTGGCGGTGGCTGCTGGACGCCGTCGTCGTCGTCGTCGTCGTCGTCGTAGGAAGGGTCAGGGGCGATACGGCGCGCAGCGTCTCGCCGGCCGCGACGTTGAGGCCCTGGTTGCTGCTGCTGTTCCCGCCAGACGGTGCAGACGTCGTGGTCACCTGGCGCGCGGCGGCGGCGGCGGCAGCGGCAGCCGACACGGGCGTCGGGCGAGAGAAGTTGCTGTGCAGGGAAGAGGGTGTGGCCGCGCTCGCGGTGCCATGTGGCTGCTGCTGCTGCTGCTGCTGCTGCTGCTGCGACTGCGGCGGCTGTGGCGGCGGATCGCGCTGCGCGTGCGATCCGTGGTAGTGCAGCGGCTGGCGCACCTTGTTGATGGACAGCGGAGACGGCATGGCCGACAGCATGGCGGCGTCCTCGGCCGACGCCGGCGACTCGCGGCGCGGCCGGGACGGAGGCGTGGGCGCCGGGCGCTGCGGCTGGTCGAAGGCGGACGAGCCCAAGCCCGCGCCTGAGCTCGAGGCGGAGGCGTTGTTGAGGGCTGCCGCTGCCGCCGCCGCCGACGACGCCGACCCGAGCGACGGGGACGACGGCGGCAGCGGCGAGAAGCCGCCGGGTGGCCGGGGCGGCCGGGAGTTTTGCATGGCGAGGGTTGGAGCGTCGGAGCGGAAGGAGGGAGAGACGGAGGAGGTGGTGGAGGGGGTCGGCGCGCAGATCGAGCAGAGAGAGAATGTTCTTTGGGACCGAACGGCCGGTCCGTTACATTGTGGTTCGAGGGGGGGGGGTTGACGGTCGTTCAGATCGAAGCAATTTGGCGTCGCGATGACGCCGACAACGGCTCGGTCAAGCAGCAGCGACGCCAACGACCGGCTCGTCCAGCGTGCAGGCCGCAGAGAAAGACAGCATCAGCAGGGAGACGAGGCGAAGCAGACGTGTTGGCCGGGGCGCAGCGCAGCCAAGTCGGGGAGGATGCGGAGGCCGAGATGGTGTGGGTTGTTTGTGTTGAGGTGAGACCCGGATACAAACAAGAATGAATGGCTGGCCAGCCTGGCTGGGTCCCTAACGGGGGACTGAGCACAAGGCGGGGCGTGCTGAAGAACGACGGCGCACGTGGTGGTCACGTGTTCATTCAGGCCCATTTCGACCAAGACCGAATTTGCAATGGGAAATATGCTTCAGTATAGACGACACACGACACACCACGACGACCACGACCACGACCACGACCACGACCACGACCGCGCCAGACCTCCCCGACGTCTCGATCATGCCAGACACGCCCGTTCTCCAGGCCGCCTACAGCGCGCCAAACCACGAGCCCTTTACGGCGCGCCACGTGCTGGCGCCGGCCACCACGGCAGAGACGGCGGCGGCGGCTGCCGATACGGCTGCCACCGACGACAAGACGGCCTTTTTGTCGGCGCTCCGCACGGCTGTGGGTGCGCTGCAGGACGAGGTCAACCGCGAGCTGACGGCGCGCATGGCGCTGGACGCGCAGGCCGGGTCCGAGGCCGCGGGGCCGGCGGCGGCGGCGGCCGAGGAGACCTACGGAGAGGAAAACGTGGACGAGAATACGGACTGAGGGGAGGGGGCACAACTGCATTGCCTACTTGCTGCCCGCCGCCTATGCAGCACCAAGCCTCGATCGAAAGCGCCACCTCCTTTTCTCCCGCCCCATCACCGCCACGACAGCGCGCGGCTGCTGTCCCGCCCCGCGCGGTTGAGGCAGCCGTAGTGCACGACGGCGTTGTCCGGCAGCACGGCGACGACGCTGCCGCCCAGCCGCTTGTGGCACATGCCGCACACGCGCTCCTCGCTGATGACCACGCGGCGGTTGCGGCCGGCCGAAGGGCCGCCCGGGACCCCGCCGCCCGGGACCCCCCCGCCACCAATCTTGATCCCCCCAATGGTGCCGTCGAGCTCGTCGCCCAGCAGCAGGCGCGCCTGCGCCGCGAGCACGGCCGTCTGGCGCAGGCCCTTTTCGATGCGGGTCTCGTTGACGACGCTGGTGGCGGCGCGCATGCGGCCGCGGAAGTACGCCGCCAGCTCGGCCACCGGCAGCGCGTCCGGGATCAGCTGCAGCGTCGACGACGCCGGCAGCCGCGAGCCGTGGCGCGACAGCAGCGCCAGCGCCGGCGCCAGCTGCCGCTCGTGCGGCGGCGGCGGCGTCAGATACAGCGACAGCAGCGTGTGGTAAATGGACGGTGCCGCTCCGCCGTTCTTGTCGGCGTCTCCGGTCCCGCTTCCGCCGCCGCCACCAGCACTTCCGTTGCTCTCACCAGAGCGCGAGGTCGGCCGGCGCGACCAGCTACTGTTGTTGTTGGTGGTGCCGGTGCCTGTGTGGGTTGGCGATAGCAGCAGCGGGCCCGACGACGACATGGGCACGGGCTGGGCCTCCTCCTGGGCCTTGTGGACGCGGTTGCAGTATCTGGCTGTTAGGCATGCGGCCACAGAGAGACAGGGAGAGTAAAAAAGAAACTCACTCCTCCGCCTTGTCAAAGTCCTTCATCTTGAACACGTAAATCTCCAGCGCCTGCCGGTGCTGGCCCATGTTGCTGAGCACGACGGCCTGGGCCTCGTAGAAGGCGGGATCTGTTGGTCAGCAGGCGAGGACAGAACGAGGACAGAACGAGAGAACGCAGCCGCGCTCGGGCTCGCTCACCGTCGCGGGGGATCATCCCAAAGGCCCGCGAGAGGCTGTACTGGCGGCTGTCCTTGAGGAAGGCCACGAGCCGGTCCATGCTGGCGCCCCAGCTGGACTCGTGCTCGTCGTCGCTGTCTTTTGCGCCGTCTCTGTCGTCTCTGCCGTCTCTGCCGTCTCTGCTGTCGCCCGGACGGTCCTCCCGCAGCAGCTTGATGTGCTGCTCGACGAGGCGGTTGTGGAAGTCGGGGGTCAGGTCGTTGAGCTCGCCGATGATGTGCTCGAGGTAGCGCAGCTCGAGACGCGCGTCGATGCCGGCCAGGAAGCGCACGACGCGGTCGCGCGGCAGCGTCTCGGCGTTCTCCGAGTCGGCCAGGAACACGTCCATGCCGTGCACCGGGTCCGCGCGCAGTGTCCACTCGGCAAACTCGAGGATCAGGTCGATCATGTCCGCCGGCAGGCTCTGCAGGTACGCAATGGTGCGCTGCGGGCCGCGCAGCGCCGGCGGCGCGTCGTCGGCCGTCGGCATGCCGTCCGCTGCGCGGTCGCGGTCTGCCGTGCCGGCCTCATCCGTTGCTGCATCCGCCCCCGCCGCCTCGGCGGCCGGCCGCTCCTCGCCGAACCGCCGCAGCAGCTCGAGCGCCTGGCGGTGCAGGCGCTTGCCGTAGAAGAAGTCGACGAGCTCGTTGTAGCGGCTGTGCGCCAGCAGGCGGTCGTTGACGACGGCCGGGTCGCAGAAGTTGGGGATGCGGAACAGCGAGCTGGCCAGCTTCGGCCGGATCAGCATCAGCACGCGGAACATGGTCGTGTCCACCAGCGTAAAGGTCGCCCGCAGCCGCGCCTCGCGCGCCGCCTCGGCATCGCTGCTGTCGGCGTCGCTGCTGCTGCTGCCGCCGGACGCCGCTGCCGCACCGTGGCCTCCGTCGTCGTCGTCGTCGTCGTCGTCGCTCTCGCTGCTGTCCAGCCCGAGCGGCCCATCGGCGGCGGCGGCGGCGGCGGCCCCCTTCTTCAGCTTGCCCGTGGCCGGGTCGATGACGCGCTGCAACCGCGCGCGCGTGCCCGCCAGGTAGCTGTTGAGGGCCTCGGCCGCGCTCATGAGCTCCTTGCCCTCGAGCGGCACGTAGCCGTTGGCATTCGTCGTCCCCGCGCCTCGGGCGGCGGCGGCGGTGGCGGCGGCGGCGGCGGCGGCAGACGCGTCCTTGGTGGCCTGGACGACGCTGGCCGTGTCCGAGCCGGCGCCGCCCTTGGCCGCCGACGCAATGGACGCCGTCTCCGAGTTGACCTTGCGGTGGCCCCAGAACGCCTTGGTGAAGCCGGACGCCAGGGAGGCCGGCGGGGGTTCGTCTCGTTTTGGCTTGGTGGCACTGTCGTTTTCCTCGCCGTTTTCGCCGTTCTCGCCGTTCTCGCCGTTTTCGCCGTTCTCGCCGTGCTCGCCGTTCTCGCCGTCGCCTGCCACCGACTCTTGGTCCGCACCCCCGCCGCCGCTCTCGCTGCCCGCGTGCTCGGTGGTCGCCGTGGCCGGCCGCGACGGGTCCTCGGGCGGCGGCGGCTCGTCGGAGAGGTCGCCGACGATGGACCGCGGGAAGAAGCGCAGGACGCGGGCGGGCGGGGCGCGCACGTCCTCCTCGTTGAAGAGGTCCATGGCGGCCAGGTACTTTTTCTGGCGGAAGAGGCGCTCGGCCTTTTGCATCTTGACGGCGCGCAGGGTCTGGGCCTTGTTGCGCAGCAGCGCGTCCTCGAGCAGGCCCAGCAGGCTGATGGCCTCGTCGAGGTGGCCGGCGGCCACGAGGGCGTCGACCTGGCTGTCGTAGCCGGTGGCGTCCATCTTCCAGATGCCGCGCTCCGACGACACGTGGAAGCCCTTGCCGGCGTGCGCCAGGCTCACCGACGGCGGCGGCACGTGCAGCTGCGCCGCGCCCGGCAGCGCCAGCGTCTGCAGCAGGCTCAGCGTGCGCGGGTTGCGCACCTCGAGCGAGCCGCGCGCCGGCGGCTGCAGCGCCAGGATGTAGGGGTAGCTGTAGCCGATGCTCTCGGGCGCCGCCGCCCACGCCAGCGCGCGGCGGTCCGTCAGCGGCTGGCCCGCGTCCGTGATGAAGAGCGTGTGCACGTCGCGCGCCAGCAGCACCTCGCCGTCGGCCAGCTTCGCCGCCAGCGGCTTCGGCGTGTAGCTGCCCAGGCCCATGTACCCCATGCCGGCGCTGCTGAGCGCGCCGAAGCGGCCGCCGGTCGGCGTGTCGCCGCCGCCGCTGCCATTGGCCCCGGAAGTCGCGCCACTGCCGCCGCCGCCGCCGCCGCCGCCGCCGCCGCTGGCAATCTCCTCCACGTGGTGCGTCACCACGTCCACCAGGACGTAGCCGGCGTTCATGCCCACCACCAGCTTGGTCGCGCTGGCCCACGTCAGCGAGCGCACCGTCTCGGACAGCGTGATCTCGGTCGGCGCCCCACGGCCTGCTGCTGCTCCTCCTTCGCCGGCGGCGGCGGCGGCGCCTCCACCGCTGCCACCGCTGCCGCCGCCGCCGCCGCCACGCCCCCCGCCGAGCTCGCTGGCCACCCAGCTCCACAGAAGAAGGCGGCGCTTGACGGCGACGGCGAGGCGCGAGACGATCTCGGGGATGGCGGTGGCCGGGTCCTTGACAATGTTGCTGGTGACGGCGAAGCAGGAGGCGTTCTTGGTGCCGGGCAGCGGCGCGGCGCCCGGCAGCGGCGCAAACGACTGCAGGTCGTGCAGGGAGACGGCATAGCCGGCGAGCGAGACCAGCGTGCTGGCCTCCTTGATAATGGCCAGCTGCTCGATGGCGCGCGGCGCAAACTTGTCCACCTCGCGCAGCAGGTGCGTGCTCTCCGGCGCCGACGCGTCGTTGACCCGGTACACGCGCAGCACGCCCGTGTTCAGCCCCACCAGCAGGCGGTCGCCGTACGCCACCAGCGACTCGATCTTGGACTTGTCGCGCGCCTTGAGCTCGACGATCGGCCGCGCCGTGAACGCGGTGAGCATGGTGGCGATAAAGAGAAGAAGTCGGGGGGGTCAACGGGGTCAACGGGGTCAACGGGGTCAACAAAGTCAGCCAGACGCGGCCGCAGCCATGTCGATTTCGCAGTCCGTCCAGGCAGGCGCGGGAGCCGTTGCTGGTGCGCACAAAAGCAGACAACAATCGACGCAGCGAGGCGGGCGCTCGAGCGGTCGCGGCGGTCGTGCGCTGTCGGCAGGCGGCGGATCGCGTGCAGCTCCTCCGAGCTGCGGCTATTGGCTCCACGTCACGACACTAACGATATGCGATTAGGCAACACAGGCGATATCGAGATAAAGTCTAAGATACAAGTCTAAGATACAACCAGACGCCGACCTCCTCACCCCTACATCCCCGTAATCCGCATCAGCGCGTAGCCCAGGGTCAGCACCACCACCAGCGTCAGCAGGCTGCTGGGGATGCCGCGCGTGATAAAGTGGCGGACCTGCAGGTAGCGCTGGCCGGCCGGGTCCTCCTTCATGATGGCGGTCATGTTGGGGAAGCCGCTGGTGGGCAGGGCCATGGCGGCGCTGCACATGAGCACGCCGGCCATGACCAGCAGGTTGGGGTGCGGCTCGGGCATGTCGGCGCCCACGTTGCTGACCAGCGGCAGCAGGATCAGCGCGGCCACGGTGTGGCTGATAAAGGTGGCGATGAAGAGCGTCAGCGTCGAGAAGACGACCAGCACGCCGTACAGGCTCATGCCCTCGACGCGCGCCGTGATGGCCGCCGCCACCGTGTCCAGCAGGCCCGACGACTTGACGGCCTTGCCCAGCGCCAGCCCGCCCGCCGCCAGGATGATGATGGTCCACGGGAAGTTGTTAAAGTCCTCCTTGGTCAGGATCCCGATGCCGAAGAAGAGCACAATCGGCAGCACCGCCACCACGCCCATGTCGCCAAACGTCGCCTCCAGCTGGTGGCTCGCGCACCACAGCCCGATCGTCGCCACCGTCACCAGCGCCACGAACCACTGCACGCCCGTGAAGCGCTCGCGCACCGGCCGGATCGCCACGATGCTGGCCCCGCGCCCCGGCTGGAACGACACCAGCAGCAGCGCCCAGATGAGCAGGATCGACGCCACGCCCACGGGGATGGCAATGAAGAACCACTGCAGCCACGGCGGCTCCGGCCGCATGATGCCCACCGCCACCACGTTCTGCGGCGACGCAATCGGCGACAGCATGCCGCCGATGTTGCTCGCCAGCGCGATGCCCATGATCACCGCCTTGGACATGGCCGAGTCGGGCGGCAGGTTGCGCAGCATGGGCTGTCGGTCAGCGGGGGGGGGACCACCACGCACCGGTATCGGTCGCGGAAAGCAGACGAGCACTCACCTCGATGATCGAAAAACACAGCACCGGCGCCGCCACGTTGCTGATGAGCATGCTGGCAAAGGCGGCCACCAGCATGTTGGCCAGCAGCACCGTGCGCGGCCGCGTGCCCGCCTTGCTCAGCACAAACGTGGCGATGCGCTTGTCGATGCGGCACTTGGACAGCGCCGCCGCCAGCGTGAACCCGCCCAGCAGCAGCATGATGACCGGCGTCCACATGGCCGCGAAGATGAAGCCCGCCGCCGCCTTGGCCGGCAGCCGCGGCCCGTCGCCGTCGTCGCCGCGCGCCACCCGCAGCACCACGCACAGGAGCGGCACCATCAGCGACGTCACAAACAGCGGGATCGCCTCCGTCGCCCACAGCAGGCTCACAAACACCAGCATCGCCAGGCAGTTCTGCTGCTCCGGCCGCCCCGGCAGGATCGGCACCGCCAGCAGCGCCAGGAACACGCCCACCACCGCCACCAGCGTGAACATGGTGCTGCTGACCAGCCACGCCGGCAGCGCCACCACGCGGCCCCCCAGAAACGGCGGCCGCACCAGCCGCACCGGCGCCGCCTGCGCCTCCTCGTCGCCCTGCAGCAGCCGCCCGCCCACAGCACCGCCTCCGCCGCCGCTGCCGCCGCCTCCGCCGCCGCCGCCGCCGCCGCTGCCGCCGCCCGCGCGGTCCTTGGCAGCGCTGCCGTTGCCGCCCCCGACCGCGCCCAGCAGGCCCAGGCCGCCGCCGCCGCCGCCGCCCACCCCGACGCCGCCGCCCAGCAGCGTGCGGCCAAGGCGGGCCGCCTCGGCGCGGCGCTCGATGCCGATCATCTCGCGCCAGACGGTGTTGCGCTCCCAGACGACGTGCTCGCGCAGGTGGGAGCGCAGGTCGCGGCGGGCCGCCTGGGCGTCGCCGCCGGTCACAATGGTGGTGTAGGCGGACTCCATCTTGTCAATGGTGTCGAGCAGCACGGCCCAGGTTTCCGGGCGGAAGGGGTACGCGGGCTCGACCACGGTGGCCATGTAGCGCGGGCGCAGGTGGGTGTCGATGATCTTGTCGAACTTCTTGAGCACCTTGCGGAAGCCCGTCTTGTTGAGCTGCACGTACGACTTGAGCTCGCACAGCTGCACGTAGATGCTGATGATGCGCTTCTTGAGCATGATGCTCGACGAGAACAGCACCGCGTCCTCCGGCGCGTCCTCAAACGTCGTGCTGTACCGCCGCGACCGCGTCAGCTCCGTCGACACCGTCAGGTCTGTCGACGCCCCCAGGTTGCTCGTCAGGTGCGGCGGCATCCGCCGCCGCCTCGCCGCCGCCGTCGCCGTCGCCTGGTTCCCAAGACTGAGCCGTCGCCGGTGCTGCTGCGCCTGCTGCTGCGCCTGCAGCAGCCGGCTCTCGGTCAGCGCCGTGTTCTCGTCGGCGTCGTCGTCGCCCACCGCCGAGTCGCCGTCGTCGGACGAGTGCCGGCTGAGCACGCTGCTGGCGGCCATGTCGGTGGCCCCGTCGGGCGGCGGGCGGCTCGACGACGCGCCGTCGAGCGAGGGCCGGTCGGGTGCGTGGTTGGAGGCGGAGGCCGCGCTGCGGTCCTCGGCGCCCTTCTGCTTCTGCAGGCGCTCCTCCTCCTCGTCAAAGACACCAATGTCGCGCAGCAGCTGCTCGGCCTCGTCGAGCAGCTCGCGCTCCTTGAGCGTGTAGAAGGAGCAGATCTTGTCGAGCTCGACGTCGAGCGCGCGCGAGAAGACGGTCTCCGGGTCGGGCTCGTCCGGGATCAGCGGCCGCGACTCGGCGTCGCCATGGCCGGCGCGGTGCGCGTCCGCCTGGTGCACGGAGCGCTCGAGCTGATAGATGAGCTTCTTGAGGTTGCTGTAGGCAATGTAGTGCGTGCTCCAGTCCGGCACCGCGTTGAACTGGATGCTGTGCGAGAACTTCATGGCGGCGATGTCGGGCGCCGCGGCGCTGTCGCGACGGCACGCGTCTCTGCTGGCGATGCGTCTAGTGTTGCAAGCGCTGAGCGGTCGCAGGCCAAAGAGCGAGCGCCAATGGTGGCGGACGAGGGTCCAAAAGGGGCGCAAAAAAAGGATACAGAAGACGTCGTGCTTCCAAATATCTCCAGGGCGCCGCCCGATGCTCGCCCTAGCTTGCAGGACCAACCGGCGGCCCAGTCCAGTCATCCAGCGCGTTAATCCCGACTGCCGCCATTACCATTGGCTGCACCCTTGTGCGCCGTGCCGGCGCGGCCTCGTATCGCCTCGCTTTCAGGGACGTGGGCGCATGCTGGCGGCGGATTCGCTGACGCTAAGAGCACTAACTCCCTAGAAAAACGATAAGCGAGTAATACTCGTATACAAAATTGTATTTCCAAAATTAAGCGTCCTCGATACAATTTCGCAAGGGCGCATCAAAATGCATAGCCAAAACGCAAAACACGAGACGACAGCAGGCAAAATGGGGTATATAGGTGGTCTGAAACATGTAATAGCCAGAAACGGGCTGCTCAAACCAAGCCCAGGCAACGGAGCAGCGGGTGCCGCGCTGCCTGCAAATAGCAACAGATCGGACGTCAACGAGAGAAAGAGAGGGGAGGAGGAGGAGGACAATGCTCCTCCTGCCTAGACTGGCTTCGTGGCCTGGCCGACGCTGCCGACGGACAGCGAGTGGCCGTGGCCGCCGTGCGCAGCGTAGCCGAGGCCGAGCACGCGTTGCAGGCTGCGGCGGATGCCGTGGTTGCTGCCGAGGCCATCGTCGTCTCGGTCGCCGCCGCCGCCGACGACGGGCGATGTCGGGACGGCGCCGGCTGTGGCATCGGTCGTCGTGGGCAGGATGATGCTCGCAGACGTCGGGCGGCCGCTGAGGAAGCTGCTCATGCGCCGGCCGAACCCCGGCGACAAGGGACCTCCGCTGCCGTCCCCGTTGTCCGGCGCACCGATGGTGCTGTCCTGCCGCTCGTCGCGGCGCTTGCGGCGCAGTGCGGCGGCCATGGAAACGGGGTTGTGCGCCGGGGGCTCGGCAGGCTGCGGGGGCCACTCGTTGTCGCGCTTCCAGCCGGCGACGCAAGCGCGCACCATGTCGCGCAGGTTGACGGGACACGACGGCTGCAGAGAGTTGAGGACCAGCTTGTCGTAGAGGCTGAGATAGAGCGATGGCGTGATGGACGCGCGCATAGCGTTGTCGGGCGGCAGCAGGGGCGGCGCGACGGGGATCAAAGTCTCGACGGCGTAGTCGGTGTGCTGCTGCTGCTGCTGCTGCTGCTTCTGCTGCGGCTGGCTCATACGTGAGGCCCGGCTGCGTGTGTGGGCAAGCGGCGACGACAGCGGCGACGAGAGCGAAGACGAGCGCGTGTGCATGATGGGCTGCGACGTTGCCTGCTGGAGGGGCGCACCGTCGGCCTCTTCGATGCTACCGACGCCAACGATGCCAACGCCGCCGCCGCCGCCGCCGCCGCCGCCTCCACAGTCGGACGTCACCGGGGTGGTGGCCACGGTGTCGGGGCCGCCGGACGGCTGCGACTGCTGCGACTGCTGCGACTGTTGCGACTGCTGCGACTGCTGCGACTTCTGCGACTGCTGCGACTTCTGCGAGTGCTGGGAGTGCCGCGAGTTGGACAGCACAGGCGAGAGGGGCATCGCTGCCGCCGCCCCTGACGCCGTCGCTGTGGGCGTTGCGGAGGCCGCCGGGCGCGCATCGGCGGGGCGCGCGGCGGCGGCCGACTCCGACTTGGAGTAGGAGTGGAAGCGGAAGAGGCTGCGCCGGGGCGACGTCGGGGAGGCGGGCGCGGGCGGCACGGGCGGCTTCACGCGGACGGTGTGGGCGCTGGTCCAGGCGTCGCGGCGGGCCACAAAGCAGGCGAGGCCCTCGTTCCAGACCATTTCGGCGCGCACGTCACGACGGGCCTTGGCGCGCCGCTCGGGCACGGGCGCCGTCGAGGAGCGGGCGGCGGCCGAGCCGACGGCGTCGGGCGAGTCGAAGCGGAAGGGCGAGTGCACGTACAGCGGCATGCGCTGGTAGTAGTGGCCGGGCCGGTCGTCATCGGAGAGGTCGGACGTCCACTCGGTGCGGGGACGGAAGTGCACGTTGTCCTCGGAGACGACGCTGTAGATGGACACGCCGTCGTCGTCGTCGTCGTCGTCGTCGTCGTCTTCGTCGGCGTGATCGTGGGCACCGGCGGCCACGGCAGCCGAGACCGCGGCCAGGGACGTTGTCGCGTGCGCCGGCGCCGGCGAATAGGCTGTCTGGAGGGGGCTGGCAAAGGTCTCGGACGGGCCGAGGAGGCCGACCTGCTCGGCGCGTACCAGCCGCTGCCTCACAGCGTATGCGCGGGCTCCGGCAGCGGCGGCGTCCGCGGGGCTGCTGCCGGGGGGCGGCCACGCAAAGTCCCAGTCGCCTCGGACGCGCTCGGCCAGAAACCGGTGCACGGCCTGTTTTTGCTTCGCCTTGTCGCGGCTGAGGAGATCGGGGTCGCCGTAGTCTGGCTCGGCGGGCTGCGCGCAGTCGGCATGCTGGGCCGTCGATTCTGCCGAGCACGGCTGCTGGGACGACGGCTGGCTGTGGCGAAACTTGGACCAGGGGGACTTGGGCGACTTGTACAAGTCGGAGAAGATGATCTTAGGCATGGAGGAGGGGTGGAAAGGTGTCGATGGGGGCTAGGAGAAGGGGAGTAGGGGGGGAGGAGAGAGGAGAGGGGAGACGAAAAATAGAAGAGGAAAGAGGGAAGAGAGAGAGGGAGAGAGAGAGGAGGACGAGAGGAGGACGAGAGGCAAAGGGCAGCTGATCGAAGTGGGGGAGGTCGAGGGGGAGGTAAGGCAAGGGACGGTTGTATTGGCGGCGCCGTTGGCTGGTGGGACGCCGACACAAGGCCTGGACAGGCCTGGAGGACAAGGTCCGTCCGCGGAGAGGCTGCCCAGCGAGTGGCCCGTCTCGGCGATGCGCTAGTGCCTGTTGTGTGTGCGGGGATGCCAGCAGCGCTGGAGGAGCGTGACGTTCTGGGCACGACGCTGCGGGAGGTTGCCAGGGATGATGGCTGGCCCGTGCTGGGCGGGGTCCAGCCAGAGCTGTGACTCGTGCTAGACGAGGAAAAAATTTCAGACTATCAAGTTAGCGAAGGCTGGGTGCGGACACGGCGAGGAGAGGAGGGCAGGGTGGGAGGGCGTAGAGCAGAGAGGAAGCAGAGCAACAGGAGACTGGCGACAAAGCTGTGCATGGTCACGCGACGTACTTGTACCGACAGCAGGCCTGCAGCCAGGCCGAGGCGGGGCTGCGTCACGGGCTGAAAACAGGTTCGCGCCCGGTGGTCTGAGGTTCTGGCGATGGGCGGGCGAAAGGGAGGGAGGACAGAGGGAGCAAAAGGAGGAGGGCAAGACAAAAGCGTGCGAAAAGAAGGGCTGAATAAGTGCGGAGGAAGGGAAAAACAAAAAAAAAAAAAAGCGGCAGGAGGCGTGGCGGGGCGGAGGTGGGTGGGCGGTGGAAGGACGCCCAAAAATGAAGCCAACGGTACGAGGAAGAAAAGAGAGAGAAGAGGAATCAACGTCGATGCGGCAGACGGTGAGACGAGAAGGATGCCGACCTGTGGCAGGTGCACTTGTCGAACGGCAGGAGCGAATGGCGGCGAGGACAGACACAAAGGGCAGGCAGGGGCGATGTGGAATCTGTGCGCTACGAACTACTGTACGGAGTAAGCGTCTAAAAGATAGTGTGATACGACCTGGAGAACGCCCGACAGGGAAAGGCGCGCGGCGAGGTGAGCACGAGAGCGGCAGTGGCAGTGGTGAGGATCGGTTTAGCGGTGGCGGGCCGAGGTCTCGAGTGTCGCGATACGGGAGAAGACGGCGAGTAGAAAAAGACATGGTACGAGGAGCGAAGAGATTGCCATATTCTGCTCTGTTGATCTAATGTAGGGAAAAAAAAGAAAAGGTCAGAAAAGAAAATGTATTCATGCCTTTTTTTTTTTTAAAAAAAAGGAAAGAAAAAAAAGAGACATCAATACTTAATATCACAGCACTCCATAATTTTATAAGACGACAGACATAAGACCTCTATGTCAAGGCGAGACGTAGATCACAGCCAGCCAGAGAACAGAACAGCTCGAAAATACACCCAAGAGCCCATAGCTATCGTACACTCATTCCCCTCTACTGCACCTCCTCCACCATCTTCCGCGGCTGCGCGGGCTGCGCGTCCTTGAACAGCGCGCCGGCCGGCCCGCCGAGGATCTCGCTGGTCACGCCGAGGCGGGTGCCCTGGCGGCTGTTGGTCCAGCGGAAGAAGACGGCGGGCGGGCGCGGCCCGCTGGTGGCGCCGTCGCCGTCGCCGTCGCCGCCGTCCAGCCCGTCGCCGTTGCCGTCGCCGCCGCCGAGCGCGTTCTTCTTGGTCGTCTTGGGCGCCTGCCGCTTCAGCAGCTTGTTGATGGTCTCGGCCTTGACCTCCTCGTTGCGCTTCTCGCTGAGGTTGCGGCGCCGGCGCGCCATCTCGGCGCGCCGCATGCTCAGCTCCTCGGCCGTGAACACCTTCTTGACCTGCACCTCGTCCGACAGCTTCATGTACTCCTGCGGCGTCTCCTCGAAGCGCGCCCGCTGCCGCCGCGTCATCTTGGACAGGTCGGGAGTCCCCGCGCGGCTGCCGTCGCTGTCGCCGTCGCCTTCGCCGCCGTCGCCATCGCCGTCGCCACCACCCTCATCGTCCTCGCCCTCGTCCTCCTCGCCCTCGTCCTCCTCCTCTTCTTCCTCATCGTCTTCCTCCTCCTCACCACCCGCGGCCATCATCTCCGTGTCGCCCTCCGCGTCGTCCTCGTGGCCCCCCACCTCGACCGTCGCGTTGATCTCGCCCCGCGCCACGCTGTCTTCGTCCTCCTCATCCTCCTCGTCCTCTTCCTCCTCCTCGTCCTCTTCGTCGTCCTCTTCGTCGTCTTCCTCATCCTCCTCCTCGTCCTCCTCGTCGTCTTCCTCTTCCTCCTCCTCCTCCAGGCGTGCTCGCTCTCGTCCTGCGCCGCCTGCCGCGGCCGATCGTCCCTTGCTGGCAGCTGCGGTCCGGGCACGGGCGGCAGCAGAGGCGGCGGCGGCCATCTTGGCTTTGGTGCTGCCCGGCGGCCGGCCGACGGGCCGTGATGCGGACGCGGCCGGAGAGGCGGTGGCGGCCGGCTTGGACACCTTGATGCTGGGCACAGTCGGCAGCGGCGGCGGGGGTGGTCGGGACGGCGTGGCGACGACGTCCATGTCGTCGGGTTCGCCGTCGGCGTCCTCATCACCCAGCTCCTCGGGCTCGCCCTCGGCGTCGACGTCCATGTCGTCGGGTTCGCCCTCGGCATCATCGTCGTCACCGAGCATGTCGGTGTCGGCATCCCGCACGCGGATCACGTCGCGCCGGACCACGCCGTCATCGTCGTCGTCGTCGTCATCGTCGTCGTCGTCGTCGTCGTCGTCGACCTCATCGTCATCATCCACATCGTCGTCCTCCTCGTCGTCGTCCTCCGCATCGCTCGTCTCGGACTCGACGTAGCGCTTCTTGGGCCCCCGCGTCGGCCGCCGGCTGTGCACAACGTCGTGGCTCTCGGACCGGTCGCGCCGGCTGCTTGCAGCAGCTGCTGCCGAGGCGGCACTGCCCCCCCGCCGCAGCGGCTGCCGCGGCCCGGACGCCCGCGCTATCGACCGGTTGGAGTCGTCCGACGGCGCCCGGCCGCCACGGCTCTCGCTGCCGCCACGTCGTGGCCCCCGTCCCGACATGATGGAGTCGGTGTCTCGGTCTGGGTCGCGGTCGCGGTCTCTGTCGGCCAGGTCAGTAATGGCCATGGACGCCCGCTGGGCCGCCGACCGGCGCGGCCGCGACGACATTGTGGCTGCTGTGGAAGAAACAAAGGGAGCTGCTGCTGCTGCTGCTGCTGCTGCTGCCGCTGCTACCGCTGCTGCACGCCCGTCGGTGAGATGGCTTGGCAGATGCGGAGTCGGATGCAAAGGGAGATGGATGCAACGGCATCACGTGGAAACATGGAAACAGGCACAAACAAGCAAGGCAAAGGCAGCGCCGAAAAAGACGCGAAGAAAGCAGCGAGCGAAGGCGGGGTAGCAGTGGCCAGGCTGGCCGCAGCAGCATCCGCCAGGCGGCCCCGTCTTACGGGCAGTCCTGTCGTCTGACGGCACGCCGCCGTGGCGACAGCCGCGAGAAGGGGCGCTCGTCGCACAATGGCCTGGCCAGCCAGGCAGGCGGACAAGGGTTTCCGCCCAGCGAATACGAGCAGCCCAGCAGCCCAGCAGCCCAGACGGGCCGCGCCAACTATAAGGACAACTCACATGTTCGACAGGGCTCCGCCGTCGGCTCGTCCTGCACTTCCTGCAAGCTCTCGGCGGGCTCGGGCAGCACGCCAAAGGATCGCGTCGTGGACGTCGTGTCGCCTCGCCGACGGCCAAATCGACAGCTGGTAGGATCGGGCGGAATGGCCGCGCCGGAAATCGGTCAGGCGCGTGTGGCGGCTGGAAATGAAGTGCTGGCGCCGTGGATCGAGGCAGTCGTCGCGATGGCGTCAAACGGTGGCTGGCTGTGTTGCGTTGGGAGGGGAGGCGTGCGAGCTTCGCGACTGCTTACGCCGTACTGTACTGTACTTCAGCGGACGGCGGTATTTTTAGTTAATTTAATACCTGTACTCCGTACCTATGCTTATATGGCTTTGTGGAATATTTGATACCGTTCAAAGTATATTCCGTATTTAAGCATACACCCGCCTGATATGTCAGGCAGAAGAACTCCACTCTGGGGCTCCACGCTACGGGAGCGCCCCACACAAACAGCTGCCGCCAGCCGAGGCTTGTGATGTCTCCACGCTTTGCCTCTGCGCAGCTCTCGTCCGACTTTCATCGGCCACCCGTCCTGCCCTCGTCTGCCGCACGACGCCCACACCGTCGTCTGCTCACCTGCGCCATGGCCGACGACGCCGATCCCCGTGACGGCCCGTCGACGCCCGAGACGGAGGGGCTGCGCGAATCCGAGGCGACGGCGACGGCGACGGCTTCGGCATCGTCAACAACGACCTCCGCGTCCACATCGGCAGACACAGACGCAGCTGCGACCGCGTCCGAACCGGGCCCGGCACCGCCGACGCTCGAGCAGGCGCGCGTCTTTTTGCGCGACGACGCCGTCCGCCACGAGCCCCGGCCGCGCAAGGCCGCCTTCTTGGCGACCAAGGGCCTCGCGGCCGCGCAGATCGACCAGCTGCTCGACGAGGAGGACGAGGAGAAGAAGACAAAGACGAAGGAGGAAAAGGACAACGACGACGGGGCCGGCTCGGCCGAAAAGGCCACGCTGCCGCCCATTGTCACGTACCCCGAGTTCCTGGCGCGCCCGCCGCCGCCGCCGCCGCTGGTCACGCCGCGCGCCGTCGCCAACGTTCTCTACGGCAGCGCCGCCGCCGCCTCGCTGCTCTACGCCGCCGCGCGCCTCGTGCTCGCCCCCATGGCAGACGCCCTCACCGACGCCCGCGCCGACCTGCACCACACCGCCGCCGACAACCTCGACCGCCTGCTCGACCAGCTCGCCGGCGTCGTGTCCGCGGTGCCCGAGGCGGCCAAGGAGGCGACGACGCGGCCGCCTGCCGCCAAAAAAGACGGCGACGGCGACGGCGACGCGGACCGCGACTCCGTGTCCTCCTACGGCGACCCCACCGAGGTCTTCCACCGCGACATGGGCGTGCAGACGTCGCTGCCCCCCAGCCCGGTCCTGCCGCCCACCGTGCGCCTGGACTCGACCGTGCCGTCGCCGTCGCCGTCGCCGGCCGCCGGCACTGCCGCCGCCGCCGCCGCCGCCGCCGCCGCAGAAAGCCCCAGCGCCCGCCAGGCCGACCGCCTCGCGCGCCTCGTCGCCTCCGTGCGCGGCCTGCGCGACGACTGGGCCGGGCCGCCCAGCGTGCTGGCCGACCTGCGCTCCGCCGTCGACGGCGTGCGCGACGACGTCGACAAGCTGTCGCGGCCGCCGGCCTACGCCTACGGCGGCAGCGGCGGCGGCGGCGGTGGGTACGCCGGGCTGTACGGCTACGGCAGCAGCGTGACCACGGGCAGCAGCGGCGGCAAGTACCCGGGCTACGTGACCACGACGCGCAACGAGCCCGACGACGAGATCCGCAAGGCCAAGGAGAACATCCGCCGCGTCAAGGGCGCGCTGCTGTCGACGCGCACCTTTCCGACGGCGCGGTGAGGTGGCCGTGTTTGAATATATAGGCAGACAGTCCAAGTGCTCCGTGCATTCATCATTCGGTGTAAATAGATAGCGCTGCTTGCTCCCCCCTGTTAGATGTCCGGCTGATCCCGCGCCACCGCGTCCCACACGCCCGCCCAGCCGCCGACGTGTATGTGCTCGTACCCCCGGCCCTCCTCCACCTGCTCCTGGTACCACGCCGCCGTCGGCCGGAAGCGCACCGTCATCGTCGTCCGCGCCGGCGTCTGCATGCGGGCCTTCCGCACGCTCTCAAACAGCGCGTTGCGGCACTTGCTCGAGCCCACGAACCGCGTCCCGTGGCCCCGCGGCGCGTGGAACACAATGTGGACCCTGTCGTCGGTGTCGGCGTCGGCGTCGGCGTCGGCGTCGGCGTCGGCGTCGGCGTCGGTGTCGGCGTTGGCATCCGTGTCGGCGTCTGTGTCGGCGGCGTCTGTGTCGGCGTCGGCGTTGTCGCCGCCGCGCTCTTGCGCCCCGCCGCTCTCCTGCTGCTGGCCATTCCCCGGCAGCACCTCCTTGAAGCCCCGCGACGTCAGGTACACCGACGTGGGCGGCAGCACGTCTCGGAGGTTGGTTACGAGCGCCTCGAGGTAGTCCATCGTGGCGTCGAGCTCGTGCACGGCCGGCGACGACGACGACGACATGCCGCCACCAGGTCGGTCTGCCGCCCCGAAGAACGCGGGCTCGCCCCCGATCCACACCTCGTCTAGGTCGAGCCCCGGGTTCTTCTGCTCGCCGTGCTGCCGCACGTACTGCACCACGGCCTGCTGGCCCGCCGTCAGATCGCTCAGTTCGTGCAGCCGCTCCCGCCCGCGAAACCGCGTCCGCGCTCGCGCGTCCCATATCACCAGCTGCGTCTTCCTGAACGGCCTGCGGTGTGGCTGCGTCGGCCGGTACACCACCAGGAACGGGTGCCGCCGCGGCTTGGTGGCGCTGTCCTGGCCGCCGCCGCCGCTGCCGCCGCCGCCGCCGCCGCCGCCGTCCTCGATCAGGTAAAACAGGCCGATATATGTGCGGTACTCGGGCTTGAACGGCCACGTGAACTGGAACCAGTTGCGGATCGTCAGGTTGTCCGCGTGCAGCGACCCGTGTCGGAACGCCTCGGCCGTGTCCCGCCAGCAGACCACAAACCCGTACACCCGCCAGAACGCCGTCGAATCGTTGTACGACATCAGCAGCGCCGTGAACGCGTTCGGGCTGTCCTCCAGGTGCCGCCGGCCCCTGCTGACCGCCGGCGGCACCACGCGGCTCTCCGTAGCGGCTGCGGCGGCCGGCGTCGCGAGCGCCGATGCGCCGCTGGCAGCAGTTGCGCCTGCATCTGCATCTGCGTCTGCGTCTGTGTCTGCGTCTGCGTCTGCGTCTGCCATGGCCTGGCCCGCCGCTGCCCCACCGTCGGCCAGGCGCAGCCGCGCCACGTCCGGGTCTGCCACTGACCCGGGCACGAACCGCGGCACGCGTACGCCCGTCCGCATGAGCCGTCCCACATGCTTGCTGCGGGTGCCTGCGGCAGCGCTGGGCGGGCTCGAGCCCACCACGTAGAAGGAGCGGAACCGGTCCATGTTGGCGGTGGACCACCAGCCGAACCAGTTGACCAGGCTCTGCTCGTCGTCTCCGTGGATGGAGACGTCCGCGCAGACGAGCGGGCTGCCGTCCCACTCTGAGCCCGCGTCGATGCTGATGAGCGGCAGGCTCCCCTGTCCGTACCGGCGCCACAGCTTGCAGGCTGCGAACCACGTCTCGCGGTGGTACCAGCACAGCCACTCCGTGAGCCCGCGCCGTGCCGCCACCGACTCGCGTTCGCTGGCCGTCCACGACTTGTTCGCCAGCAGGGCCCGGCGCCGCCGCAGCCTCTCGCTCTTCAGCTCGCGGAGGTACCCGCAGATGTTGTAGGCCGTCACAAGCGTCACCGACCGCTTGCCCGCACACAGCACTCCGGCGTACCATTGCAGCAGCTCGAGCGCGCTCTGCGGCTCCGACACCAAGAAGCTCGGCGTCAGCAGCATGGCCACCCCGCCCGGAAACAGCAGCGTCCACGCCACACGCCCCAGCGCCGCGGCCTCCAGCCCAGCGTCCGGCGTTGCTCGGCTCCCAGACCGGTCCACGGGTTTGCTGGCACCGCTGCCTTTGGGAAGCATCCACGACGTCGGTGGAAAAAACGGCGGGCGCAAGATCCCCTGCGCCAGCGACCAGACCGCGCAGTCGTTGCTGGCGCCCGGGCGCAGGAGGTTGCGCAGGTTCGGGAGGTGCCAGACGACGCTGGTCGCCAGCTCGTGCACCAGAACGGTCCCGACCTCGCCCCTGTCAGCGACGCTGCGGTAGAAGGCGGCCCACGCGCCGGGCCGCGTGCCAAACGACACGGCGCACGCCGGGTCCACCGCCTGGATCCAGAGCGCGAGCTGCTGCATAAACAAGGTGGACGACGGTGGGAAGACCAAGAAGACGTTTCGTTTCGTGCCCGGCCGCTGCGCGCGGCCCGGCAGCAGGCGGCCGTAGACGGCGCGGTCCAGCCCAAAGAAGAACGCCATGAGCTGCTCCCGGTCCGACTGGTCTTTGGGCGGCTCGGCGTCAAGCCATGAGTCCGGCGTGAGAGGCTGCAGGAGGGGCGCACCGTCAAAACACGTGCTGAACGCGACGTACCGGAGCGACGGGCGTCCGTCACGGCCGCCTGTGCTCGGCGGCGGCGGCGGAGGAAACTCGAACAAGGCCTCGCTCCAGTCGCTGCACGGCGTCGGGTACAGCAGAATGGCAAACGTCGGCTGCAGCAGGATGAGTCCGGACGTCGTGGCCTGGAGGCGCGCTGCGACGGCGTCCAGCATGGAGCTGCTGCGGCTGTCCGTCGGCGCGGGACCGAGGGCGCCGGACAACAGATTGGCCATGCGGATCCCGCCCAGCTGCTGGAGGAGTGTCTCGGCCAGGCACGCATAGCCAAAGAACAGCGTCTCCTCGGCAAAGACGCGGTCCACCGCTGTCGGAAAGATGCCGGCCTCGACAAACACTTCGAACACGGCCTCGACCGGGCCCCTCTTGGCCGCTCCGAAAACGAGCTGCCGCGTCACCGCTGGCAGGCGTTGCTGCTGCGGCGGCTCTTGCTGCTGCGGCGGCTCTTGCTGCTCCTGGGTCGGTGACGGCACCTCAACCCAGGTGTCGTCGGCCGCGGCATCGTCGCTTGCAGCTGCGGCGGGTGGGGAGACAACGCGGTCGTCCTCGATGTCTGCGAAGCGGATCGACTTCTTCTTTTTGGGCCGGCCCGGCGCGGCAGAACCCGAGGCTGCCGCGCTCTGGTCCAGCAGGATGCCGTGAGGCCGTTCGGCCGTGGTGGGCGGCGGAGGCGACAGGGACGAGGGCAAGGTGGCCGAAGTCCTCGCCGGCGCGGCGGCGGGCGGCGGGCCCTGGGTGATTGGGAACAGAGGCGCCGCGAGCTGGCTGGGATCCAGCGCGCGGTCGGCCTTGCTCCGCTCCGTGAGCTCGGCCAGACGGAGCCTGCGGCGGTTGTTGAACAGCCGCTGCTGCCGCGAGGGATCCGTCAGGGCCACCGCCAGCCCGCCTGTCGTGCGCACTCGCTCGCCGCCCGTGAAGGCGTTGATGCCGGCTCCGAGACGCCGCGAGACAGTGCTGCCGCTGGACTTCTTTTCCGAGAAAGCAGCGGCACGGCCGGCCGGGGCAGAAGGAGAGGCGGAGGCGGAGGCGGAGGCGGAGGCGGATGCGGAGGTTTCGCCGCTGTCCGAAACCTTCTTGCGCTTGGACGGCCGGTCTTCGGCACGTGTGTCGGACGGCGTCGTTCGCCTCGTCGATGCCACCGTCTCCTTCTCCTTTCCCTTGTCTTTCCACGCCACCTTCTCCTTTTCCTTCCCTTTGCTCTTCTTCCTCTCGGCCTCCAAAGACTGGGACCTGCTTCTGGCGTCCGGCGGAGCCGCGAGCTCGTCGAGCACGACCACGCTATCGTCGGACTCGGAGCGGTAGTCTGGGAGGTCCTGCAGGTTTGCTGCGGTGTCGGGGTCCGCCGCTGCCTCTGCCGGTGATGCTGATGCTTCCTCCCCCTCCACCTGCGCATCGTTCTCGCCGTCCTCGTCGGCGTCCTCGTCGGCGTCCTCGTCGGCGTCCTCGTCGGCGTCCTCGTCGCCGTCCTCGTCACCGTCCTCGTCGCCAGAGTCAAAGGGCTCTGTCTCTGGGAGGCCGAGGCGGCGACGCTTCGCGTTGCGGCGGCGGTGCCGGGCGTTGCGGCGCTGCACGGCTTCGTCGTAGAGGCGCAGGTCAAAGGGCTCGTAGTCGGGCTTGTTCTTCTTCCGGATCCAGAGGTCGTCGAGCAGCTCGGGCCCCATGTTTTCCTCGGGCTCCCAGGTGCACCACTCGAGCGGGTAGTTGAGCCACTTGACCAGGTAGTACATGTTGCCGTCTTCGCTGCGGTGCTCGGCCAGCACGCCGTCCACATCGTAGCAGCCGGACTCGCCAGGTTCGGACTCGTAGCATGTTGATGTCACCGAAATGTCGTCGTCGTCGTCGTCGTCGTCGTCGTCGTCGTCGTCGACGACGACGGGATCGGCCGGCGCCGTCAGGGGCGCATGGGCGTCGATGCCGCCATCGGCCGCAGCTTGCGCGGTGGACACCATGGGCTGCGGGGTGCGTCGTGCGGCCGTGGCGGGCGTTGCAGAGGGAAAAGGGGGCGCATCACAGCGCAGCGGTGTATTTGGAACCGCAAGGCTGAGGTTCAGCTTGGACGTTGTATTACCCCGTACCGGTCCGGCAGGTACAAACTATTTGCTACGGATAACTGCGTATCGTCGTATCGAGGCGCGGCCGTGCTCAGCAGGCTGGCCGTCCGCCGTGTATCACAAGCCCCCGGCTCGGCAGACGGCCTTCCGAAAACGTGGTCCGAGCATCAAGGGCGTGCGTGAAACAGAGACACAGACAAGAAACAGACAAAGACCGAACAAACGGCGTCGGGGATGTTGCTGGTGAAAGGGCGGCGGCCGGAGACGGCTCGCCCGTTAGCTGCATTCCACATTCACAGAGCGCAACGGCGTGGTATTTATGCACATAGGCGGCGGGACGTTCGTTGGAGGGCGCGTCCCCCCCCAAGTGCCCTAACCTAACCCCCGCGGTGGAATTCGGCTGCCTGTTTGGGCGGTCGCTGGCTGGCTGGCTGGCTGGCTGGCTGGCTGGACACCGCCCCGCGGCCGCTTTCCCTCCTCGCGTCGCCCCTGCTGCAAAAATGGGACCGGCCGCCGGCCCTCAGCACCAAAGCGACCCAACTCGTCCGTCGACACACAATCCTGCTGCATCCACCTCGCATCGCTGTCCACACCGCGTCCTCGTCGCCCACGCTCCCGCCGCTTCATCGCCCGCTCCACGCGCCCGCGCCACACCCCGTCCCGCGAACCATCGCCCTGTTCCCTCCCCGCCGCGACCATGGCCAACGACGAATACGATGTGAGCCCCTTTCCCCCTTTCTCGCCGCGTCCCATTTCCCCTCCTCCTGGCCTCCCCCCCCTTCCGAACTTCTTCCCCCCCCCGGCCTTCTCTCGCCTCCCCTCTCTCCCCTCTCTCCACTCCCTCGTCTTGCCATCGGCGGCGCGTCGGATTCCGGGCCTCCGGGGCGCCGGCGCCGCAGCAGCCGGCGGCACGGCGGCCGGCGCGACGCGACGGTTGTGTTGGGGGTTGGTCTTCGTTGCTAACGTCGCATCGTGCAGTTCCTCTTCAAGGGTGAGCCCAGCCCAGCCGACGAAATGCTGGCCGACGACGTGGCCTCTTCTGTGTGCTAACTGTCCACCAGTCGTCCTGATCGGTGACTCGGGCGTCGGCAAGTCCAACCTGCTGAGCCGTTTCACGCGCAACGAGTTCAACCTCGACTCCAAGTCGACGATCGGCGTCGAGTTCGCGACGCGGTCCATCCAGGTCGACTCCAAGACGATCAAGGCGCAGATCTGGGACACGGCTGGCCAGGAGCGGTACCGCGCCATCACGTCTGCCTACTACCGCGGCGCCGTCGGCGCGCTGCTTGTCTACGACATCAGCAAGCACCAGACCTACGAGAACGTCACGCGGTGGCTCAAGGAGCTGCGCGACCACGCCGACGCCAACATCGTCATCATGCTGGTCGGCAACAAGAGCGATCTGCGGCACCTGCGCGCCGTGCCCACAGAGGAGGCAAAAGCCTTTGCAAGTGCGTCGCCCTTGCTCGCTCCCGCGGGCCCGCGGGCCCACGTCCTCCCTCTTTCGTCCCCTGTCCGCTCTGCTGACTGCCTTCTAGGCGAGAACCACCTCTCCTTCATCGAGACGTCGGCCCTCGACGCCAGCAACGTTGAGCTTGCCTTCCAGAACATTCTGACGGGTGCGTCGTCCTCCCGTCTTCTTTCTGCTGCCTACCGTCGTGCGCCCCGTCTCACCTTTTTCTCTCTTTAGAAATCTACCGCATCGTCTCCAGCAAGGCCCTCGACAGCGGCGACGGCGGCCAGGCCACCATCGGCGCCGGCACCAACATCTCCCTCAGCAAGCCTGCCGAGGACGCCGCAGGAAAGGGCGGCAAGTGCTGCTAGACGGCTTCGCTGTGTCTTGGCAGCCGCGGGCGCGGAGCACGGCCAGTACCGGGGGGGCCGGATGTCTCGGTGCGGACCGTGGGCATCGCCGGTCTGGAGATCAGCGGCCGACCGTCTCTCGCTGACTATGCGGAGGGCGGCGCTCAACGGACCCAGCCGCTGCTTCAGCTGCCTGCTGCTGCCTGCTGCTGCCTGCTGCTGTCTGCTGCTGCCTGCTGCTGCCTGCCGCGCGCGGCGAGACGGACCGGGACGTGCTTATGGCTTTCCTTCTGTTTCTTCTTTACGCCCGTATTGCCGTTGTGTCTTCCTCCCATCCCTCCTTTTGTGACGTTTCTATTTCCCCACCAGGACGGTGTTTTTTTTTCTCCCGACGCTTTACATGTATGCTCTCGTTTTTGTGTCTGCTCGTTTGGCCGACGGAGCAGCGAGTCGAGTCGCGATGCCACGGTAGAAAACGCGTTAATGCTCAATGGTTGGTTGCAACGGTTTGTGTGTCAGGGCGCTTATTTTACGGAGCAATACGCTGAGTGTTGCGCGCTATCAATGGCCCCGCCTGGCTCGGCCTGGCGACTCACCGCCTTCTATATTGGAATTCTGCCACTAAGAGAAAATGAGGCGGCAGAAAAAAAAAGTTAAAGTATACAGACGAGAGCAAAGTTCGACACTGCGAACCGCCCCGGGACACCACACTCATCGGCCCGCTTGACCCGACTCTGATCCTCGACCATGGCCGCTGTGTACAAGTCGCTCGCAAAGGCCAATGGCAGCAAGAGCGACGAGGTGCGCACCGCGCGCGCCAAGAACCGGCAGCGCGTGCTGATCCTGTCGTCGCGCGGCGTCACGTTTCGGTGAGTCTGGCACGGAGGAAGTGCGCCGTGCGCCGTGCGCCGTGCGCCGTGCGCCATTCTCTGGTGGGAGAGACGCGGCGAGCGTGAGCGTGTGTGGTTTGAAGGCTTGCTGACGCCCGGCAGCCACCGGCACCTGCTGAACGACCTGGCGGCCATGATGCCGCACGGCCGCAAGGACGTCAAGTTCGACAACAAGTCCAAGCTGTACCAGCTCAACGAGCTGGCCGAGCTGTACAACTGCAACAACGTGCTCTTCTTTGAGGCGCGCAAGGCCAAGGACCTGTACCTGTGGATGAGCAAGGTGCCCAACGGGCCGACGGTGAAGATGCACGTGCAGAACAGTACGTCGGGGCTTTCTCTTTCTCTCTCTCTCTCTCTCTCTCTCTCTCTTTGTGCTTCCCTAACAAACAGTGCACACGATGGAGGAGCTCCACTTCACGGGCAACTGCCTCAAGGGCTCGCGGCCGGTGCTCTCGTTCGATGCCGCCTTTGACCTGGAGCCGCACCTGCGGCTGCTCAAGGAGATGTTCCAGCACGTCTTTGGCGTGCCGCAGGGCGCCCGGCGGTCCAAGCCGTTTATTGACCACGTCATGGGCTTCACCATTGCCGACGGCAAGGTGTGGGTGCGCAACTACCAGATCAACGAGGTGGAGGCGGGCAAGGCGGCCGGCGCGGACGCGGACGACGACGACGACGACGACGACGACGAAAAGGCGGCCAAGGCGGCCAAGGCAGCCAAGGCGGCCAAGGCGGCCAAGAGCCGGGCCAAGAAGGACACCGACATCAGCCTGGTCGAGATCGGCCCGCGCTTTGTCCTGACGCCCATTGTCATGCAGGAGGGCAGCTTCGGCGGCCCCATCATCTACGAGAACAAGCAGTTCGTGTCGCCGAACCAGATCCGCTCCGAGCTGCGCAAGCAAAAGGCCCAGCGCCACCACGTGCGCGTCGAGCAGCAGCACGAGCTGGCCGTCAAGAAGGACAGCCTCGGCCTGCGGACCGACGGCGAGAAGAAGAAGGGCCGGAAAGACTTTGACACACGAGCGCTCTTTGCGTGAGGGGGCGGTTGTGATGGTGGTGGTGGTGGTGGCCTGGGAGAGAAAAGGACAAGGGCCGCTTGCTCCCGTGTATCTTACATTTGCTTTGCGGCCTCCCGCGGCGTTTTAGGGCATTCTCGTTCGGCTGGTTACAATCCTTCGACGTACAGTCGTCTTGCGACGTGAGCAGAGAGACAGGGCGCGCCTCGCAGCGATATGCGTCACGTGAGACACTCCATAAACATAGCTCAATACCCAACCCACACCAGAGCTGATCCCTGCTTCCCCTTTTATCGCACCGCCTCCTCTTTCCCTCCCCCTTCTCGTCCACAGCCTCGCTCGCCATCCCCCGTCGCCCTCGACCCCGTTCATCGCCATCATCGCCGCTCTTTTTCTGCGCGTTGACCAGCATAGCCGAGCGTTTCCTTTTTGTCTTTCCCTTCCCGATCCTTTCCTATGGCTGCCCTTCCCCTGCGCACGACGGCCGATAAGGCCTGGACAGCCTCGGACAACACGACTCACAACCAAACCCAAGCCCAAGCCCAGACCCAAACCCAAACCCACACCCACAATCAACGCATCGTGCGCTTTTCGTATAGCCCCAACGGCGGGGTGTGCAGCCTGTGAGGTCCAGGAGCGCGCGTACCGGGTCGGACGTCTCGAACAGCCACTGTCGAGACACCTCCGAGCCGTAGGAGGGCTTCTTCTTGCCCTCTTCTGTTTTCATCCATTTTCCCTCTTTTCTCTATCTTTGAAAATCACTGCCATTTGGATTTGTGCCCCTTATCGTCTACCATCTTGTATCTCATCTTTGCTCCGAACCTTGTAAGTGGCAAGCATCCGAGCTGGCTTGACAACAAACGGGCCTGCAGCTAACTGGGCGTGCCGCAGGAGACAAGCATCACAGGCACCTTGATCCAACTCCAAGAGCACCCGTGCGCTCTTATTTGACCCCCCTCATTCTAAAAGGGTTCTGAGGTCACCAACGGCATCAAAGATCCAAGACAACCATATCCAAGACAGCCGCCAGCATGTCGGCGGACGACGCTTTCAACCCGCCGACCAGCATGGCGGGCGATCTGCATACGCACGGCAACCAGGGGGGCGGCAAGAGTGTTGTGGGCCAGGTACCGGTCGAGGTGCTGGTTGAGGTGTTCAAGCACCTGGACATCGCGTCTGCGTTCAGCCTGGCGGGGACGGACCGGCGCTTCGCGAGCATCTTTACGGAAAACCGCGCCTCGATCGTGCTGAGCATTTTGCGCGACGAGTTTAGCCCGCTCAGCGGCCTGCTGCAGGTTCTGATGGCGTCGCCGGCGGACCTGAAGCTGCCTTGGGGCACGTGGCTGGACAAGCGCGTGCGGCGCAAGAACGTGGTGCTCTGCGAGGGCGGCATGCTGCCGGCGCGCGTCCCCGGGAAGACGGCGCCCATGGTCATTCCGGGCGCGGAGGTCCAGCTGGATGACGCGGGCATCGACCCGCTGCTGTCGCTGTGCCGCGTGGTGCGCGGCTGGGAGCGCGTGTTCCCGCAGCACCGGTTCCAGGCGGCGCCGCTGCACACGCGCAGCCTGACGGCGGACGAGAACTTCCGGCTGCGGCGCGCGCTGTACCACTGGATGCGCTACGCGTTCTACTTCCACACGGAGCTGCCGCGGCCCAACCAGTTCGTGCCGGGCGGCCGCGACGTGCGCCTCAACCACCTGCGCAACCTGACGAACACGGAGCTGAGCGAGCTCATGGACGTGTGGCGCACGGTCCAGGACATGGTCGAGCTGACGCTGTGTCCGTCGATCGACGTTGTGCGCCTGGGTGCGGTAAGTTTGTTGTGCCGTGTTTCTCTCTTCGTCTGCGTCCGACCGGTGTGCTAACCTAGCCAGGGCCACGAGCTCTCGGAGAAGGACGCGGCGCGCATCGGCTGGGGCGACCAGGACGAGAACAGCGTCGTGGTGGTGACGGTGTGCAAGCTGTCGCCGGCGGAGCTGCTGTACTATCTGAACAACCGGCACCTGTTCAGCAAGGCGCGCCTGGTGCAGGACATCCGGCAGCGGCACCCGCAGTTTGAGCGCGACGTGGAGAGCCTGACGCCGGCGCTGGCGACGGTGATCCACGAGCGGCGGCGCCACTTGACGCTGTCGTTTCCGCGCGCGGCGGACAAGGGGCCGCTGGCCGAAGTGCTGAACATGCCGGAGGACACGCGCGTGACCGAAGAGGGCAACCTGGACTGGGGCAACCCCGAGGTCGAGGCGGCTTATGAGCACGTCGGCCAGATGGAGCGCCTCAACATGGACTGGCGTCCGGAAGACCCCAACTTCCCGGTTGTGAACATGCGGCGCGGGCTGCTGGATCCGTAGGCGAGGGGATGGGAGCAGGGGGCGTGGAAGACGGGGACGCTTTGCATGAGGTCTTCTTGGGGGTGTTTCTTGGGTGTGTTTCTCCTTCTTGATAAGCTTTGCGCCGAGCAGCTGCTCTTGCGCTACTTTTGCTTCTTCTGTAGCCAGCCGGCCCCGCGAGCAGTTAGCGTACTTTCAGCGCGTTACAACAGGCGAATGCCCTGTATTTCAGTTCCCACCCACCGAACTCGAGGGCAGCCTCGCCCTAGCAGCAGCCCCGTCAGCGCCTGCGTGGGTCACGCCGCGCCGCCCAGCCTTCTGAGCGCGTGCGCGCACTCTCGCCGCCAGCAGGCGCAGGGCCCGCCCGCCAGCCGGCCGATCTTTTTCACTTCATCTCGTCCTCACCAGTGCGGGCGGTCGGTCACTTCACACCCCCCCCCCCCGTCCGTCCGTCTGTCACCCCACAGACCGCAATCGCCCACCCCACGGCAGACCGGATATTGGCGAGCGTGCAAAAGACCCAGCGCGCTGCGCCAAGCCGGGAGACCCAAGCCCATCGGCGTCGCCGGCCTCCGCGGGCGAGCGGAACGAGACCCGCGCGGCGCGCGCGTTTGCTCGGATCGCAGCGCGTGCTCGGCCCCCGAGCGGTGCGCCTCGTCTCGGCGCGTCTGCGGCCTCTGGTGCGTTCCGTTTGTGTGTGCGCGTGCGTGTGTGTGCGTGCGTGCGTGCGTGTGAGTGTGTGTGTGAGTCCCGCGGCGACGTCAGACAAGTCATGATGGCCGACCTCGTCAGCGAGGACGGCCCATAGCAGGGCCTTCCGGTGTGAGAGAGGAGGTCGCGGCGCGAGACTGTGTCACTCGCTGGAATCTTGGTGCTGACCCCCCGTTCTAGACCACGCATCGCCGCCTCTCTGCCTCTGGCCCTCTGACACCGGGAGCAGGCCCAAGCCGTCTCCCTCCTTGTCCTCCTTGTCTTTGGCTGTCTCTGTCTGTCTGGGGCCCCGCTTCGCCTGGACGCCCCCCTTGCCGGCTAGAGAGCCTCTGTTTCACAGCCCCTGCGGGCCTGCCTCGTCTCTGCGGGGGGACGTGTCTTGTCTCCCTTTGCGCGCGGCTGTCTGTCTGTCAGCCCAGCATGGCAGAGGGCGCGGACGTGGCCATGGACGGCATGGACGCGGCGCCACCGCAGGCCGGCGGCGGTGACGGCGCGTCTGCCGAGACTGCGGCGTCGTCGACGACGCCGGGGACCAACGGCGTGGCCACCGGGTCGTCCAGCAGCGGGCACCACCACAGCCACGACCACGGCCACGACCACGGCCACGGCCACGGCCACGGCCACGCAGGCGACGACGAGGACAGCAGCGGCGGCGGCGACTCGCCGGACGATCCGCTGGCGTACCCCGTGGACCTGAAGCGGCGCGGGCTGCTGCCGACGGGGTGCTGCTACGACGACCGCATGAAGCTGCACGCCAACGCAGACTTTGGCCCCGGGCCGCACCACCCGGAGGACCCGGCGCGCATCTCGGAGATCATGGGCGCGTTCAAGCGGGCCGGGCTGGTGTACGCGGGCTCGGACGCGGAGCTGGTGCGGATCGTGCGCACGAGCCCGACCAAGTACATGTGGCGGATCGCGGCGCGCAACGCGACGCGCGACGAGATCCTGCTGGCGCACCACCCGCGGCACTACGAATGGGTGCGGGCGCTGACGGAGAAGCCGACGTACGAGCTGCGGCTGATCAGCAAGATGATGGACGAGGGCCGCGACTCGCTGTACGTGGGGTCCATGACGTACGAGGCGTCGCTGCTGTCGGCGGGCGGCGCCATCGAGACGTGCAAGGCGGTGGTGCGCGGCGACGTCAAGAACGCGTTTGCCGTGATCCGGCCGCCGGGCCACCACGCCGAGTACGACCAGCCCATGGGCTTCTGCCTCTTCAACAACGTGCCCATTGCCGCGCGCGTGTGCCAGAAGGAGTACCCGGACCTGTGCCGCAAGGTGCTGATCCTCGACTGGGACGTGCACCACGGCAACGGCATCCAGAACATGTTCTACGACGACCCCAACGTGCTGTACGTGTCGCTGCACGTCTACCTCGACGGCCAGTTCTACCCGGGCACGCCCACCAACGCCTCCACGCCCGACGGCAACATTGACAAGTGCGGCGCCGACGCCGGGCTCGGCCGCAACGTCAACATCGGCTGGGACCAGCAGGGCATGGGCGACGCCGAGTACCTGGCCGCCTTCCAGAAGATTGTCATGCCCATCGCCAGCGAGTTCAGCCCGGACCTGGTCATCATCTCGGCCGGCTTCGACGCCGCCGCCGGCGACGAGCTCGGCGGCTGCTTCGTCACGCCCACCTGCTACGCCCACATGACGCACATGCTCATGAGCCTGGCCGCCGGCAAGGTCGCCGTCTGCCTCGAGGGCGGCTACAACCTGGCCGCCATCTCCGCCTCCGCCCTGGCCGTCGCCCGCACCCTCATGGGCGAGCCGCCCCCCGTCTTCGAGACCCCCGTCCCCAAGCTGCGCAAGGACGCCGCCCGCCTGCTGGCCCGCGTCCAGGCCCACCAGGCCCCCTACTGGGAGTGCATGCGCCCGGGCGTCGTCGACGTGCCCGACCTGCAGGCCCAGGGCGCCGTGCGCCTGCACGACGTCGTCCGCGCCTACCAGCGCCACGTGCTGTCTGTCAAGCACGGCATGTTCCCGCTCTTTGTCCAGCGCAGCGTGCTGTTCAAGGCCTACGAGGACCAGGTCCTGGTCACCCGCAACCTGCATGCCGCCGACAAGATCCTGGTCATCATCCACGATCCGTGCGTTCTCTCGTTCTCTCTCGTTCTCTCTCGTTCTCGCTACCCCTTTCTCTGTCGTCTAACCCCCAGACCGGAAATCGTCGGCCAGCCCGATGTCCTCGACAACTCGCTGGACTCGCACAACTCGTGGATGGTGAGCGCTGTCGGGATGCTTTCTCTCGCCCCCCCCTACCGCCACTGACCCCCTCCCAGACTGACGGCGTCCTGCCGTACATTGACTGGGCGATTGAGCAAGGCTTCGGCATCATCGACATCAACGTCCCGCACTACAACAGCCAGCCCGAGGTGAGGACGGTCTCCGTATCTTTGCCCTTTCTCCTCCTCCTCCCTGCTGACCTTTTCCTCCCCTCCCCCTTCCCAGGACACCGAGTCCTTCGTCCCCCGCATGACCGAAGAGACCATGCAGTCCCAGATCCAGGAGCTCGTCTGCTACATCTGGGACAACTACCTGCAGGTCTCCGAGGCCGCCCAGAGCATCTTCCTGCTCGGCGTCGGCCACGCCTGTCTCGGCATCAAGGTGCTCCTGGTCAACCGAGGTGCGTGCGCGCCCGCCCGCCCTCCCCTTGGAAAACCCCCCTCATCTTGGTCTATCCCTTCTCACCCCGCAGACTGCAAAGCACGCATCGACGGCGTCGTCAACTTTGTCACGGGCAGCCTGCGCGCCGTCAAGAGCGATGCCGACCCCGACCTGACGCCGTGGTACAAGACCCATTCGCGCGTCTACGTCGGCAGCGACCACGCCTGCTGGCAGACGGCCGAGTTCATCCGCAAGATCAACAAGCGCCGCTTCGGCGATGTCGTGCGCAGCCCCTGCACCGGCGCCAACCGCATGCTCAAGGAGCACGCCCAGGACGCCCGCAACTGGATCCTCGAGCGCCTGCCGTCGAGCCAGGGCGACTCGGCGGCCGAGGACTCGTAGCCGGCGCCAGGGGACGACGGCCACAGGACGAACAAGGCGCGGGATCACGACAGGTAGTCTATTTTGGTTTGATATGTCGTTATTGAGGGTTTGTTTTGGAGCAAGAGGGTTTTCTCGCCTCGCCCTCGCTTCTCTGCTGCTGGGTTTGTATTCTCTTTTTCCGTCCGTTCACGAGGCCCGTACGACTGAGATGCGAAGGGCGCTGAATGAGGACCACCTTATCGCAACATGCTGTCGTCTACGTTTCGTTGTCCGTCGTCGTCGTGTGCACGTGATGAGCATGACTAAAATCGCCGCGGATGTCGCGATAAAATCGGCGACGCGCTTCTCAACAGCGATTCTGACTTTTTCGCCCGCCAGACCAGAACCGCGCACCACGGCGGCATCGCGCGCGTGCCTTGCTCTTCCGTTTGCCGTTGCACCAACAGACGGAGCGCCTCGATTATCTGGGCCTTTTTTTTTTCTGCGTCCGACCGCCGCTGGCCACGGTCGGCATCGTGCGGCCGTCCTGAGCGGCGCCCTTTCTTTCCACCTCCTATTTTTCTTCCCTCTACAGCCATGCCCGGCATGGACAGAGACCGCACCAGCACCCGCCGGTACGACGACGGTGAGGTGACGCGGTACGGCGCGGGCGAGTCATGGCGGCCGGCGCCGCGGGACCGGTCTCCGCGCCGTGACCGAAGCCCCGTCCGCGACCGCGATCGCGACCGGGACCGCGACCGCATACGAGACTGGGACCGCGACCGCGACCGGGATCGCGACCGCGACCGGGATCGAGACCGAGATCGAGAACGTGACCGGCGTGCCTCTCCGCCGCCGCCCAACGACAGCTACATGCCCGGGCGGTCGCCGCGCCGGCCGCGGTCGCGCAGCGCCGACCGGTACCGTGCTGGTGGTGGCCGCGAGCGCTCGCGAGAGCCTGTGGGCGGCGGCGGTGGCGGCAGCAGCGGCGGCGGCGGCGGCGGCGGCGGTGGAGGAGAGCGGTGGCGGCGCGGTGTGGAGCGCAGTCGGAGCCGGAGCCGGCCGAGGACCCCTGGGATGGCTCGGGGCAACGGCGGCGGTCCCAGTGTCGGCGGCGGCGGAGGAGGAGGAGGAGGAGGAGGAGGAGGAGGAGGAGCAGGGGGAGGGCCAGCGGCTGAGCTGCGCCGGAGCACGCCGCCACGGCGCCTGTCGCCGCGGTACGTGTCGCCGCGCCGTGGCGACGACCGCAGCCGGGCTCTCGACCGAGGCGGCCGATCGCCACCCCGACGAGACATGCCGCCCAGGTATGCACATGAAACTCCCAACCAAAGCAGACCACACACACTGACCCGCGCCGCAGACGACGCTCTCGCAGCCCAGACCGCGCCGCCCCCCGAAACCGGTCACCCAGCTGGCGCTCGCCTCCTCTGCAGCACCGTTACCGGCCGCGCTCGCGCTCGCGCTCGCGCTCGCCGCCACCGCCGCCGCCGCCGCCGCCGTCAGACCGACCCCTCGCCGTCGCCGCCGCCGACGACCGCCCGCCGCGGCGGCCCTCGCCGCCGGGGTTCCCGCCGCGCGACCTTGGTTCGGCGCTGGGGTCGCGCTCGGCCTCGCGCGCAGCGTCTCCGCGGCGGAGCCCAGCAGGAGGAGGCAGAGGCGGCCCCGGCGGCAGCGGCGGCGCCGACCGGTCGCGGCAGCCATCTCTCACACCGCGCTCTCCCTACACAGCGGCGGGACCGGGCACCGTCGGCAGCAGCAGCGGTGGCGGTGGCGGCGGTGGCGGCGGTGGCGGCGGCGGCTACTTTGACGCGGCGCCGCCGATCCGGTCCCCGCCCACCGGCCCGGCTGCGCTTCGTCCCCCGCTGCCCTCAGGACCGCCCACCGCACCACGAAGACTGGGTCCGCCTTCCGGGCCCTCCACGCCCTCCGCAGGCGGCGGCGGCGGCGGCGGCGGTCGCACCGCATCCAACACGCCTGCGCCGCTGCCGCCTCCGGGCCGTGGCGAAGTGTCGCCGCCCACAGGCCCGCGAGGCTACGGCGGCGGTGCGGGCCGGGCGGGCGGCGGCCTAGCCGGCGGTGATCGGCGCGGCAGCTTCAGCGGCGGCGGCCCCGGCGGCCCCGGCGGTCCCGGCGGCCCATACAGCACGCCGCGGGGGGGTGGCCGCGGTGGTGGTGGCGGCGGCGGCGGCGGCGGCGGCGGCGGCTGGGGTGGCGGCAGCGGACCGGGGCGGCACGGCCCATCGCCCAGCCCCGGCAGCGGGATTCCCACGGGCCCGCGGGCGGGCGGCGCCAACGGCCTGTCTGGGCCTGCGGCCCGCAGCCGCGGCGGGTCGCCGTCTGCCGGCGGCGGCGGCGGCGGCGGCGGCGGACGGCCGTTCAACCCGCCGACCGGGCCGGCCTCCCAGCAGCAGCAGCACCAGCAGCAGCAACAACAACAACAACATCAACAACAACAACAACAACAACAACAACAACAACAGCAGCAGCAGCAGCAGCAGAATCCGATGCCCTCACCGGCGATGCTGATGAACGGCGACCGGCACCACGAGCGGGACCCGCGCGACCGCAACCGCGGCCACAACAACCACCACAACCACACCCACAACCACAACCACAACCACACCCGCGACCGGTCCGGGCGCGGCGCGCCGCCATCGCTGGCGCAGCAGCAGCTGGCCAGCCTGCCGGCGCTGGTGGCGGGGGGCCGGCTGGACGGGCCGCTGCACACGGGCCTGGTGCGGGAGCTGGAGCCGCACCACCGGCGGCTGCGCGAAGACGAGGACCGGCTGCGGACGGAGCTCGAGGCCAAGCAGGAGCGGCTGCGCAAGCAGCTGCGGCTGTGGGGCAAGCTGGACCGCGAGGCGCGCGCGTTTGAGCTCAAGAGCGACCTCAGCGACCAGAGCCTCAAGACGATTGCCGGCGAGGGCGTGGGCGGCGCGGCCTTTTAGGTCGTATGTACATGTATACAATGTTGCTTTTCTTGTGCACAGCCATGGCTTTGTTCTTATTTATTTTGACCTGCAGAAAAAGATATGCGAATGTCACTAAGCAAAGGGGAAACAGTGCTGCCGTTCACCGCAACACCCGCGCGCGTCGCAGCGCTTCTTGGCTCCGGGGGACCGCGCCGGCCTATGTTCCAAGGTCGACACGGCTGTTTCCCGCTCCTCGGACGGCGGACGGCCGAGGAGCCTTAGATCCGCGGGGTGATCCGGCCATGTAGCTAATGGGCACCGTCGACCTTGGCGACGTAGCTCAGGAGGTCGACGACGCGGCGGCTGTAGCCCCACTCGTTGTCGTACCAGCTGACGAGCTTGACAAAGTTGGGGTTGAGGGAGATGCCGGCCTTGGCGTCGAAGATGGACGAGTTGGTGTTGCCGATCAGGTCGGTGGACACGACGTCGTCCTCGGTGTAGCCAAGAACGCCTAATGGCTGGTTAGCAGGACAACAGACAACCAGGCAGCGGGAAAAACGCACCCTTGAGCGGGCCCTCGGAAGCCTCCTTGATGGCGGCCTTGATCTCGTCGTAGGTGGCGCTCTTCTCGAGGCGGGCGGTCAGGTCGACGACGGAGACGTTGGCGGTGGGGACGCGCAGCGACATGCCGGTCAGCTTGCCGTTGAGCTCGGGGATGACCTTGCCGACGGCCTTGGCGGCGCCGGTGCTGGAGGGGATGATGTTCTGGGCGGCGCCGCGGCCGCCGCGCCAGTCCTTGGCGGAGGGCCCGTCGACGGTCTTCTGGGTGGCGGTGTAGGAGTGGACGGTGGTCATGAGGCCCTCAATGATGCCGAACTTGTCGTTGATGACCTTGGCCAGGGGCGCCAGGCAGTTGGTGGTGCACGAGGCGTTGGAGATGACGGCGGCCTTGCCGTCGTACGTCTTCTCGTTGACGCCGATGACGTACATGGGGGCGTCGGCCGAGGGCGCCGAGATGATGACGCGCTTGGCGCCGCCCTTGAGATGGGCCGAGGCCTTCTCGGTGGTGGTGAAGACGCCGGTGGACTCGACGACGTACTCGGCGCCCGTGTCCTTCCACGGGATGTTGGCGGGGTCGCGCTCCTGGTAGAAGCGGATGCTCTTGCCGTTGACGACGAGGCCGGTGTCCTCGACCTTGATGTCGCCCTTGAAGATGCCGTGGGTGGAGTCGTACTTGAGCATGTACGCCTGGGGGGGGGGGGAGGAGGGTCAGCAGCGTTCGGGTTGGTAGGTATGAGGGCGACGTACAGCGTAGTGGGGCTCAATGAAGGGGTCGTTGACGGCGACGACCTCGACATCGCCGTGCTCGATGGCGTTGCGGAAGACGATGCGGCCAATGCGGCCGAAGCCGTTGATGCCAGCCTTGACAACCATTTTGAGTCTGGAATTAGCGAGGAGCGAGGAGCGGGAGCGAGCAGAATGGCGTGGGTGGAAGCGAGAACAAAGGCAAAAGAGCAGACGTGGTCTGAATGGAAAGGGAAAGAAAAAATCGGGAAAAAAGTGGCACGAAAACGAGGCAAGAAAAAGAAGAGGCCGGAAAAGCAAAAGTCCCGCTACGGCTGGCCAGGCAGGTGAAGCCGTCCGTGACGAAAACAACACGACAAGAAATAGGAACGCGAGGCCGCTGGCATTGCCGTTGCCAGCCGTTGCCAGGGTGGTTCGGGTGCCGCCTGGAGCAGGTACGGGTGCCTCCGGGGCAAATAGCCGCAGGACAGGCAGGCTAAGCACAGAGCTGTCGTCGCCGCTCGGCTAAGCAGCTTCGGAGGGGTCAAAGGGAGGGGGGGGGTAGCGCAGCAGGGTGGAGCCGCGGAGGCAGAGAGAGCCGGGGAGATATGGGGAGACGGGAGACGGGAGAACGATTCTCGATTGCGTTCCATTTCCCTTTGGACCGAGTGAAGCGCAAGAGGTCCGATTGGCGATGTCATGGCGATGGAGGAACAAAAAGAAAACAGAAAGAAAATAGAAACAAAAGATGAAGAAATCGAAAACAGAAACAGAGGGGAAAAACAGACGACAGCAGCGCAGTGTAGAACGCAGACATACCTTGGGTTGGTGAAGCTTGGTGGATGAAGATGGTGAGGCGATGGTGCGAGGAAGACGAGAAGAAGCGATGAGAATGGAGAGGAGTTGAGAGAGGAATCGAGAGGAAGCAGGAGAAAGCAAGAGAAAGCAGAGCGGCAGACAACGTGGGTGAAGTAATATACCCCCCGTACCTGCCTGCAGAGTGGCATGGTGGGGTCGGGGCGCGCCACCCGCTGGGCTGGATGGAGGGGCAACGCAAACGCCGCTTGCTTCCTTACTCAGAGGCGTGGTGTGGTGCCATGGATACTGGCATTTTCTGCGGCGGAAAGAGCGCGGTCGGCCCGGCGAGTGCGGGTTTTGTCATCGCGCGCGCGGCCGGCGGCCAGCAAAAGAACGAGCAATCGAGCGAGGGAGTTAATGGCGCAGCACAATGGCAGCCACCCTCCATAGTCCATCCACAGCCCATCCATGACCATCCATAATGGCGCAGCGCAGAGCTTGGCGCCGCTTCGGATCGCCGTGCGTCTTTTTGTGGGCTGAGCTGGGAGTCTGGCTGTGGCGTGTCTGTCTATACTCCGCAGCCTACAGAGTATATCTTTATATCTCTATATCTCTATGCTTATATCTCTGCCTACTGTCTGATATCTCTCTATCTGTGCTTCTCGTTGGCCGGATCGGCGGCGGCTGCTGTCACCAGCTGCGCAGCATCACGATGGCACGACCGTGTTCAGGCAGCTCAAGTACATAGGCCGAGTGATACCAACGCCTAGGTCCGCCTCATAGACTGCCGTCGCCTGCCTGGAGCACTCGTCTGCTTATGCCGTATGCTGATTTACTCCCTCAACGCCGTCGCCCTGTTGCGACCATCGGACCCGGTGTCCCGGCGCCGGAGCGCCTCCTGCGCATTTTTCAAACCCCGCGCCGGAGTCGCCCTCGTATGCGTATACTTGTGCTGATTTCAAATGACATGCAAATCGCGAGGGCGTGAGGCCACGAGGACGGCCGGGGACGGACCAGACGCCGTCGCCCAGACGCCGTCGCCCCCGGATCGGCCGGTAGTACATCACGTGACTCCGCCACGCTGATGTCACGCGTGCCCTGCGCGTTCGTCGGTTTATGCGCATGCGCGCTGCTTCACCGACGACCGGCTTCGCAGCGGCGGGCAGCCTCCCCATGCCCCCATGCCCCATGCCGGCCAGCAGACCATCTGGCGCGCCCCGGCGGGCTCCGTCGGGCCGAACCAAGGTCAAGTCTGGCTGTGTCACTTGTCGGTCCGTCTTCTCTCTGGCCCACTGAGATTACGGAGTACGTCGTACATAGTGTACTGACCGGGCAGAATCCGCAGGGTCAAGTGCGACGAGGCCCGGCCGTCCTGCCAGAGGTGCGCCCGCACCGGCCGCGCGTGCGATGGCTATGCGTCGCCGTTTCGCGTGGTGGCCACCCCGGCGGCCCGGAAGATTGGCGAAGCCGGCGCGGGCGCCGACGTCGCCGGCGCCGACGCCGTGATCACGACCGCAGACGTCGAGCTGCTCAGCCGCTGCCTCTCGACCAAGACGCTGTTTGACGACGCGGCGCTCCTCGGCTGCGACGACGAGGCCCGGCAGATCCTGCAGGCCAGCCAGACGGACGCGCCGGTGCGCCACGCCGTCGCGTCGCTGCGCGCCCTGCGCGCGCACCTCGAGACGTGCGGCGGCGACTTTGCCGCGTCCTTTTTTGCCCCGCCCGCCCCGACCGGCGGCTACGGCGACGGCCTGCGCCACTACTGCCGCGCGCTGCGCGGCCTCGCCTCCGGCCTGTGCTTTGACGACGCCGCCGGCGGCAGCGGCGCCGGCAGCCTCCGCTCCGCCCTGCTCTGCTGCCACGTCTTCAGCAGCATCGAGCAGGCGCGCGGCCACTTTGCCGCCATGGCCCAGCACGTCGCCCAGGGCCTCGGCATCCTGCACGAGCACCGGGCCCGCCCGCAGCTGGCTGCCGGCGGCGCCGGCGCTGGCGCTGGCGCCGACGACGACAACGACGACGACGACGTGCTGCTGCCCGCGCACCCGGACCCGCTGCCCCTGATCGACGTCTTCATCATCAAGCTGTTTGCCGCCCCCTGCCGCTTTGCGCCGCCGCCGGCGTCCACCACCACTACCGCTGCTGCTGCTGCCACGGCCCGTGCCCTGGCCCCCGATCTGCGGTCCCGGCTGACGGCCGTCGCTGCCTCGACGCTCGACTTCCTCGACACCGTGGCCCGCGTCGACTCGGCCGCCGCCGCCCGGCGCCTGCTGCCCCAGAAGGCGTCCCTGCTGGCCGCGCTGGCCGCGTGGCGCGCCCACCTCGAGCGCGTGCAGGCCGAGCGCGCGCAGGCCGAGCGCGGCACCCCCGGCGCTCCGGGCACCGGCGCCCCAGAGCGTCTCAACGAGCTGTTTCTGCGCCTCTTCCACCGCATCCTGAAGCTCGTTCTCCTGCGCACCATCGACGCCTGGCCCGGCCCGTCGGCCGAGCTGCAGCGGGAGACCGACCGCTTGCAGGCACAGGCGCGCGAGCTGCAGGCGCGGTTCGAGGCGTATTGTCAAGCGAGAGGGGGTCACCCAGGAAATAAATCGGACAGGTGAACGCACATCTTTACTGCTTTACTGCCTCCCGCCAAAGCTTGCATATCTTGCACTTCTACTTTCGCCCCGCCGCCGCCGCCGCCTTGTCCGCCGCCAGCAGCGCCTGGATGGCCGGCCGGCTGGTGCAGCGCTCCCACCAGGCGCGCACGGCCGGGCGGCGCAGCACGACGTCGCCGTAGCCGCTCGCAAACAGGCGCTGGACCAGCGGGATGTAGTAGATGTCTGCGAGCGAAAAGGCGCCGCCGGCCATGTAGGCCGTCTGCTGCAGCAGCCGCTCGGCCACGTCAAAGTACGCCTCCACCCCGCGCACCGCCGCGGCCACGGCAGCCTCGTCCGCCGGCAGCCCCATGAACTTCTTGGCAAACTTCTCAAACACCACCCGCCCCGCCGGCTCCGCAAAGTAGAGCATCTCCGCCGACTGCGCCTGGTCGAACAGCGCCGTGGCCTCGGCGTCGCCCGCCGGCGGCAGCAGCGGGAAGCCGTACTTGGTGGCCAGGTACTTGCAGATCGCGCGGCTCTCGTACAGCGTAAAGCCCCCGGGGAACACCGCTGCGGGGATCTTGCCCCATGGGTGGCGCTTTAAGTGCTCCGCAGACTGCATTCGGTGTCAGCGTCCGCGTGCCCTGCAAACGAAGCCATCTTCTCCCTTGGCCGACGGCACCTTTTGCTCTCCCTTTTGCAGGTCCACCAGCACAAGCTCATAGTCTGTGAAGCCGCCATCGGCCAGCGTCAGGCGAACGCGGTCCGTGTTGCTGGAGCCGCGGCCCCCATACAGCGTGAACGCCGGCATCCTTGCGAGGTTGTTGTGCGGGTGGAGGGTGCTTCCGAATCGAGGGCAGCTGGCGATGCGTGTCGACGTGAACGAAAACAAGCGTCTCGACATGGAAGATGTAAGAGAAGAACGGTAGCTTCTTCGAGGCCTCCGGAGAGGTGCGTCGGCCCTCTCTTTATAGACGAGGAGGCGGCCGCCTTGCGCCCTGGCCGGCATGGATGAGGCGCGGCCGCAGATCGCGGGTGCAAGTACTTACATCTGATTGGCGCGGTCGCTCTCAGCACCAAATCGGGCTAGCGTATTGTGTTGGCGAAATCTCTGGTCCGATGGAGTAGGTCACGTGACAATGGACCGTAACGCTCCTTCCTCTGCACGGAGTACTCCGTAGAGCTTGTCCTCTGCACGTGACAGCTCTTTCCGGCGTCGTCTTCACGGCATCTTGTCAAGTCTTCAAGAGTCCTATCGTGCTTTTCTAGGGCCGGGGTCTGGCCTCTCCCTGTGCTCCCAGCAGGTCCGATACCTGCTGGCCAGGCCGTCTGTTCGCTGGTGGGGGGCGATAGCGCGGGGCGGTATTAAGAGCAGCAGGACCTAAGCATAGGGGACTACCCAACGGCTGGCCACACAACGAGCCGAGCTTCTTCTCTCCATCGTCGACGAAAACAACGTGTCGCCAGCGCCCTCGCCATGTCTCACCTGCACTCGCACGACGGCGGCATCACGATGCACGCGAGCCACGGCCACGAGCACGGCCACGGCCACGACCACGGCGCGGCGGCGGCGGCCGAGCACGGCCACAGCCACGAGATCCTCGACGGGCCGGGCAGCTTTGTGGGCCGCGAGATGCCGATTGTCGAAGGCCGCGTCTGGGAGGGCCGCGCGTTCACCGTGGGGATTGGAGGGTGTGTTGCCGCTCTGGTTATCTTGTTCTTGGGTTCCCTGGCTGACCGAAAGCCCCGTCGGCTCCGGCAAGACGGCGCTGATGCTGGCGCTCTGCCTGGCGCTGCGCGAGCAGTTCTCGATCGCGGCGGTGACCAACGACATCTTCACGCGCGAGGACGCCGAGTTCCTGACCAAGCACCGCGCGCTGCCGGCCGAGCGCATCCGCGCCATCGAGACGGGCGGCTGCCCGCACGCGGCGGTGCGCGAGGACATCAGCGCCAACCTGGCGGCGCTCGAGGACCTGCACGCGGCCTTTGCGACGGACCTGCTGCTGATCGAGTCGGGCGGCGACAACCTGGCCGCCAACTACAGCCGCGAGCTGGCCGACTTTATCATCTACGTCATCGACGTCAGCGGCGGCGACAAGGTGCCCCGCAAGGGCGGCCCCGGCATCACCCAGAGCGACCTGCTCGTCGTCAACAAGACGGACCTCGCCGAGGCCGTCGGCGCCGACCTCGCCGTCATGGAGCGCGACGCCCGCAAGATGCGCGAGGGCGGCCCCACCGTCTTCGCCCAGGTCAAGAAGGGCGTCGGCGTCGACCACATTGTCAACCTCATCCTCAGCGCCTGGCGCGCCAGCGGCGCCGACGCCGCCGTCAAGGCCGCCGGCGGGCCGCGGCCCACCGCCGGCCTCGAGGCTCTGCAGGGTGCGGAGGCCTAGGGACGGGGAAAGAAAAGAACGTGTATGCAAGTCATCATCATGCTGCTCCTCTGGTCCGTCTACGCCGGGTCCTGCTCCATCTCATCCACCTCCGCCTCCGCCGCCGGCTTGTCCGCCCACGCCTGCAAGGGCACGGCCTTGCGCGGCCACACGCGCTTGTACAGGCTGACGCCGACGCTGTCCTGCGGGTTGATGCGCCCGTCAAAGGTCGCCTTGAAGTAGCCGTGCGTGCCCAGCGCCTCCTTGATGTAGCCGCTGCGCCCGCGCCGCGTCCACAGCGGCAGCGCCTTGAACCACTCCACGTCCTCGCGGTTGAAGAACATGTAGCGGATCGTCACCACCTTCTTGTGGATGTGGAACGGGTGGCCCGTCAGCACCACCCGCTTCGCCACCACGTGCGACGTCGACGGCGGCAGCGCCGTCCCCGTGCCCGCCAGCCGCAGGCCCGGCGGCACCGCCGCCCCCGGCACCCGCGGCACCGTGCTGACGGCCACGCGCCGGAAGACCAGCGTCGGCACCGAGCCCCACGTCACCGGCGCCACGAAGCTGGCCACCGCCGACTGGCCCGGGTGCAGGTAGCGGCAGAACTTGTGCACGTCGTTGGGCGTGACGCCCGCCTGCGAGTACAGCGGCTGCGCCACAAAGCGCCGCGGGCCGCACTGCACCACCACCTCCTCCTTGGCCTTGAGCGGCCGCGGCTCGTCCGCGCTGAGGCTGACCAAAAAGTGCGCCACCGTCTGCTTGTGCTCGTGCCGGAACAGCGAGAAGAGCGTCACCGGCTTGCGCGCGTCGTACGCCGCCCGCGCCCCCGCCGGCACCGGCGTGGCCCGCGCCAGGTGCACCGACACGCGCGTGCCCGGCGCCACGCCGCCCACCAGCGCCTCGCGGCGCACGCGGTTGCGCGACGCCCGGTAGTCGGGGATGCGCAGCAGCCGCCGCCAGTCCTCGGGCTCGTGCGCCCGGTCCTCCTGCTCGTTCCACGGGCTCGACCGCAGGCTCTTGAGCCCGCGGTACCGCGCCAGCCGCTCCCGCGCCAGCACGTGCGGGTGCAGCTCGATCTCGTCTGGGAACTCGAGGTCGTCCTCCGCCGCGCTGCGCTTCTGCGACCGGTACTGCGCCAGCTGCGCCGCCTCCTCCTCCTCGTCCCGCTCCACGTACGCCGCTTCCGACTGCGGGTACTCGGACGGGCCCCCGGCCTCCGTCGCCGCATACGGCGCCACGCCTTCCATGCCGTCCGCCGGCTCCGGCGCCGCCTCCGCCTCGGCACCGCCCATCTTCGCGTCGCCGTCGTCGTCGTTGTCCGTGTCCGACCCGGACTCGGACGTCACGTCGTCCAGAATCCACGCCGACTGGTACGCCGACGTGCCCTTGGGCAGCTTCCGGGCCGGCTTGATCGCCTCCGTCTCGTCCTCCTCCGAGAAGTAGTGGTGGTCGTCCAGCAGCACGCCCTTGCGGCTCGACGCGCCACCCAGCGACCGGCCGTCATAGCCGCCGCCGTCCTCCTCGTCGTCGTCGTCGCTGCCGTCGTGCATGCCGTCGTCTTCGTCGCTCAGCGCCGCGCCCTCGGGCGCCAGCTCCGCCAGGTCGTCGCGGTCCTCGCTGGGCACGTCCAGGACGCCGTCGTCCGCAGTGGTGGTCCCCGCGTCGGGATGGTCGACGGCCATCGTCTCGGCGGCCGCCGACGCCGCCGCCTTGGCTGGTTTCCGCGGGGCAAGCGGCGCGGCTGTGATCTTGTCGATCTGGAACGTGCCCCAGTCGCCGATCTGCACCAGGCGGTCGGCCTTGAGGCTGCGGCCGCGCACGACGCCGGTGACGACAGCGGCGGGCTCGTCGTCGGGGCCGCCGTCGGGCGCGCCGAAGCGCACGTCCTCGACGAGCAGCCAGCTGCGCTCGTCGCGCCAGTGGACGCCCTTGGGCGTGGCGCTGCACAGGGAGCGCACGAGGTTGGCGCACTCCTGGCGGCTGTCGAGGCTGACGAGCTTGTCCTGGTCCGGGTGGAAGTGGCGCATAAACGACTTGAGCGACTCGAGCACCGCGAGACGCTGCTTCGGCGCGGCAATGCCGGCCAGGCCCTGCACGGCCGTGAACAGCGTCGACAGGCCCTGGCTCTCGACGCTGCGCAGGATCAGCTCGCCGCGCTCGTCCACCTCCTCGGCCGCCGACAGCAGGAACACGACAAAGTCGGCCGCGCGCGCCGCGTCGAGGCTCGCCAGCACGTCCCGGTCCGGCGGCACGGCAATGTACTGCAGCTTCTGCTTGAAGCGGTCGACGGTCACGCGCAGCAGCCCGCCGCTAAAGGCGGAGGACGACGACGACGACGACGACGACGCCCCCTCGCCCTCGCCCTCGCCCGCGGCCGTGCCGGCGGCACCGTCCACGTCGAGGCTCCCGTTCAGCGCGCGCACGGCCGCCGCCGCGTCGCAGTCATGGCACAGCGGAATCACGGCCACGTTGCGCGGCGCGCCATCGCGGCCGGCAAACACAGAGGCCTCGAGGCGGTGCTCCTTTTGCTTCTCCAGCTGCCGCTGGCGGTTCTGGTTGCGCCGGTCGAGCTTCGAGAGAACCTGCTGGTGCGGCGTTTTGGGGCGCTCGTCTGCGACTTTTCCTACAACGGCCCGTTAACATCTGTCTCTCCATCATGACATCCGCCTGAACCTACCCTTACGATGGCGGCCTTTGCCACCCTTGAAGGGCTTGTGGGCGACCTTGGTCGTCGACTTGTGGCTGTGGCCAGCCAGTGAAGAAGGCATGGTTGCGGTGTGGATGTATGAGGACCGCTGAGTTGTCAACGTCGTCCTCCTCGCAGGCTTTCCGTCTTTTTTCTTTTTTCTTTTTTTTTTTTTTGCCTGGCAGAATTTTTGAGTAGTGGGGGATAACATTATCGACAAGAGACGCACTGTGCGCTATCTAGCCGATAACGATAAGCCCGTGCCCGATAAGAATTTTTTTTGAAAGTTTCTCTCCACTGGACCAAATTTACTTTCGCAGCCAGTTTCCCCCTGCGCATCACACAACCACAACCATGGCCGACACAACAAGGACGGCAGAACCGCCAGCAAGGCGGACTGCAGACGATGGGCCAGGCGCATCCAAAAAACGAGCGGCGGCGGCGGCGGCAGGCGGCGCGGTGGCGCGCTACGACAACGGGGCGGCGGCGGTGGCGGACGCGCGTCTGACGCTGCGGTCGAAGAGCGAGCAGGAGCGGATACGGCGGCACAAGCAGGCGCAGAAGCAGTACGGGCGGGGGCGGCAGATCGACGTGCAGGGCATCAAGGACAAGAAGCTGCAGCGGCAGCTGGGCAGCCTGGAGACGCGGTTCCAGCGGGCGGCGGACCAGGCCAAGGACGCGGAGCTGCTGCTGGAGCACGCGAGCGGGTTCCTGGAGGCGGAGACGGAGCTGGAGCGGACCTACAAGGTGCGGCAGGACGAGCTGGCGCGCAGCGTGCCGCTCGCGGCGGCGCAGAAGCAGGTGGACCTCAAGCTGGAGCCGCTGGGGCCGTACCTGTGCGAGTTCACGCGCAACGGGCGCGAGCTGCTGCTGGCCGGGCGCAAGGGCCACGTGGCGACGATGGACTGGCGGGCGGGCAAGCTGGGCTGCGAGCTGCAGCTGGGCGAGACGGTGCGCGACGCGCGGTGGCTGCACAACAACCAGTACTTTGCGGTGGCGCAGAAGCGGCACGTGTACATCTACGACCACAACGGCGTGGAGCTGCACTGCCTGCGCAAGCACGTGGAGGTGGCGCACATGGAGTTTTTGCCGTACCACTTTCTGCTGGCGACGGCGGGCCTGTCGGGCCACCTCAAGTACCAGGACGTGTCGACGGGCGAGCTGGTGTCGGAGATCTTTATGAAGTCGTCGGGGGCGCCGCTGGCGCTGACGCAGAACCCGCACAACGCGATCCTGCACGCGGGCCACCAGAACGGCACGGTGACGCTGTGGTCGCCGAACGCGGCGGAGCCGCTGGTCAAGCTGCTGGCGCACCGCGGGCCGGTGCGGGCGCTGGCGGTGGACCGGGCGGGCCGGTACATGGTGTCGGCGGGGCAGGACTGCCGGCTCAACGTGTGGGACGTGCGCATGTTCAAGGGCGAGGTCAGCAGCTACCGCACGACGGGCCCGGCGACGACGCTGGCGGTGTCGGACACGGGCGTGACGGCGGTGGGCCACGGAACGCGCACGACGCTGTGGAAGGGCATCCTGTCGGGCAGCGCGGGCGGCGCGGGCGGCGCGGGCGGCGCGACCAAGGTGCAGAGCCCGTACATGCAGTGGGGCGGCGAGGGCAGGACGATGGAGCGGGTGCGGTTCTGCCCGTTTGAGGACGTGCTGGGCGTGGGCCACAGCGGGGGGTTCTCGTCGCTGCTGGTGCCCGGGGCGGGCGAGGCCAACTTTGACGCGCTCGAGGTCAACCCCTACGAGACGGCCAAGCAGCGGCAGGAGGCGGAGGTGCGCAGCCTGCTGAACAAGCTGCAGCCGGAGATGATCGCGCTGGACCCCAACTTTGTGGGCAAGCTGGACCTGCGGTCGGAGCAGCAGCGGCGCGCGGAGCAGGACCTGGACGCGGGCCCGGTGGACATTGCGGCGGAGATCCGCAACAAGGCGCGCGGCAAGAGCACGGCGCTCAAGAAGTACCTGCGCAAGCAGCGCAAGAAGAACATCATCGACGAGAAGCGCATGAAGGTGGACGAGATCTGGCGCGAGCAGCAGGGACGCAAGGACGCCAAGCTCAAGGCGGCCAAGGAGGACCTGGGGCCGGCGCTGGGGCGGTTTGCGCGGAAGGATTGAGTTGAGCGTGCTTTTGAATATCTATTGTGTGTTGGGGCTTCTTATACCTTTCCAGCTGGCTGGTGGGAGAGATTCTCTTTCGCTAGCCAGTTGGTCTTGTACAGTATCTTACATTACTGTTCACGTGCGCGCTAGTACCCCTGAAGTTTTAGCAACGACAAGCTACCAAAAAGAAGCTACCTGTACAGCACACAAACCAGACAAACGCCCACATCAACCGACGCCATGGCTGCCTGGGTCGACCACTCGCTGACCAGCCCGACGGCGGTGGCCATCAGCACGAGCGCCGTGACGTTTGTGACGGGCTTTCTGCTGGGCATCTACTCGACGCGCGGCTACCTGCTGGCGCCGTCGCTCCGGGAGGAGCGCCGCCGCAACCTCGACGACCCCGTGGAGAGCGACGCGTCCGACGTGGACGACGACGTGGTGCTCGACCACGCGCCCAACTGGGCCAACGGCGACGAGGCCGACGTGCGGGACGGGCTGCGGGCGAGCAGCCGGGGGAAGAAGCAGCCGGGCGGCGGCAAGGCGGAAAAGGCGGAAAAGGCGGAAAAGGGCGGGCAGTCCGAGAAGAAGGACGGCAGCAGCACAGACAAAGGCCCGGCCGGCAACGAAGAGTGCAAGCTGGTGCTGGTGGTGCGGACGGACCTGGGCATGACCAAGGGTAGGTGGACGCGGCGGCGGGCGGCGTCGTCAGCTGTCGGCTGCGGCTGTCGGCTTTCGGCTTCTTTTCTTCCCAGCTGACCAGACCGCTAGGCAAAATGGCGGCGCAGTGCGGCCACGCCACGCTGGCCTGCTACAAGACGGCGCGCCGTGCGGCCGACCGCGAGCCCGGGGCGGCGGCGGCGCGCGTGCTGCAGCGGTGGGAGCGCGGCGGCCAGGCCAAGATCGCGCTGCAGGCCAAGAGCGAGGACGAGCTGCTGACGCTGATGGGCACGGCGCGCAGCCTCGGCGTGACGGCCGAGGTCATTGCCGACGCCGGCCGCACACAGATCGACCCCGGCAGCCTGACGGTGCTCGGCGTGGGCCCGGCGCCCAAGAGCCTGGTGGACAAGGTGACGGGGCACCTGAAGCTGCTGTGAGGCGTGTCACGGGGCGTGGAACCGACAGGGACGGAACGGCAAAAGGTAGCCCAGAGGCAGGGCCGGAGAGAGGACGTCAAGACGGGCCGAGCAGGCCTAGGCGTCGTCCAGGTCGGCCACCGGCAACCATGGCTGGAGCCCGGCAACTGCTTGACGTCGGACCGGCTGCGGACCAGGATCCATGTTGGACATCTCAGCATAGAGCTTTCTTCATGTTCGGGGAATAGAACGGCGGCCACAGCACGTTATGTTTGGCACGCAAGTCACGTGGTCGAGCGGGGCGTGATATCACCGCCCATCCACGACGATCGTACCACCGTACTCCGTACGCCGTAGACAAGCACCGACACGCCGACCGTCTCTCGCGCCATGGCCACCGGCGACCGCAAGGCCCTCGTCGTCGGCATCAGCGGCTGCTCGTCGAGCGGCAAGACGACGCTGGCACGGCTGCTGCGCGACGTCTTCCCCAACAGCTTCATCCTGCACGAGGACGACTTTTACAAGCCGGACCAGGAGTGGGTGGCGCCGTGTGAGACAGGCGCGCGCGCGCTGCTGGCGTGCGCTGCTGTGCTGATGCCGTGCTGACGCTGCGGCCGCCCCCCAGCATCCCCGTCCACGACGGCCTCGCCGACTGGGACTGTCCGGAGGCGCTGGCGCTGCCCGCCATGGAGCAGGCGCTGGCCCACGTCCGGGCGCACGGCGTGCTTCCGGTGCGTCGTCCTGCCGGCGGCGCGCCGTCTGTCGTCATCTGCTGACATGGGACCGAACGAGCGCAGCCCGACCTCGTCTCCAAGGAGGACCAGAACGCCGTCGGCGCCTGTCCGGTGCCGGACGCCGCCGTCGCCGCCGTCAAGGCCCGCGTCGCCGCATGGCTGCAGCCGGGGCAGCCCGGCCACAAGCTCGTGGACAACAGCAGTGGACGCGGGCCGCCGCTGCGCATCTGCTTCTTCGACGGCTTCCTGCTCTACTGCGAGGCGCTGCGCCCCGTCCTGGCCCAGGTCGACGTGCGGCTGTTTCTGCGCGTCAGCCACGCGCAGGCCGTGCAGCGGCGCGCCGCCCGCAACGGCTACGTGACCATTGACGGCTTCTGGCAGGACCCGCCGGGCTACGTCGACACCATCGTGTGGCCCAACTACGTGGCCGCGCACCGCTGGCTCTTTGTCGGCGGCGACGTCGAGGGCCCGCCCGACCGCGCCGTGCTCGCCGCCCACGGCATCCGCACGCAGCTCGACCGCGGGCTCGACGTCGACCTGGCCACCACGCTGGCCTGGGCCGCCGACGAGCTGATGCGCGCCGTCGAGGAGGCGTGAGGCGTGGGACGTGAGGCGTGGGACGTCAAAGGCGTGCAAAAGGACCAGCCCACCGCCCACCGCCCACCGCCCACTACCACCGCTGAATGTAGCCAGTCATGGTTTTCCCCTAACCTCATGGATCGACGATCGTTGGAAAACGGCTTGGAATATGACGGCTGCGCGCCCCCCCGGTCCACGTCGCTCAGCCGGTGAGGGCGAACTCGGCTTCTCCCCGGGACGACGCGCTTGTTCTGGGACCTGTCGATAGGAAATTGACACCATGCTTTCCCGCGAGAGAAAGCGAAAGGGCGATGTCTCCATAGGATGTATCGAACTGCCGCAGTCATCGACTCTGAACGCGGCCGGCCCGGAGGCGCGGCCACGCAGAGGACGTCTGGGCACAGATCCGTGATGGGAAAGAAAAAAAGGAAAAGAGAAGGCGAAGCGCGCCTGGAAAAAATTGCGTGCAAATTTTATGTCCACGATGGGGCCCATAAAAGCGTATGTAATCATGTCACGTGTTGCCGCCTGCCTGGTCGCCAACGCACATGCAGCATCGAACAGCAACCGCATCGACATCGACACCAGCCAGCATCCCATGCACGCAGTCCCGACACCCTGCCCACCATGGATCGCGCCACGCTCGAGGAGACGAACCGGCTGCGGCAGTCGATGGGGATGAAGCCGCTGCCCATCCCGGGCCAGGCGCCGGTCAGCGACGACGACGACGACGACGACGGGGACGAGGGCGACGACGACGAGGAGGACGACGACCCGCTGGCGACGCTGGCCGGGCGGGAGGCGGCGGCGTACGACAACTACAAAAAGGTGCAGGAGGCGGAGCAGGCGCGGCGGCGGCGCGAGGAGAAGGCGGCCGCGGTCAAGCGCGCGCGCGAGAAGGCGCAGCGGCACGCCGTGCTGCAGGGCGCGACGCTGGGCGACCTGGACGGCGGCGACCTGGACGGCGACGCGGCGGCGGCGGCGGCGGCCGTCGATGCCGACGCCAAGACGTGGCTGCGCGGGCAGAAGAAGCGCCAGAAAAAGATTGAAAAGGCCGAGGCGCAGGAGCGCGCGCGGGCGGCGGCGGCGGCGGCGGAGGCGCGGCGGCAGCGGCGGCGGGCGGCCGGGCTGCCGAGCGACGGCGAGGACGATGACGACGACCTGGATGGCGCCGCCAACCTGGCCGGCGTCAAGGTCGGGCACGACATGGCGGCGCTGCTCGACGGCGACGACCAGATCCTGACGCTCAAGGACGCGACGGTGCTGGACAACGAAAACGAGGGCGACGAGCTCGAGAACCTCGGCCTGCGCGAGCAGGAGCTGCTGCAGGAGCGCCTCGAGCTCAAGAAGAAGCGCCCGGCCTACGACCCGCTGGCCGACGACATGGACGGCAGTGGGACGCACACCATCCTCGGCCAGTACGACGACGACTACGGCCGCAAGCGGAAACACTTTGTGCTCGACCCCAGCGCGGTCCTGGGGCCCAGCGCCGGCGGCAGCTCTGGCGGCTCTGGCGGCGGCTCTGGCGGCGCTGGGACAGCGGCGGGGGTCGGCTCCGGCACCGCTCCGGGGCTGGACTACCTGCCGCAGAACGCGACCATTGACGACATCCTGTCGGGCGGGCCGTCGTCCGACTACCTCGACGTGTCGGAGATCAAGATCAAGAAGCCCAAGAAGAAGAAGGACCGGGCGGCCAAGAAGACGCGCATGCGCGGCGCGGGCGACGGCGAGGACGAGGGTCTGCTTCCGGCAGCAGCGGAGGCCGACGAGCCGCCGCAGGCCGACGGCAGCGCCGCGCAGATGGAGGGGGAGGACAGCAGCGGGGCGCCGCTGGTGGTGCCGCGCAAGCGCAAGGCCCTGGACGCCGAGGAGCTGTTCCGCGACGAGGACGACCTGCAGGCGGCGCTGGCGGCGCAGCGGCGCGAGGCCCTCAAGAAGCGGAAGCGAACACGGCCGGAAGACCTGGCAAAGCAGGTGCGGGCGGCGTCTGCGGATCCCGGCGACGGCGACGGCGACGGCAGCCCCGAGGGAGGCGGCGGCGGCGGCGGCCTGATCATTGACGAGACGGCCGAGTTCATCAGCAACCTGCGGCGGCGCGAAGACCGCGAGGAAGACGGCCCGCGCGCGCGGCGAAAACAGGAGCGGGCAGCGTCGGTGGCGGCCAGCAGCAAGGGCGGCGGGGGGGGCGACGGCGAGGGGGACGACGACAGCGGCGACGAAGACGTGGCCATGGGAGACGGCGACGGGCCCGGCGACGGCCCCGGCGACGTCGACGGGCGCAGCGAGCGGGAGGGCAGCAGCGCGGCGGCGGGGCTGGCGGGCGGGCTGGAGGAGGAAAAGAAGATCAGCGAGGGCATGGGGGCGACGCTGTCGATCCTGCGGGGGCGGGGGATCCTGGACGCGGACGGGCCGGGGGAGGACGGCAGCGCGGCGGAGCGCAACGCGCGGCTGCGGGCGCACCAGCAGTTCCTGGCGGAGAAGAAGCTGCGGCTGGCGCAGCTGGAGGAGGAGGCGCGGCGGCGGCGCGAGCACGACCGGACGGCGGGCCCGCTGGCGCGCATGTCGGTGCGGGAGCGCGAGGAGCACGCGCGCAAGCTCAACGCGCAGCGCGAGCTGCAGACGTCGCGCATGCTGCAGGACATGTTCAACAAGAGCTACACGCCAAACTTTAACATTGAGTACGTCGACGAGCACGGCCGCGAGCTGAACCAGAAGGAGGCGTTCAAGGGTGAGTCTTGTTTTCTTTGCTTGCTTTGATTTGCTTTCTTTTCTTGCATGCTGCTTGCTGCTTGCTGCTTGCTGCTTGCTGCTTGCTGCTTGCTGCTTGCTGCTTGCTGCTTGCTGCTTGCTGCTTGCTGCTTGCTGCTTGCTGCTTGCTGCTTGCTGCTTGCTGC
>JADHKM010000026.1:0-142650 GCA_019925495.1 Ophiostoma fasciatum | reverse complement strand
TCGCTTTGTTTCCGCAACGCGCTGACCAGCAGCCCTGAGCCACGGCTTCCACGGCAAGACGAGCGGCCGCGGCAAGACGGACAAGATGCTCAAGCGCCTCGAGGCCGAGAAGCGCCACATGGCCGAGGGCATCCTCGACGCCAGCCAGGCCGTCGGCATGAGCTCCGCGGCCGCGCAGCAGCTCAAGAAGCGCAAGGAGGCCGGCGTGCGGCTGGACTGAGTGTCGACGTTGACTGTCTATGTACTTTATGCTACCTGCCTACACCTCCGTCTCCACGTCCGGCGTCCGCCCGTTCAGCTTGCCCACGTTGAGCACCCGCCGCACGGCAAACGTCGCCTCGTCCTTGGCGAACTGGATGTTGCGCATCGGCTTCCTGCTGGGGTCAGCGTCGTCTGTCTTGTCCTTGTCTGTCTCATCCTTGTCTGCCGCTCGCCCTTACGTACCACTGCATCAGCCCCCGGTGCCGCCGGTGCAGGTCCCGGCTGCGCGTCTTGTACTCCTTGTACTGCTTGATCGGGTTGATGCTGCCGCCGCTGCCGCCGCTGCCGCCGCTGCCATTGGTCTTGGCCGCTCCGCTCGCCGCCGTCTCCCCCGACGGCCGCGGCTGCCACCCGCCTCCGCCCGCCGTGCTCGGGCTCGCGCCCGCCGTGCTCGGGCTCAGGCCCGCCGCGTCGCCCGACCCCTGCGAGCGGCGGCCGCTGCTGCTGTCGGCGTCCGCGTCCGCGCCCGAGTCCGAGCTGTCGCCGTCGTCGTCCGAGTCCTCGTCCGTCGTGTCCGCGTCGTGCGCCGCCGGGCCCTCGCCGGCCCCGGCCTCGGCCTCGGCTTCGGCCTCCACCATCGCCGCCGGGTCCTCCCCAAAGGCACCGGTCCAGTCGGTGCCGTCCTTGGCAAGCCACCGGCGCCGGTCGGCCTCGGGCGCGGACGCCAGCACGTCGCGGCCCTGCAGCAGCGACTCCTCGTGCAGCTTCTGCACCAGCGCCGGCACCTCGGCGCGCACGCCCTCGGTGCGCACGCCCTCGGCAAAGCAGGCCTCCCACGTCTCAATGGTCTCGCGCGAGTCGTTGTCGCTGACAAACTTGAGGTGGTCGCGGTCCGTCCCCGGCTTGAAGCGCCCCCGGAACCGCAGCCGCCCGACCTCGGCCAGCGCCAGGTCCGGGATCGTCCGCCAGTTCGCCTCCGTGATGTAGTTCTGCGACAGCCGCAGCGGGTTGTCGCACGTCCAGATCGGCAGGTCAAAGTCCGTCTCCTCGTTGTCCGCCAGGTCCTGCAGCCACAGCGACGCGTACGCCGTCTTGCTGCGCCGGCCCACCGGCCGCAGCTCAAAGAACACCGGCGACCGGTAGCGGTACTGCACCGGCAGCCGCACGCGGTGGTCGTGCCGGCCGCCGTGGTGGCCGGCCTCGGCCGCCCCCCCTCCTTGGCCCTCGACCGAGCCTCCCTTCTCCCCTTCCCCCCCTCCGCCCCCCCCCCCGCCGCTCATGTCCCAGCGCAGGCCGCTGCGGTCGTCGGTGCGCCGGCACCGCTCGCTGCGGATGGTCGCCGAGCTGCCGCCGGTGCGCAGGCGCACCTTGACCTTGGACGACGGGGCGTAGCGCTGGGTGGTCATGGCCTCGGACAGAAACTCAAAGGTGCCGACCTCGCCGAAGCTGACCTGCGCGCGCGGCAGCCGCAGCTCGACGGACCGGAACAGGACGCTGATGCGCGCGCGCCCGTAGCCGATGCCGCCGTCCAGCGGGTACCAGCGCGTGCTCTGGCTGCTGTTGACCAGCACCGCCGACAGGCGCAGCGGCACCACGCCGATGATGGGGTCGTGCTGGCGGTTGCGCGAGTCGCGCACCGTCACCGTGGCAATGGTCGACCGCCAGTCGCGCACAAAGCGCTCCGTGCCCGCCTCGAAGATGGGCTTGGACGACACCGCCTTGGTGCGCGTCTTGTACACCAGCTCGTCGTTGACAATGATGGTGCAGTACGAGCTCGGCAGCCGGCGCCCCTGCTCCTCCTTGAGCTCGCCCGCCTCCGGCCGCGCCGGCTCGTACTCGCGGCCCTTGCGCTTGCCCCCCCTGGACCCCATCACGTTCTCCAGCTCCAGGCCCACAATCTGGTGCACCACCACGCTGAGGATCCCGCTCGGCCACAGCGGGTCCGGCGGCGTGCGCACCACCGCGTCCTCCTCCGCCGTGCTGATCACCCCGTGGTCGTCCTGCAGCGCCGCCTGGTCCTGCAGCGCCGCCGGCATGAACGGGTCCTTGCCGTCCGTCCGCAGCGCCCGCCGGAACTGCGTCTTGCCAAAGAAGCCCACCTCCCAGTGCAGCTCGCCCGGCATCGTGCTCTCCGCCTTGAGCCCCGCCAGCCGCGACACCTGCGGGAACATGCGGCCCGGGTGCTGGATCAGCTCCTGGATGCTCAGCTCCACCTTGCCCACCACGTCGTCCGCCGACGACCGGTCGCTGTCCCACAGCTCCAGCGACAGCTGCTCGTCCGCCTTGATAATGTCCGCCGTCACCAGCAGCGCCGCGCACTCCTCAAACACCGGGTTGAGGTCGTCCTGGATCACCCGCGTGCAGTACTGCGGCTTGCCAAACTTGGAGAACGCCACGCAGATGTACGGGTCCGACCCGCCGCCCTTGGAGCCGCGGCTGTCCTGCTTGCTGAGCCCCGTCGCCTTGTGGATGCGCAGGAACAGCACCCCCAGCGCGTCCGTGTCCTTCTGGATCCCGTCGCCCTGCAGCATCTTGCCAATGTCCAGCGTCATCGACTTGGGCGCCACGTACATGTTGGCCGTCGTCGCGATCGCCCAGTTGACAAAGCTCGAGATGAGCGGCAGGTTCAGCACGTTGGCGCCCTTTTCCAGCAGCGGGATGCACCCGGCGTCCACCTTGGGCAGGCCCATCAGCGTGAAGCTCAGCGTCTTGACGTACGGCGGCGCCGGCGTCAGCGCCACCCGCATCCGCACCGTGCACACCAGCCCGTTGAGCTCGACCCAGACCGGGAACGGCACCCCAAACAGGCCCTTGATGCCCAGGTAGAACACCAGCTGCATGCCCATGTTGCGCGACTTGGACGCCACGTCGTTGCCCGACGGCAGCGCGTGGTACGCCACCGTCGCCTCCAGGTTGTAGAACTCGCCGCCCTCCTCGTCCGCCCGCCGCTCCTGCTCGTCCTTGCGCTGCTCGTCCTCGCGCCGGATCGACGTCTTGAGGTCCTGCACGTGGCTGTCGGGCAGCGCCCGCAGGCTCAGCACCCGCAGCGGGTTGCTGCCCTGCGTGATGTCGTTGATCTTGACGTTCTCCACGATGCCCGGCACGCTCGCCTGCATCACGTCCTCGAGCGTGTCCGCCACCGCCGCGAACATGTCCGGGTTGATGAGCCCCCACACCAGCGCCAGCGCCGAGTTGAGCCACTCCACCGACTCGGGGATCAGGTTGACCACCGCCGTCTCGCCGCGCTTCTGCTCGCTCGACCACTCCAGGTCGCGGCCCCGCCGGATCACGTCCTTGGCCCACAGGAACACGCCCGACGCCACGCAGAACCCCAGCGGCACCAGCCCCAGCAGCCGCCCGCCGAACAGCCTGCCCGCCAGCACGATGCCCGCGAAGATGGCCCCGCACAGCACGTTGGCCCGCGCCTCGAGCGCCGCAAACATGGGCTCGTAGCTGACCGACGGCGTCGGGTGGAACAGCACGTTGGTCTTCTCGCCGTGGATGGGCACGTCGCTCGTCGACCCGGGCTCCACGGGGTCCGGCGGCGCCGTGATGTCCTGGTTGCGCCGGTACTCCTCGCCCGACTGCGTTGCCTCCGTCTTGGCCGTCGTCTCCTTGTTCAGGTTGGCGTTGGGCACCGACAGCTTGGGGTCCGTGACCTCCTTGAGCAGCCGGCCGTCCATGTCGTCGATCTCAACGTCTGCAGCCGTGTGAGCAACGTGAGCAACGAACAGACAGAGGCTGGTAACACCCAGTCACACAAGCGGCCGCCACCTACCATGGCCGGTGACGGGGTCCGTGACGACCCGGCGGTTCTTGCCCGTGCCTGTGGCCGTGGACGCCACGTGGTCGGTGACGCCGCCGCCGGGCCGGCGCTTCTGCTGCTGGGCATCGATTTGGGCGTCGCGTGTCTTCTTCTCCTGGTCGAGGTTCTCGATAAACTGCTTGATGTTGGGGATGCGGTTGGCGCCCGAGTAGTGCTGGCCCGAGGGTACCACCTTCTCCTGAACGTTGGCCATGGCGCCGGTCGGACGGTCGGTCAGTACGAGCTCACTCGCGTGTCGTCGGGGGCCAGAGTCGTCAGGAGGAGGCCAGACGCGGTTGTGCAAAGACAGGAAAGGAAAGCATCGTGCCCGGTGGCCGGCCTAGAAGAAAACGCTCTTAAAGCATTTCGTCAGAGGTGCCTTTGTAGCCCCGATGACGAAAGGCGGCCCCTCGACCTGGCCAGGTCTCAGCCAAGCCGCACGAATGCGGCCGCAAGGTCCTCTGCACAGCGGCACGTCGCATAGTACGCCGGCGTGCTAGCCCGGGTCTTAGTGAGTTGCCGCCGATCTCTCAGCTCTGGTAACGCGAAGAACGCAGCTGCTCGGCGATATGGTGACGTCATTGTCACTCTGGCCCACATCCACAGAGTAAGCACAGTGTATATATACAGTACATAGACGGTGCATTCTATTCTTTGCAGACGACGATCAGGAACGAGCCAGGAAATAAAGTCCAATATTCGGAGCTCAGAGGCAGCCAAAGAGCTTATTCAAGGGCGTGCAGGTAGAATTCGGACAGCAGGCAGCCAAGCTTGGACAGCGAAAGCCTGCCAGCCGTCTTCTCGAGTGCAAAAGGCGCACGAACCGCTGTGCGAGGATGGACGACTACGGTTGGCCAGGCCGGCAGCGGATCGCCGGCAGGCAGCTTGGCGCGGCTGCAGGGCGGGGCAGCGAGGCCGCAGAAGGATGGCAAATGAAGGCTCCGAGAGCAGCGAAGGCACATAAGCCAGTTAACAGTTGAGGCAGTTGCTTAAGCCGTATATTTAGACTCTGGTTGACAACTCGAGTCACGTGATCCGAGTTGACAACGCGGAGGGCGGGTCGCGCAGAATCTCGACCCCGGCCAAAAACAAGCATCGCGCTACGGCCAATAATGCACCCCTCAGCTCCCTCCGGCACTGTCTCTCAGCCTTGTCGGCCTGCCCCTCGCTCCTCGTCTCTCCTCTTCCCTGAGCCACCCTTTCGACGGCTTGGGTTCGGACGGCCGTTCCGCGTTCTCGCTGTAGCAGTCCTCTCTACCTTGTTGTCCCTCGTCCCGTCTCCCGCTTCCTTTCTTCATTGACACAATCCTGTTCTTTCTCCATCATCCTTTCTCAATCGTCGCTCTTCGCTCTCGTTTTTCCTCTCGTTTTTCCTCTCATATTTCCTCTCCGCTCTCCGTTCTCCGTCTTCCACCGTTCTTCGCCACCGGCCGTTCCCTCTGTTGTCTCCAAAGTGCTGCGCTCGCACATACTCCGTCGCTCGGTCGTCCTCCTCTTAGTGCGGCTTACTCGGGCTGGGCCCCCCCACTCGCCTTTTATCCCCCAAATTCTGCAGCAGCCGGGCGCCTAGGACGGCAAAGAGCCCTCCTTCTGTGCTAGCTCGCCTTCTAGTCGGCCAAACCCGACGTCAACCTCCCTCCTCTTCTCCTCGGGTTCTTCTCCCTGTCATACTTTTTCCGGCACCCTTACCGTCCCCTTTACCGTCCTGTTTTCCTCGTCCCTGGCGTCTACCCCATCACCGGCCCGCCCAACCTCCGCCCCGATGCATCCACCCACGCAGCCGGTTGCCGTTGCCACCATTTGCTGCTCGAACGCCTGATCGGCGCCGGCCGCAGCCCGGGCTGCACAGCTGGGAGGGAAGCTCTGCCCATCTGCATCGCCCTGGCTTCGCCAGGCCAGCTGCCTATTCTCCACGTTCCGCCTCTTTGTCCGACCACGATCGCGTCGTCCCCGTCGCGCACCAGCCGCGGCAATGGCCTTCCCGTCGTCCATGGGCGGCGGCCCTCCTCCGCTTGCCGCCGCCGCCGCCGCCGCCGCCGCCGCCGCCGGGCCAGCCTCGTCCGCCGACTACAACCCGGCGTCCGAGCAGCCGCCCGTCAGTCCGGGAAACAGTGCCAACCGCGTGATCAAGCGCCGCGCCCCCGTGGCATGCCGCAGGTGTCGGCGCATGCGCAGCAAGTGCATCCACACCAACGCCAAGCCCCCCTGCGAGAGCTGCCGCCTGGCCGAAGTGAGCATTGACGAATGGTAGTCCTCTCTCTCTCTCGCTCGCTCGCTCGCTCGCTCTCCGCCTATGACTGTCCCTCTCTGACCTTGTAGCGTCTTTCCCACGCGCGGCGCCCCCGACCTGGACCGCGAATTCCGCCATCCGCGCACAAAGGGCGAGCGTGCGCGCAAGGACAGCGGCCGCAGCACCTCCGCGCCGCGCCTGCTGCACCCGTCCGGCACGCTGCCGACGCCGCAGGCGCTTCCGGCGGACTTGTGGGAGCTGCTGCCGCCGCTGGAGCAGATCGTCGACGCCGTCAACATGTTCACGCACCAGTACTTCCAGCTCGGCTTCCTGCCGCGCCACGCCTTTGTGCAGCAGCTGCGCTCCCAGCCCGGCTCCGTCAGCGTCTTCCTGCTGCTGGGCGTGCTCAGCGTGTCGGCGCGCATGACGCCGTCGCTCGTCGAGGCCCACGGCGGCCCGGTCCGCACGGCCGAAGCGTTTATGGACCTGGCTTCGCGCGTGGCCCTGGCCGAGCTCTACCAGGAGCCGACGCTGCCGCGGTGCCAGGCCTTTTACCTGCTCAGCCTTGCACAGCAGGGCAGCGGCTACCGGAACCGCAGCTTCGTCAACCTGGGCATCGCCCTGCGCATGGCCATCCTCATGCAGCTGCACCGCGAGGAGTCGTACGCGCTCGACGACCCGACGCCGGCCATGGTCCAAAAGGCCGAGTCGGCCCGGCGGACAATGGTCCGTCTCTTTCTTTGCCCTGCAGCCTCCTGTATTTCTTGTCTGTCCGCTGACCTCCCCTTCCCAGTGGATGCTCTACAGCCAGGACAACCTGCACGCCGGCCCCCGCGCGCCCGTGTCGCTGGCGGCGAGCGACATGACGACCCTGCTGCCCAGCAACGAGGACGACTTTGAGAGCGGCACGCTGCCGCAGACGCGCGCCGCCCTCGAGGACACGCAGCCCGCGCGCGACAGCCCGGCGCTGGTGTCGGCGCCCACGCGGTCGCTGTTCGCCACCCTCATGCAGAGCCACCAGCTCTGGGGCTGCGTGCAGCGCCGCGCGGTCTGCAACGACCGCAGCCGCCAGCCCTGGGACAGCGCCAGCGACTACGCCGTCCTCGTGAAGAAGCTGAGCGACTGGGAGAGCCGCCTGCCCAGCGAGCACCTCTGGAGCCACGCGCTGCTGCGCCATTACAAGGCAAAGAGCCTGGACCTGGTGCGTTTCTCGTTTCTCGTTTCTCGTTTCTCGTTTCCCGCTTCTTTGGCGTCTGCCTTTCTAACGCTGTCCTCTCAGGCCTACGTCGCCGTGACCATGGTTACGCGCCTCTGCAACATTGTCATCCGCAAAGCCTACATCCCCGAGTACGTTTCTGCTGGACTTGTTTTCCCGGCCGCTCATTCTGACCCTTTCCCAGCATGCTGTCGGAGAAGCAGCGCCGCCCCTTTTGGAAGACCATGTCCAAAGAGCTCTTTGAGAATGTCCGGGAGCTGTTCATCCAGATCGACTGCTGGAACCAGGAGCGCGAGCCGAGCGAAGGAACCGGCGCTCAGCTTGCGGTTTGTCCTCCACAAGCCCTTGTCTCTCACTTGGCCGCCCGCTGACACCGCCATAGGTCTTCTGCGTCTACAGCTGTGGCCTGATGGCCGCGTATCTCTGCAAATACCCTCAATGTACGTAGCCCTGTGCCTGCCCGGCCGGCCTGTCCGTCCGGCCTGTCCGTCCGGCCTTCCTGTTGCCCCCCTCTCCCCCTCTGACCAGCCCCAGTATGCCCCGACCCGACCATCACCCGCGAGGGCCCGCACATGCTCGAGCGCACAATGGACATTCTGTCGCAGAGCGTCAACGTCTGGCCGCTGGCCCGTCGCTGGATCGAGTCCGTCGAGAGGCTCAAGGCCGCCGACCAGACGAGCCTGCCCATGGGGTCCAGCTCGCACGAAGTCGGCATGGCCGAAGGCGTACGTTCACCTCCTCTTCTCTTCTCTCTCCTCTCGTCTGACATCCCAACAGAAGGACCCCATCCCGTCGGCACTCCACCCCTCGCTTCCCTCTGCGGCGCCGTTGGGCCCATCCAACACGCCATTTGACGATCGCCGAAATCTCGCCCGGCACCTGGCACCGGGCAGCCCCCGCGCGCGGGCAGACGGCAGCATGAGCGACAGCAGGGGCGGGCTCGGCGCGAGCACCAGCTGCAATGGACCGGCTGGTAGCAGTGCTGGCCACGTCCCGCGGCATCCGCCTCCGCAGCTGCGCACCACCGACTCGCTGCTGAACTCCTCGATGCGGCTGCCGCCCCCTCTTTCTCAAGCGCAGATACACCTGCAGCCGCCGCAGCAACTGTCGCCGGCACAGCCTCCGCCGAGCAGCACGCTGGGCGCCGTCCGCCCCGGCGTCACGGGCTCGCTCGCCGCGGTGCCTCCCGCGAGCGTCGCGCCTGTGGCGCAGCCGCCGTCGCTGCCTCTCCCGCCCCCGCTGCCGCCGGCTTCACAGGCACTTGTGGACAGCCGCATGAGCTTGGTGGCCGCGCCGGACTTTGGCAGGCCGGCCAACAGCGCCGTTGACGATGCAGCCTCCGTTCTGGTCGGCGGTATGATGCCACACGGAGGCCTCAACTTTGGCGGCCGGCTCCCGCCATCGCAGCCACACCCCGCCAGCGCATACGCGCCGCCGCATGCCCTTGCCGATAACACCCCCCTGGGCGAACAGGACGTCTCTGCCTTCACATCGCTTCACCTGCAGCCGCCGCTCCTTGACTTTTCCCCCAACCTCCCAGACGACGGCTTCCAAGAGGAGCTCCAGAGCTTCTTTATCCAAGATGCGTCGGCGGACGGCACCTGGTCCCAGGACATGTTTCTCGTCTAAGGGCACACGGCTGGCTGTTGATTGATTCCGTTTCCTCTTCGTCTCGGCCTACGTTTGTGCTTCTTTCTTTTTGGGCGCACGTGTCGCTGCACGTGCACAGGGACTTGGGCCGGGTGGACCGCGCTGCATATGGGATTGGGGCGGGGACCGGGCACGCTAATGAAGGAGACCACGGTGGCAGAAAAGCGCTTCTTGTATACTGTACTTTTGGGACCGCCTAGCGCGAGCGCAGGAGTTGGGTAGTTGCTACGCGTGAGGGCCTGGCTGTCATTAAACTTTTTTTTTGCTTGGGAGAAAGCGCGATCCACCGCACATGCACCGCGCAAAGCGAGGAAATGAAGACGAAATGCGACTTGAGATGGAAGGCGCGCGAGGCCGAGCTGGTCCCCGCGCCGCAGACGACAGAGCAGGCGACGGAACGAACGACGACCGACACACCGTGTCCCGCACAGTGTACGTGTTACCCACGGAGTATTACTCCGGAATACCTCCTCCATACAAGCGGCGGGCCGGTGGTCTTTTTGGACCTCTCGCGACGCCGCCCTAGCGCTCCCGCAGCGCCCGTTGTTGTCCCGCCTCCTTTTTCTTAGTGCTTGGCTGGGCCGGTTCGTCGCGCTGTTAGCATCCGGCGCTGTAACGCGTCTGCCTGTTCGTGTGCGAGTATACACAAACGGAAAAAGACAGGCATGTTCTTCGTATGGTGTCGTACAACTACGGAGTATGCTTATGGGCGCGCCACGACTCTAATATGCTTAGGCTTCAGCCCAAAGCACACTGTGGCAGGCCAAGGGACGCGTTGGGGAGCCGCGACCAACCCACCTGCGCCCCCAGCTACGTAAGACCGCCCTCGAACCCCGGGCAGGCGCGCCCCGTCGCCCACCTTCCCTTTCCTGTCAGGCCGCCCTGGCTCGCTCGCGCACACCTTGGGCCTGCCTGCATCCTCGCGCATTTCTCTTCTCCATCTCCATCCCCCTTTTGACCTCGCGTCTCTTTTTCTTTCCTCTACCTCTTTTCCCCTTCCCTTTCCACGCTCTTTTTCCTCGTCCCTGCGAGCCGTTCTTGGGTTCCCACGAGCCTCTTCCGTGCGTCGCTTTCCCTCGTTGTTCTTTTCGTCTGTTTCTTCTGTTTCTCGTGGTTCCTTTCGTGCTCGTCGTTTTCTGCATCGTTTTTTTTCTTCCCCTAGCTGCCCCGTTTTCGTGCGGTTTCGCTTCCGACTCCTTGCTTCCGTGACCATCGAGCCTCCCGAGCGGCCCTCCAGACCTAGCGGACTCGACATTCCTTGCTGCCAGCTGCCGTGCCGAGCGCATTCTCCGACGCGCGCGCCTTTCCTGACCTCTGCAAAGACCCCATCCATCGCCCGTTCCAGAGAACCCGGCTGCAGGCGAACCGTTTCGTCGTCTGCCGCTGATTCTCACTGTGGTAAGCCAGCCAGCCCGGCCCCGTGCTAGTCGTCCTGTCGTTCTCCTGGTTCCCCCACGGGCGGCGTCCCGTGTGCTTGTCTGCCGTCCCTGGCCCGGTTCGGTTGCATCGCATGTACATTTCGTGATTTCCCGTGCGGACAGACGCGTTTTCGCGCCGCGACTGCCGTCTTTTTTTTCTTTTTTTCTTTTGGTTTTTTTTTTCTTTTCCTTCTCCCTCGTTCTCGTCTCGTCCCTGCATGCCTCCTCTCCCATGGACGCGTCTCACACCGCCAGGTCTCTTACGACGTCTTCTCCACCGCCGCCACACCTCTCCCTCGCTCGTGCGCCTGCACGGGAGGCTGGCCGTGCCGCGAGACCAAAAACCCCCCCGAGCCCAGCATCGCCCGCCTGGTCGACTGCATCCACCGCCGACGCTGGCCCTTCGCCCTCGTTGCCTGCGCTCCCTGCGCCGCGCCTGCCCGAGCGCGTCTTGGCCTTGCTGCGCACACCGCCGCCGGCCGACTGCGACGCGGACGGCTCCCGAACCGGCGACGACGACGGCCGCTTCGTCACAGCAAGCTGGGGCTCCCCCTATCCGCGGTCCGACGCGGCTCACCTGCGCCACTCCAGCCTGAGCAGCGAACCGTCCGAGGATTCGCCCATCCACCAGCTCGAGATCCACACCCCCTTTCTCCGCCCGGCTCCCTTCATCGCGGATAACGGCAGCGGCGAAGACGACGACGACGACGACGCGGAGAGCGAGGATTTGTCCTCGTCTTCCCCCTTCTCGGTACTGCCGTCCTCCTCTCTTGTCAGTGCCAACGTTCTCGCCAACCGTGCTCGGCGACCCGCACGCGGCCTGACGGAGGACTGGATCCGTCAGCACACCACTGGCGAGCTCGGCTCTGAAGCACGTCTTTGGCTGAGCGACAACAGCAGCCCGGACGACAGTGAGAACTCTTCACTGAGCGGATCTGTCTCCGGCGGCGACGGCGAAGACGGCGACGTTGAAAACGTAGACGAAGACGACGGAGACGACGGAAGCGACGACGACGACGGCGACGACGTCGACGAGCGCGCGCTGCGTACGCCTCGCGCCGCTCTCGCAAATCGACGAGGCCGCACGCCCAGCAACCTAGCCTCTTCCACCCAGAAGCCGCGCCGCAAGCCCGCGCGCCACCCACGGCACCGGTCCAGCCTCGAGACGTTGCGCGAATCGGATCTCGGCCGCCCTAATAGACGGGCTCTTATCGCACAGAGCGAAGAGCCTCTCCCCAGCACGGCGGCCGCAACCATCATGGCGGCAACCTCGATCCTTAGTCAGCCTGCAGCAACCGCCGCCAACACCAACACCGCTGAGCCACCTGCTGCCACTACTATGGCCGACGGCTCAGTGAAGGACGAAAGTGCGGTGAACGTCGCATCAGGCCCGGAAGCGCCGACAACCCCGTCCGTGGCCAAGGCGACGCTGGCGCAGTCGCCAAAAGCCGTGCCAGCGCTTCCACCATCCACACCGCCACAAAAGGCATTGCCAGGGAGTCGACCGGCCGCGGACGGAATTCAGCCGAGCGTCTCCCTTGATCCCCTCGGGGAGCTGGCGGTTTCGAAGATGTCGTCCTCGCCAAAAAAGACGCCTCGGCGCGTTAAGAAAAAGCTGCTCTGGAATGGCAAGACGATCTACGTTTTACTCCCGCATGACGAGCAGCGTGGCAAGCCTGGAAAGGCACCCACACCCCTCTCAAAGGATGAGGTCGACAACATGCTGCACTCGTGGGAGGAGCTGGGATACAATATCCAGGGCTTCGACCTCGACCACTCTGCCGCGGCTAGCAGTGACGACGTCAGCTTTGAAAACCGCTCCATGAGCCGCACCACGTGGCCAGACGAGGCCGAAATGGCTCGTGAGCGTGCGCTGCGGAAGTACCCCGTCCTTCTGCCGGACCTCAATGCCTGGAAGAACTACGTCGAGGAGCTCAACGAGGCCAAGCTGCGCGCGCTCGGCGTCTCTTTTGGCGACGAGGAGCCATCCGTGCCGTCATCCATCTCGCCAGCCATTGGCGCGTCGCTCAGCCGCCAGTCCTCCGCAACGGTCTACCCACCCCTGCCGTTTTCGCCGCCCATTCCAACTTCGTCGGCCTCGAGCAATCACGGAGGACCGCCGTTTACCTTCCCGCCTGCGGCCTTTGTCCCAGGTGTGGCAGGTCTCGTTGGCTCCTCTGCGGCCCAAAGCCCCTCCATCACCTCCGCCACGTCTCCCATTCCCTTCGGTGTCAGTGGGCATTACAACGCGCGCCAGTCCATCTCCATTCCAGCTGGTGTCTTCCAGATGCCGCCCATGCATCAGACGACCCCCGGAGGCTTTTCGCCGCAAGCTCTCATGTTGCAGCAGGGTCTTGTGCGCGGCGGTTCCCCGTCGCTGGCTGCCCTTTCATCCGTCATGTCGCCCGCGTCTCCCTTCACACCGGACGGCAGCTTCACCTCGCCTCCGCTGCACCAGCGCCATCAGTCTCTGCAGTACCCGCTTACACAGTACCCGCAGCTGCAGACATCGGCTCGGGCCTCGCCACGCCTTCAGGAACTGCGTGAAGAGGACGAGGAGCAGGAAAAGGCACTCAGCAAGAGCCCATCCAAGACGCCTGAGCCGCCTACCGTTCGGCCTTTTGTTCAGCACAACGCAAGCCTCAGCTTGCAGAAGGAGATTGACGATGCCGAGTACCACCTGGAGGAGCAGTTCCGGTCACAGTTTGAGCACGACCGGGACTACAGCCCTCATGGGGGCCGCGACCCGTCGGACGCCTTTGGCATCAGCACTGCCGCCGCTGCCACCGCCAACCCGACCGTTCCGCAGCACGCGCACGCCCGTGGTCATTCCGTCCAGTTCGCGTCCACCGCGCCCATCCAGCGCTTCCGGGACGATGCTGAGAGCGGCCCACCCTTGCATCATCCGCGTCCGCACAGTCGGGGCCATTCACTTGCCAACGCCTACTATGTCGATCCCGAGGAGGCCCGCAACGGCGGGGATGCGGCGACTTTCGGCAAGGCGGCTCCTTTGCCCGCAGGACCCGCACAAGACGCTGCCCAGAACGCTGTCCGTCTGAACGACGCATACGAGGTCGAGACGAACCCCAGCAATCTGGGGACGCCTGTCCAGGGACTGGAATACAGCACGATTCTGCAGCAAAACGAGCAGAAGCAGCCACACCAGCGTGCGTTCTCAACGGCCAGCAACCCCTGGAGCGAGAACGGCTCAATGTCCGGAAAGCCAAGCACCACAAGGCGGACGAGCCACGGCAGCAAGGCTTCTCTGTCCAATCTGAACGTCGAGGCGCCCGAATTTAAGTTTAATCCGGGGGCTGCCAGCACGTTCCAGCCCACCATGAGCAGCCAGTTTCTCTTTGGCAACGGCCCCAATCCAGCCGGCGCGGCCTTCCAGCCGTCCATCTTCCAGGCGGGTCTGGCGCCGAGCGCACCGCCACTGGACAGCTCAGGCGCTCCGTTCGGCCTCGCAAGCACGGTTACAACGACCAAGATCAATGCCAACGCGCCTGCATTCTCGCCTGGCCAAAGCGACTTCAGCTTCTCTGCGGCTGGTCCCAAGTTCCGGCCCGATGCCCCAGCTTTCACGCCCATTCGCTCGGTCTCAAACTCGCTTACAAGCCCCATCCAGTCTGGGAGTGAAAGCGTTTCGGGCGGCAACCGGACGAGCTCCATCTTTGGCAACATTGATCTGAGCATCCCCGACGTGATCAAGCCCGCGAAGCGGTCGAAGGCAGTGCCCATAGTCCGGCCGTCCAGCCGCCACTCACCCAAACTGTCTGTTGACAAGGATGACGAGAAGGAAGGGGCGAAATATGATCGTGAGGGTCGGATCATTGACGACTCGCGGGTGAAGAGAGCCCGGGCGGCGACCAAGGACGACGGCAATGACGAGGCTCTTTTCGCTGAGCCGTCGAACACCGCGCTGACGGTCGCCTCAGCAACACCTGAACCGGCGCCCCTGGCAGACGTGGCGGTGTTGCCGTCTGTAGAGGCGCCTGAGGACGGCGCTGAGTCTGCGACGCCACACGCTGAAGTGGAAGCCGAGGCCGACAAGTCACACGACGAGGGTGAGGGCGAGAGCGGTCTCGCCGGAGAAGACACGACACTCTCGTCCACCGTGTTGTCTGAGTCGACCGACGCGGCCAAGATGCCGACCACGACAAGCCCCTCGGATCTTTCCCCCTTGCCTGGCAGCTTGCCTTGGGCGCCGTTTGAGTTCCGGTCGGAGGCGGAGGTTGCCGACTTCAACAGTGCCCGGCCCATGGGCGACGACATTTTCCGACACAAGAAGTCCCTGTCGGCGACGGCCAAACCTTTCACGCCTGGGGCGAGCTTCCAGGGCTCTGTCACGAATGCCTTCGGCGACGAAAACCTGACCTCGGACGAGTTTCTTCCGAGCGCCACGGGCTTCAACGAAGTGCGCAAGGCCTCTCCTGAGCCGGTGCCCGTCTCTTCCCCCGAGAAAACCGAGACTGTTCAGTTTTCGTCCCCGCCGCCGCCGCCTCCTGCCAAGGAGAAACCAAAGGGCCTCGCTGCATCTCGGTATGCTACGGCTTCTCCTCCGCCTCCGCCTCCCAAGGCGCTCGTCTGGCCCTCATCGCCCTCCTCGCCGCCGGCTGTGCCAAGCAAGGACACGAAGTCTCCCGAGGACGCACAGCCGTCCTTTGAGCCACAACTTGTCATGCCAGCGCCGGATGGCGATTCCCACACGGAGAGCAAGGCTCCCAAGGACGAAGAGCCCGTTGCCGAGACCACTGGCACCAATGACGAGCCGACTTTTGAAGAGATTGACGACATTATGCGTCATATAAGTGAGGTCGATCCGGCACAGGGAGTCAACAAAGTGCTGGACTCGACACCGTGGCACCAGCCCGCTCCAGCAATGCCCGGGTTGTCGCTGGCGGCTGCCGCGAGCGAGTCTCCCCTGCATCTCCCTGTGCCCAGCGCCTCCCTTCCCTACCAGACTCTCGCCATCGAGCAGCCACAGGAGCCTCATCCGTCCACTGAGATGGATGATCCGCTTATCGATCCTCTGAGCGCCGCGCAGTCCACGGATGTGCATGGCGTTCCAGGCCATGATGATGTGGCTGAGCAAAGTGTGGCCCGCAGCGAGTGGGAAGGCGACTTCACGGGCGAAGAGCAGCTCAAGCTGGAGTCACGCGTGAACTTCTTCGACGGACACGTCAACCAGATGGTCGGCGGAATCATTGCGGCGCGCCTTGGGCCTCTCGAAAAGGCTCTCGATCGCATCCAGCATGCCATCGCCTCCATGTCGCGCGACACACCGTCCAGTCGTCGCGAGCGTCGCAGCAACTCGGGCGAGGTGCAGGAAAGCGATGCGGACGACGAAGACGACGAGATGCCTCCGGTTCCACGCTCCATGAGCCCCCGCCGGGACCGTCGCATGGAGCAGGTGCGCGCCGCCGTGCTGGAGGCCCTCGCAGCCCATCAGGCTGGAGCTCTTTCGGCGCAATCCGTGCCACCTTCGTCGTCCACGACACCCGCCGCCGCTGCGATCTCAAGCGACGCAGTCGGGACGATTCTCAAGTCGCTTGAGGATGTCAAAGAACATCTCGGCCAGTCTCTTCGTTTGGACTTCCGTGGCGAGGATCTGCGCAACATTGTGGAGGATGCTGTCGAGCGCCGTATGCCGATGACGCCACAGTCGGCTGTGGCTGCTCGTGAGCTGGAGGATGACGAGCGCCAGAAGAAGGAGGCCGCGCTGCAAGCGCGCATTGCTGAACTGGAAGACCGTCTTCGGCTCGAAGAGGCCAAGACCGAGTCGGAGATTTCGATTCGGCGCGTGGCTGACGACCAGGTTGCTGAGCTGCGCCGCAAGCTGGAGCTCGCAGAGACGAAGATTGAGGCGGAGATTATGAACCGCAGCATCTACGACCAGCACGTCAGCGACCTCCAGGACCAAGCGAAGCGCCAGGAAGAGAAGAGCGAGGCTGAAGTGGCAGCACGTCATGCGGCCGAAGACCGGATGGCTGAGGTGCAGCGCCTCCTGCGCATCGCGTCGGAAGAAGAGATGCGGCTGCGCGAGGCGGTCGACGAGCGCGACGAGAAGCTTAAGGCACTGAACGAGAGCAGCGACCAGGACCGCAAGCGCCTGGCTGCCCTGGAGGCGTCGCAGGTCAGCAGCGAGCAGACGCACATCGACCTCCAGAACCGGCTCAACAGCCTCGAGGGCGAGCTGCGCGAGAAGGCGCAGGAGAGTCGGCACTGGCGGGCGGAGGCGGAGCGTGCGATCGACCTGTCGCAGCGGCAGGGCAACGACCTGATGCAGACGGCGACGGAGCTGAAGCACCTGAAGAGAGTGGTGGACACGCTGGGCACGCAGCTCGAGGAGAACGAGCGGCTGCGCGAGACGTGGCGCACCAAGTTTTTGGCGCTGCAAGAAGACATGTCGCGGGCGGCACACGAGGTGGCCGAGGAGAGTGCGGCGCACATCAAGCGCGAGCAGACGCTGATGGCGCGGCACGATGTGCTGGACGCGAAGCTGCAGGCGGAGGCGCGCACGCGGGAGCGGCTGGAGAGCGAGCTGGAGCGGCTGGAGGGTGGAGAGCGGCAGGCGATGCGGGCAGTGTCGGAGTGCAAGCGGCTGGAGGCGCTGCTGGGAGAGCTGCGCAGCGAGAACCACAAGCTGCAGCAGAGCTCGCTGCGGTATCAGTCGGAGTTTGCCGAGGCGCGGGAGTCGGCGGCGCGGGAGGTGCAGCGGACGCGCGACTCGATGCAGGCGCAGGTGGAGGAGGCCAACCACCAGGTGAACGTGGTGCGGGGCGAGCTGGAGGACCAGATGGCGCGGCTGCGGGGGCAGCTGGACCAGGCGAAGCTGGACGCGGACACATCCAAGGCGCGGCTGGAGATGCTGCTGGAGGAGGCGGAGACGACGAAGCGGACGGCGCTCGAGGCGGCGGAGGCGGCCAAGCGCCTGGAGCTGGAGGCGGCGGAGCGGCGGCACCAGAACGAGGTGGAGGACCTGCAGGCGCGGTACGAGCGGCAGATCAACAACGCGGCCGAGGACGCGCAGCGGGCGGAGCAGCACCTGCTGGAGCGCCTCAGCATCTCGACGTCCAAGACGGAGCACCTGCAGGACCGCGTGGCGCACCTCGAGGAGAAGCTGGAGATTGCGCGCGAGGCGGCGCAGGCGGCGGCCAAGGCGGCAGCGGGCAAGGCCACGGCACCGGCAGCGGCATTGGCTGGCGAAGGCGCCGACGCGTCGCGCGAGGCAACCACCACGTCAGGCGCGGCGCTGCAGCCGGCCGCGGCCGTCAAGGCGGCCAGCCATCACGGGCTGGGTCTTCCGGAGAAGATCTCGCCGCAGGCGCTGCGCGAGTCGATCCTGGTGCTGCAGGAGCAGCTGCAGCAGCGCGAGCAGCGGATCGAGGAGCTAGAGCACACGCTGGACAAGGTGGACCCGGAGGCGGATGTGAAGATTGCGAAGCGAGACGACGAGATCCTGTGGCTGCGGGAGCTTCTGGCGGTGCGGCACTCGGACCTCAAGGACATCATCACGGCGCTGGGGCGGGACGACCACGATCCGGATCGGGTGCGCGACGCGGTGATCCGGCTGCAGGCGAACCTGCAGATGGAGGAACAGGAGCGGGAGCGGGCGATGAACGGCGGCTCGGCGATCAAGCTGCCGGCGCTGGCGGCAAGCCTGCGCGACGCGGCGACGCCGCGGGTGGCGCAGGCGGTTGGGCCGCTGGCAGCGGCCTGGGGCAGCTGGCGCAAGGCGCGCGACTCCAATGCGTCGATGGTGGGAGCTGGTGGCGCCTTTAGCAGCCTGTCCGGCGCGCTGCTGTCGTCGCCGGCACCAACGTCGGCCTCGCGGCGGGGTGGCGGCGGCGGCGGCGGCACAGGAGCAGGCAGCGCGACGGCGACGCCCACGCCCTCGCGGGGGGCGTCGTCGTCGGTGTCATCGCGCGCGGGGCCCCTTGCGGAGACGGAGGCGGCGCGGGGCACCGGGGACAGCAGCTTCCTGTCGGGGCTTCTCACGCCGCCGACGTCGGGGATGCGGCAGACGCCTCCGTCGCGGGCGCAGGCAGACCAGAACGCGCAGCCGACGGCGTATGGCGGCACGGGCCGGCGATACACGGGGGAGCAGACGGCGGGCCGGCGGACGTCGCGGTCGGACAGCGGCAAGCTGGCAACGCGGGACCTGGGCTCGACGCCGCCGCCGCCGACGGGGCCGTTCCGGCGGGCCAGCCGGGGCCAGCCGGTGACGCCGCCGATGATGCGGACGAGCGCATACGACTCGGACGCGGCGACGGCCGAGTTTGACGACGCGGCGTTCTTTGACGACTGAGCTCGCCGACGCTCGAGCACTATCACTCTTTTCTTTTGTTGATTTCCTTTGTCATTCCCTTTCACCATCTCCCATCCCTCCTGTTTCTGTCTGTCTCCCAGAATGGCACATGCACTAGAAATTGATACCCCAGCACATCATCTCAGACTGCCACCTAATACTCCTTGTTTTTGTATCATAGCACTTTTGTTGTTCCATCGCGTCCCTGTGTCTGTTGTCTGCATAGCGAGGATGGAAACCACACCACTCTTTTAACTTTTTTATTTTTTTTGGTTTGTGACCACGAAAAGGATGTCGGACGGGCTCGAAATGTATATACGACGACGCAGTCTAAAATCGTATATTTACACGATGGCCCGATGCCCGCAGCGGCGCGTTCACAGGTCGCAGAAGATGTCAAACTCGGGCGTGGACGTCTCGAGCGCGGTAAAGGCCGTCTGCGAGGCAGCGCTCGCGGCGGCCTTGCACTGGGCTGCGCGCAGGGTCAGCGGCTGCAGGAGGGCAGGCCGGCCTGGAGAACCTGGAGAACGGGGCCGGCACTCACTGTCCTGGGTGTCGCAGTCGCCGACGCTGAGGTTGGCCGACTTTTGGCTGTTTGCGGCGTCGGCGCAGCTGTTGTGCTGGTTGTCGCAGGCGCGGTTGGCGGCGGACTGGAAGTCGGTCTGGCTGGAGGTCAGCGGCGGCGGCGGCGGCGGCGGCGGCGGCGGCCGACGCTGAGAGGAAGAGGCACTCACAAAGGTGTCGCCGTCGACGGCAAAGGGCCGCGTGGCGTCGTTGGACTGGGAGATCTGGCACACGCGCGGGTCAGCAGGAGCGACGACGGTCCCGGGAGGGCGAGCGACGCACTGCAGGCGCGGGCACGTTGGCCAGGGCGCCGCTAAAGGGCTGCAGGTTGGTGGCGGCGGCGGCGCGCGGCATCAGCATGGGCATGGCGGCGAGGTCGGCCGGGCGGCCGGGGCCGGCGAGGACCGGCGCGGCGGCGAGGAGGCCGGTAAGAAGGAGGACGGCGAGGGACGTCCCAGGCCGGGAGGGAGCACGCATGGCGAGGGCAGGCAGGCAGGCAGAAACGGCAGGCAGAAACAGCGGACAGCGGACAGAAAAAGACAAGATCACGATGCCAGAGGCCAAAATCGCGACAAATCACGATGCCGACAGCAAGTCAGCAAACATGCCACCCTACGGAGTACAACACGTCCAAGCGACCCAGGCTGTCTGTCTCCAATAGTAAGGTACGCAGTATACGGAGTAGGCCCGCCAGATCCAAGGCCCGAGTCGATGAGGGGAAGCTGAAACGGATGTGAGACAGATGCGCGGCGCCAAGCACAGCCGCGACGCTACTCCGTACGCACGTCAACCCCATGCGCCCGGGCCCTCTGCAGCAGAAGCTCGCTCTATTATGGCATCTAACTGGTGGGCCGCAGCCGGAAGGACAAGATACAAAGAAAAGTCAAGAAAATCAAACGCAATGGGCGCAGGCCGATGCAGAAGCGGACAAGGAGGAGGAAAAGGAAAGGAGAGGCGCTAAAAGTTGGACGCCGGGTTGACCTGCGTCGGCGTGTGGTAGCTCTCGAGCGTGCTCTGGAAGGGCGAGCGGCCGGAGGCGCCGGCGGCGGAGCCGGGCGCGTCCGTCTTCTCGAGCGGGTGCGCGGGCGACGGGCTGTAGTTGGGGTCGTAGTCGAGCATGGGGTCGGCGTCGGCGGCGGCGCGGCGGCGGCCCCAGATGCGCCAGGCGACGAGCGCGATGACGGCCAGGATGATGGCGCCGCCCACGCCCACGACCACGCCGATGATGGTGTTGCGCGTCTGCTTGGACATGCCCGACGTGCCGCCGCCGCCCGACGTCGACGACAGGCTGGCCGTCGGCGTCGTGGTCACGGCCGACGTCACGACCGACGTCGACCCGTCCGACTGCGTGATGACGGTCACAAACGTGCTCGTCGACACGGGGTGCGTCGTCACCGTCGTCGAGTCCGCCGGCGCCGTCGTCGTCGGCCCGCCGCCCGCCTGCGTCGTCGTCGTCGTCGGCGCCACCGTCGTCGTCGTGTCCGTCTTCTTGGGCGTCGTCGTCTGCTGCGGCGCCGTCGTCGTCGGCGGCGTCGTCGTCGGCGTCGTCGTCGTCGGCGTTGTCGTCGTCGTCGGCGCGTTGTCCGGAGGCGTCGTCGTCGTCGCCGCGCTCGTCGTCGCTGCCGCCGGCGTCGTGCTGGTGGCCGGCTCCGTCGTCGGCGCCGTCGTCGGCGTCGTCGCCGCGTTGCCCGTGGCCGACGCCGCGTCGTCGCTCGGCGGCGTCGATGACGCCGCCGCCGCCAGGGCGACGTCGTCCCGGGCGCCGAGCCGCTGCAGCAGGCTCCCGTCAAGCCGCTGGAGCCGCAGCGCCTGCGCCGTCACCACCAGCGACAGGGCCACCAGGAGCAGCCGCACAAGCCGTAGTGCGTACATGTTCAGTCGGGGTGGTGGTGGTTGTTGTTGTTGTTGTTGTTGGAGAGAGTGGCCGGGAGGGCCGGGAGGCCGGAAGGGAAAAAGGAGTCAACGATGAGCGCGAGGCCGTGGAGAGCACGGCGGGCGTCACGGCGATGAACACGAGACGGTCGGATGCGGGTGCCGGATCGGATGCGGGAGGCGGCAGAAAGCGAAAGAAAGCGAGAGAAAGAGGGAGGTACGTGGAAAGGCGGATAGACAAAAAGGGGGCCCGAGAGAATGAAGCCGAAAGAAACGAGACAAAACGAGAGACGAGACGGATGTGGACGGATGCAGACAGGAAAGAACAAAGAACAGGGAAAGAGCGAAACGAGGGTACGAAACAAGGGAAGGAAAGGGAAAGAGCGAGAATAATAAAAAAAGAAAAATAATGCGGATAAAAAAGTTGCCTGCGTCACGTCGCATGAAGGCACAACTGGCCACTGGATGACGACGGCCTGCGCGGAAACGGCAGGCACGATCGCCGTTGACAGTGAGCAGGCCCCGCTTTATTTTCAGGGCGCGTGCGGCGCTACGGCCTGGCCGGCTCGAGAATACGAGGCGTGCCCCAACGGCCGCTATGCGCTACGGGAGAAGAAATCTCGCCGAGACAGGCCTCTTCAGGGGGCGCCACGAAACACCCGGGTCTGCACAGCCACAGAAGAAGTCACGTGCAAAAGGGCGCGCCCAATGCAATGCACGAATCATGCTTTGCTGAATACGTGCGCCGACCCGGGCATTCGTCTCTGCGCCACGACGTCGGTACGCAATGTCCAAGAAGCCCACCAACTACGCGCTGTGGGCCAAGATGCTGGCCGGGTGCGTCCCCGTCCCCATCTCAGTTCCCGTCCCCGTTCCCGTCCCCGATCCCTGCTGACGCGCCGCGGCGGCCACAGCGGCGCGGCCATGTGCGTCGGCGGCCCGCTGCTGACCATGTACCTGATGCCGACGGACGAGGAGCTGTTCAAAAAGTACAACCCGGAGCTGCAGAAGCGCAGTCTCGAGCGCCGCGAGGAGCGCCAGCAGGAGTTCAACGAGTGGCTGGCCAACCTCAAGCGCCAGTCCCGCAGCAGCAAGCCGAGTAGGTTGCCTGTGCCCTGCGGCGCGGCGCGTGTGCGTGTGCGCAATGCAGAATGCAGTCCCCGCTGACCTCCCAGTCTGGGTCGTCCAGGAGGAAGAGGCCCGCGCCGCCCGCGAGGCCTCGATCAGCGAGGCCCGCCGCCTGGCCGAGCAGGCCGAGGCCCAGCGCGTGGCCATGCGCAAGGAGGCCGGCCTGGCGCCCGAGGCTCCCGCGTCCTCGGGCGCGTCCAAGAGCTAGGCCGGCGGCGGCGGCGGCGTCTCGCCTTGCCTTGCTTGTCTCGCTTGTCTGTCTACGCATGTTTCCTCTCTTTTCGGGTTCGGTGGTTCGCCTCCTGGCATGGAACGGCGAGAGCGGCTGGGAAAACGCGCGGGAGCCGGAGGCTCTCTGCGACGGCGTTTGGTCATGCAGACGGGACGTATGGTAGACACTCTTCTCGCATACAATGCTTCCAAGCATCAGCATATATGCTCATGGTCGAGAGTCAGCCTGGCCATCGATGGTCGTCTCGCGTCATGTGCACCGCCACAGTCACCAGCCACATGTGGGGAGCGGGGCGCAGCCAGCCAGTGAAAATTATTGTGTGCGGGCAGCCAGGACGGCAAAAAAACGTACAGAGTCAGCCAAAAAAATTGAGCGCCGGCGGGACCCCCCCCCCCCCCTCAGTGGCCCGCGCCCGGATTAACTTCACCGCAGCAGCACGCAAAAAGTCCCCAGACTTGGTGCCTCGCCGATTTTCTCTCCTCGCCCCCATCCCTCCCCCTTCCGGCATCCGCCTCCTTCTCCGCCCTCGCAGCTGCCTCCTCCGCCGACCGACGACCGCCGGTTCTCTTGCTTGTTCCCTTTTTTGGTACGTCGTTCGTTTGGGGCCGCCGGGCCCACGGAGCCGCCGGCCAACGGAGCCGCCGTTCTTCCAGCCTCGGTCCGGGCATCGGCTCCGGCTGGCTGGCTGGCTGGCCTTGCCGGCCGGTCTCTGCGGGCTGGCTCCGGCCGGCCCCTCCCTCCTTGCTGACCTCGGGCTGACCGCCAGACTTCACCGTGGCTCCGACTTGACGACCGCCGCCCACCACCACCGCTACCCACCATGGCTGATATCCAGGAGCGCCTGAAGAAGCTCGGCGCCGTCTCGCGCATCGGCGGCAAGGGCACGCCCCGGAGAAAGGTCAAGCGCGCGCCGCCCCGGTCCGCCGCCGACGACAAGAAGCTGCAGGCCGCCCTGAAGAAGCTCAACGTCCAGCCGATTGCCCAGATCGAGGAGGTCAACATGTTCAAGAGCGACGGCAACGTCATCCACTTTGCGGCCCCGAAGGGTATGTTTTTTTCTTTTTTCTTTTTTCTTTTCTTACTGTTCCTCTTGTGTGCTCTCGTAACTGACTCCCCCCCAGTCCACGCCTCGGTCCCCTCCAACACCTTTGCCATCTACGGCACCGGCGAAGACAAGGAGCTCACCGAGCTCGTCCCCGGCATCCTGAACCAGCTCGGCCCCGACTCCCTGGCCTCCCTGCGCAAGCTGGCGGAGAGCTACCAGAGCCTCCAGAAGCCGGCGGACGACGCCGACAAGGACGCCGCCCCCGAGGCCGAGGACGACGACGCCATCCCGGACCTGGTCGACCGCACCTTTGAGGACAAGGTGGAGTAGAGAGAGGATGTGTGTGTGTGGAGGAAGAGCATGTCGAGACGGCAAGGCGGCGGGAGCAGGGACAAATCGTTCGGGCCTGGCGCAATCTAGCTGTAGGACAGGGCATCCAAAAAGTACTAATCTGGAAGGCTTTTTGAACACGGCGAGGCGGCTGGCTACTGCCTTGCCTGCGCATGCAACGTCTCACGTGTCCAGCCCCCAGTCTGCATCCCCTTCGTTCTTGGCCCAGCCCGGCAAGGCGAGTGCGGTCACCTCGGCCTTGACGCGCGCCCGCGCCGCCAGCCGCGCGCTCGCCTTGACGTCTGCATACGTCGCGGCCCGCAGCACGCGCTGCAGCGCCTGCGCCTGCGCCTGCGCCCTCGGCTGTGCGGGCAGCTCGTCTGCAATCTGCCGCGCCAGCGCCCACAGCTGCCGCCGCGACACGGCGCTGGCGCCCGCCGGGTCCAGCGCCCGGCGCCCGCGCAGCACGCCGCCGACGAGGCACTCGTTGACGCCGTTGCACGTCCACGCCACAGCCAGGTTGCTGCTGGCGGGCGCGGCCGCAGACGTCTTGGCGTGCACGGCGTGCATGGCGCCGCGCTTCGAGTACGCAAACTCGACGCGTGTCGTCTGCACCGCAAAGGGCGTGAATGCGTAGCCACCGGGCCACGGCCGGCCGGCCACGGGCGCCATGCGGCCGCCGGTGCCGGGCGCCGCGCCTGAGAAGCACCGCCGGCAGCCGGCCGCGGCGTACTGCGACTGCGGCAGCACGACCGACCGCAGGCACACGCGCGGGCCCGGCGCCACCACCAGCGACGCCAGCCCGCCCAGCAGCGTCGTGCACTGCCGCAGCGCCAGCTTGTCCGAGCACGACTTGGACAGCGTCGGCGGTGCGTCGCCGCGCCCGGGCTTGCGCCGCACCGCGCCCAGCCGCGAGAAGTACGCCCGGCCGGCCAGCATGCGCGCGGGTGCTGGCCCTTCTGGCCCTGCTCCCTCCTGCGCCGTCGCCGCTGCCCCCGCTGCCCCCGCTTCCTCCGCTCCCTCCTCCGCAGGCACGGCCCAGGGCGACGCATCCTCCTGTGCCGCCATGGTCAGCTCCATGCTGGCATCGCCGCCTGGTGGTCTTGGTCAGTCCTGGCTCGACGCTTCTTCCTTCGCGCGGACCGCTTACACGGCGCTTCAGAGCAGTACATGTGCAGCGCGACCTCGGGGCGCCACTCAAACGCCGGCCCTGCGCTGCTGCTGTCCTCCTCGCTGCTGTCCTCCTCGCTGTCGCCGCCGCCGCCGCCGCCCGTCTCCCGCCACTGCACATAGGGAGACTCGCCTCCCCCCAGCACGTCACGGCACTCCTGCAGGACAAAGCGGTTGAACGCGCGCAGAGCCAGCACCTCGGCGTGCCAGTCGTGCAGCCCAATGCCCCGCGCTGACGGCATCTTGGCCGCCGGAAGGCATTTCATGCCCGTCCTGGAGGCGTCAGCGGCGGGCTTCGCGCTTCGAGAGAGGGGGCGATGGTTCTTACGCCAGAGCCAGACACACAAAGTCCCCGTCCTTGGCTGTACAGGCAGAACGATGCGGCACCATGTTAGACAATCCTCTACAAGGTAGTTTCCCAGGCTCACCGAGGCCTCTTCTATCGCCCCCAGAGTCCATACGCACTCTCGGCTACAATCCCGCTCAGCGGCACCCATTCGCGGACGCCGTTCGTGCGCACCGCCGGCTTCCGGTTCGCCGGCAGCCGGTCGAACGTCTCCAGCACGGCCGCCGCAATCGCATCGCCCTGGTTCATGGCGCCACCCAGTTGTTCGCATGCTCGTTGTCCCTCTGGCCGCGCGCGTGAGCTGCCGGGGCGTCTTATATAATATCACGTGATTGTGCTGTGACTGCAGGCTATATTGAGGGCCAGAGTCCCGGCCAATCAGGGCGCTTTAGTGGGGCACGTCAGCGCACAACAATTTTTTTGCCGAATATCCTCCCAAAACTAGGCAATTTCTTATGTGCGAAATTTCCCTAGAACTTCGTCCTCCTGGTCCAACTCTCACGACCACCGCAGCAACGACGCCCATCGACAACCGAATCGCTCTCACGCGGCCGCCACCATGAGAATCTACGACGACACGTTTTCGGGCCAGAAGATCTACCCCGGCAAGGTACGTTTTGCGATGGCCCGCCGCGACGGGCGGCGCGGGGGAGGAACGAGGCGAGGGCGAGCACGTCGTCTGGTGAGGGGAGGGTTCTTGCGGAGCGAACGCCGTCGTTTGCCGTCGGTGGAAGCGGCAGGCCTGTTTTGCTGGGATTGCTTGGGAGGCAGACGGGAACGACTGGGAAGGCTCGAGGACCGGCAGAAGATGGAAACTAACGTCTGCTACAGGGGAAGCTCTTCGTCCGTGGCGACAGCAAGATCTTCCGTTTCCAGAACGGCAAGTCTGAGTCGCTGTTCCTGCAGCGCAAGAACCCCCGCCGCATCTCCTGGACCGTCCTGTTCCGGCGCCAGCACCGCAAGGGTATCTCGGAGGTAAGACAGAACGACACCTAGGCCGACGACAACGATGACGACGACAACGACGACGACGACGACGACGACGGGGAAACACGGGCAGTCTGTGCTGACCATCTGCAGGAAGTTGCCAAGAAGCGCTCGCGCCGGACGGTCAAGTCGCAGCGCGCGATTGTCGGTGCGTCGCTCGATGTGATCAAGGAGCGCCGGTCGATGCGCCCGGAGGCGCGCGCGGCGCAGCGGGCAGCCAACCTGAAGGACATCAAGTCCAAGAAGGCCGAGGCCGAGAAGGCCAAGAAGGCCGAGAAGGCCCGGAACGCCGCGTCGGCCGCCAAGGGCCAGACCCAGCGCGTCCAGAGCAAGCTGGGCTCGCGCGGTGCGCAGGTCAAGGTGGCCGCCAACTCCCGCTAGAGGGGACATTCTCTCTCTCTCTCTCTCTGGGCAGCGGTGCGGTGCGGTGGAACGGACAGGCGCCGGTACGGGCCTGCGGCGCTGGCGGTGCTGCAGCGACGTGCTCGCGCTCGCACGGCCTCGGCCGCGGCCGGCTGGCTGCTGCTGGCGCGGACGGACGGGTTGGGAGCAGGGGAATCGCACTCAGACGTTCCCTCTGCGCGGGCGAAACGGGCATGTTTGTTAAGACCAAAAACATACGCGGGCGAGGGTATGCGGCGTCTGCACGGTGGCCAATACTTGGAATCAACGATCAAAGCAGCGTGTCGTAGTCATGTGACTTGTGGACAATGACGTAAATATACGGTGCGTGGCCGCGGCTGCGCCAAGGCCTCTCATTTCGAGCCACAAAGCGTAAAATTGGCTACGCGCGACCCACGCGAGGCCACCTTCTTCTCCAGCGGAGCCGACGGACCAGTTCTGTGCGATGGACGGTGTTTCCCTGGGCTGCTCGACCGTTCGCAGCTGCATGCCTGCCTGCACCTAATCGCCGCCGTTGTCGTGCCGGCCAGCCAGCCCTTGCCCTTTTTTTTCCGCTTTCGGTCCCTAAGCATAGACAAGCTCACCGGCGAACCGCGCCGTCTATTTTTCCTCGTTCGTCGTCGCAGCTTCGCTTCTCTTCCATCGTCTTCCCCCGTCTCCTCGCCTCGCGGCGGCCAGCATCGGTTTGGACAGTATTGTTTGGTTCGTGGTCTTTGGTCTTCCTTGGACTGCTTTTTCTGGGCGCGCGCCGTTTCGTCCCTTGGTCTTTTCTGGTCCCTTGTTTCTGCTCTCTCTCTTCCGTCTCGACCCCGGCCTTCGTCTGCCCGGTCTGCCCAGTCTGCCCGCTCCGGCCCGCACCATGGTCTACCTGCGGCAGGAGTCCCTCGCGGGACTCAAGCTCTACAAGTACTCGGGCGTCGACCGCAGCCTCACGTCCAAGTACATCCTGAAGCCCTTCTACAACAAGGTCGTGCTGCCGTGCTTCCCGATGAACATGGCGCCGAACCTGATCACGCTGTCGGGCTTCATGTTTGTCGTGGCCAACGTGCTCACGCTGCTGTGGTACAACCCGACGCTCGACCAGGACTGCCCCCCGTGGGTGTACTACAGCTGGGCCCTCGGCCTGTTTCTGTACCAGACGTTTGACGCCGTCGACGGCGCCCAGGCGTGAGTCCCGTTCCCGTTCCCGTTCCCATTCCCGTTCCCTCCGCCCTCCCCGCCTGGACGTGTCTGACCAGGCAGCCGGCGGACGCACCAGAGCAGCCCGCTCGGCGAGCTGTTCGACCACGGCGTCGACGCCCTCAACACGTCGCTCGAGGTGCTGCTGTTTGCCGGGTCGCAGAACATGGGCCAGGGCTGGGCCACCGTGGCCACGCTGTTTGCATGTATGTCCGAGACCGAGAGAACCAAGTCGTCGACGAGTCTTGCTAACGGCGTCCCCACCAGCCCTCATGACCTTCTACATCCAGACGTGGGAGGAGTACCATACGCACACGCTCACGCTCGGCATTGTCAACGGCCCGGTCGAGGGCGTGCTGCTGCTTGTGGTCGTCTACGCGCTGACGGGCTACCTGGGCGGCGCCTCGTTCTGGCAGCAGCCCATGCTGGCCACGCTGGGCGTGCCGGCCGGCGTCGTGCGCCTGCTCCCGGCCGTGCTGCAGGACTTGTCCTTCACTGGCTGGTACATGGTGCAGGGCGGCCTGGTGCTCGTCTACAACACGGCCGAGTCGGCGCGGACGGTGCTGCGCGTGTGGCGCAAGGAGCGCAAGGAGGCCAAGGAGGCCAAGAAGGCCCAGGCGGCCAAGACGGCCGGCCGCGACGAGCACCCGCTGCTCGGCGTGGTGCCGTTCTTTGTCACGTGGGTGCTCGTCGTGGTGTACCTGGCGCTGCAGCCGGAGATTCTGCACGCGCACCTGGTCCCGTTTGTGTTCTTTGTCGGGCTCGTCAACGCCTACTCGGTGGGCCAGATGATCACGGCGCACGTGTCCCACCTGCGCTTCCCCTACTACAACGTCATGGTGCTGCCGCTGGCCTGGGGGGTGGTCGACTCGGTGGGCCCGCTGCTGCAGCGGCTGGAGCCGGCGGTGTCGGCGCTGCTCTTTGGCGCCCACGCGACGCCGCCGCCCTTTTTCGTCGTCGGCTGGCCGAGCGCGCTGGGCGACGGCGTGTACCAGGTGGCCTACATGTTCTGCATGCTGGGCGCGGCGATCGGCGTGTACGGATCGTTTGTGGTGGACGTCATTGTCACCATCTGCGACTACCTGGACATCTGGTGTCTCACCATCAAGCATCCGTATGTCGAGAACGCCGCCGCCGCCAAGGCCGTGGACAGCAACGGCCGTGCGTCCGCCAGCGGCAGCGACCCTGCGGCTGCGGGCGCGACGGCCCGGAGACGATGAGTGCGGGGGGTTTTTCTTTTCCTACTCTTGTTCTTTGTCGGGTCCTGGAGCTCGGTTTTTGTTGGTTTTTGTTTACGCTCTCAAGTCAGCCACGGCAAAAGCCACGGTATCACCTAAAGCATACGAGGTGCCATCGTTGTTCATACTTCTTCCATTCCTGGGCGAGCCTGTGCAAAAAAATAAAATAAAATAAATGCAGGCCGATATTGAATCCAAACAGCTTGTGGAAGAAAATCAACCACAACGTGTGCAAAGTAAACCCCAAGTTTAGTCCCATATCCCTCCCGCGTGTCCCTGAAATATAAAAGATGACAACCGGGATCAAGTCCCTGAAATGTGAAAAAGACAGCCGAGGGATCAAGCCCCTGATATAGAAAAAAAAAACAACCGAGAGACCAGGCCCCTTTTCTGGCCCACCAAACGCCATCCTCTCGTCAAACCACCCGGGACCCCCTCACAGCAGCGAGTCACTGCCGCTGCCGACGCTCTGCTCGATGGCCCTAAGGATGGCGCCCTCCTCGAAGACGGGGCCCTGGCCGTCGCACCGGGCCTGGCTCTTGAGGCGGTTGCTGATGTCGGCGACGTCGACGAGGCCGCGCCGGAACAGGTCGTGGCCGACGATGAGGTCCCAGGTGGCGCCGGCGCCGAGCAGGCGCTCGCCGGACGCGCTGACGGCGATGCGGTGGCTCGGCGTCTTGATGTCGTGGTTGGACAGCAGGTCCGTGTAGAACTGCGTCGGGCTGTAGGTCATGGGGCCCGTGGTGAGCCGGCTGGTGTCGCCGGCCTCGTCGCCGGCGCTGCCCGACCCGGCACCACCGCCGGCGCCGGCGCCGGCGGCGGCGGCGGCCGCCGCCTGGAAGGACGAGGTGGCGCGAAGGATCTCGTTCTCGGTGCTGATCTTTTGCAGGTCGCGCTTGAGCTGCTCGTTCTCCGAGGCCGTCTTCTGCTGGGCAGCCTCGAGCAAGGCCAGCTTGGCCTCGAGGTCCTTGACGTGGCGCTCCTTGCGCTCACGGAAGGCGCGTTGTCTGGAGGGGGGGGGGAGGGGAAGTCAGTCTCGCACAACCATGGGGTGGGTGATGGCTGAACCTACGCAGCGCGGTTCTGGGCCTTGCGCCGCGACTGGGCGGGCGTCAGCTCGTCGTCGTCCGAGTTGGAGCCGGCCTTGCGCTGCGCGTCTTGCTGCTGCCTGTGCTGCTGCTGCTGCTGCTGCTGCTGCTGCTGCTTCTGCTGCTGCTTGGCCACGTCCTCGTCCGCGCTGGGCTCCGAATTGGTCGCCGCCATGGGGTCAAGAACAGCACTGGCAGCGGGCGGAGCGGCTGCAACGGCTACGGCGGCGGGCTTCCGGTCGAGTGCCATGGCGGACGACACGGGCGGCTGCTGCGGTGGCAGCGCTGCCGACGGGTGGCCGGCATTGGACAGTGGCTGCGGCGGCTGCGACGGCTGCTGCTGCTGCGCGCCCGGCGGTGTCGGCGGGCCGGGGAAGAGCTGTGAGGCCTGGGCGGCAAAGGGGACGCCAAAGTGGTCGAAGGAGGGGAAGGCCTCGCTGGCGAAGTCGTGGAAGGCGTCCTGATGGGGAGGGGGCTGGAGGGGGGGGTAAAGGGGGGGGAATGTGAGCGGGCGAGTGGGCAAGAAGGCATTGGTCGCATGCAGAGACAAGACGTACCGGTGAGGATGTGGTGGCATAGTCGTCGGACGTGGCGGAGTTGGAGTGCGATGGCGTGAGCGGCGAGAGGCCGAGGAAGGGCTGGAAGGGCTGCTGGGCGCTGGCGAAAAAGGGGTGCGAGAAGTCCATGGCGGCGGCGGCGGCAGCGGCGACGGCGACGGCGACGGCGACGGCGGCGGCGACGACAGACGACAGCAGGCGACGACAGACGACGATAGACGACGGCCGGCGATCACGGCAGCGGCAACGGTAGAACGGAGGGGACGGCGTGGAGAGGTCGGAGGTCGGGCCCGGATAAAATAGAGGGGAAGCGGACGGGGCAGCGGGGGCGGGAATAGGGCGGCAGGCAAGCCAGACCGATCGCCAGCCGCTAGCGAGTGAGAGAAGGCGCCTGCGCGCTATAAACCGGTACCACCGTTCTGTGCCACGCACACAAAAAGATGGCATTGTGCGACAAAGCACACGGCGGACGCGGCCGGCATCATATCGGGACATGGCCAGCAGCGTCATATCAGCGTTGCACCGAGGCCTGGCCGGCCAGCGCTCGCCGCTACGGCGCCTATCGACGCCAGCGGCGCCTAAGTATAAGCACTAAGCATGCTTAACGACAAGAAGAAAATCGAGCAGCGGTCAGTCGTGGGCACGTGACGTCGACGAGCAGGGGAATAAGGCCGGAACAAAGCATATGCTTAGAGAGGCTGCGCTAGCGGCTAAAAGGCAGTATTCCTTCGTGCGAACGACAAACACCACCATCTTCAGCAGATACGCAGACGCAGAAGTCGGGGCACAGCCGGGCACACGGCCGGCACACGGCCGGGCACCACAGACGGCCAGCCAACTGGCAAGCCGTCGGGCACACCAGTTGGGCACCGCAGACGCACGCCAGCTGGGCACCTCTGGGCACGCAGTCGGCACGCGGCCACAGCGGCTGGCCAACCGGCAGAGCTTTGCTGCGGGACGAGGACCAGGGTGTCGAGATTGTGCCTTTGCCGCAGCACGATGTTCCACTGCGAGAGAAAACTCTTCGCTTAGGCCGAGCATGCTGCAGGACCCATTAGGCCAGCAGTGGAGATCCCCTGAGCAGTCAGGGGCTGTCCCACGCGTTTCTATTTCAGTGTAAGGGTATGCAGTCCTCGTATAAGGATTTGTACGGAGCACTCGAACCGCACCAGCTCCCGTATATGCTTAGATACTATTTCCATGTACAAGTACAACTACAAGTGCGTGTACGGAGTATGACTGAGGTTTCGGCCGAATCCAAGCCGGCGCATGCCGCAGCGCTGCCCCGACACGGCAGGCAGGCAGCTGACAGGCGGCCAGAGGTTCGTGGACGAGTCAGCATGCGGCTTTGTCCCGAGGGCAGTCTTCCGCTGTCGCATCGAACCGCTGCTCTGCAGCCCAATCCTTCGTCGCTGAGTGACCAGCAGCGTCCGCCTGCCCGGATGCCCGGGCCCATTCAGGCAGCCGGCAGGCAGCATGGGCTGATCAGCCAGCACGCCGGCCGGTTGCATGCATCCTCGTCGTCATTGTCGTTATCGTCGCCGTCCCCTCGTCGTCATCCTCCCCGTTCTTGTCGCGAGGCCGCTGCCGGCCGTGCTGACACAGTATACACACGGTAAAAACACGGCCTCTTACCTAATAGCCGTCGGTCGGTGGCGCCGCCCCCGCCGCCACCTCCCTCCGACGCGTCTGGAGAACGCCCTTAGCTCCCTTTCCAGCGACACGTCGCTTTTTTCGTGTTTTCCCCCCTCGTTTTTCCTCTTCCTTGACCAGTCCTCCCTGCAACCGCTGGCGCCCTTCTTTTTTTTTTGCCCGCTCGTGCGGAGCAAAGTACGGAGTAATACGGCGTACCGAGAGTTCAACGACAAAATACGGGCGGCGAGAGACGGCGCCGCCGCGGACCCCTTGCCTCCGCCGTGTCTTGCCGGTCGAGTGGCCTGACGACCGGGCGCTGCAAGGAGAAAGCTGACCAACGATGCGCAGAGGTTCGCCAGCGAGAGCCGTCCGAGTGGGGTGGTGCTGGCGCGGAAACACCAAGCACGCTGCAGCTCTCGAGTCTTGCAACTAAGCATACGGTGCGCTTACGGAGCGCCAGGGGGGCAGGCCGTTCGGAACTGCGGTCTTTTTTTCGTCCGCCTGCCTGTCTGCTCGATGGTCGGCATGTGCCGGCGTCTTCTTGCCGGAGCGGTGGCAAGAAACAGCGCCGTTTGGGCCTGTGCCTGGTGTTGTTTGTAAACAAACAACGCCGGTGGCTGTTGTCGGCGGCGTCAACAGATGCTTATGCTTACTGCATTCCTGCCTCTCGCCCAAGCCGAGATCGTGGGCGACGCTCGGCCGGCTTGGGCGGCGAATCTGCGACCCACCCACACTGAAGCCCGGGCCAGCACGGTCGACGGCTGGGAGTGGGAGCGCAGAGTTTTGCGCACCCACCGGCGACTGGAGCAAAGCATACGGAGTAGTGAGTGCTCCGTATAGCTACGGAGTACTTGTACTCCGTACGGATACAGCTACAACTGCAGCCAAGAGCCAAGTGGTCCAGCTGCGGAACCGTTGTCGACGCGTCGACGAGAAGGGGGCAGCTAGGACGGTGCGCGCCCTGCGATCCTGGCGACCCGCTGCTGGTGGGCCCGGAAGAGCTAAGATCGTCCCGGACTCCAGAAGCATGGACGCTGGGATGGCTGGCTGGCTGGCTGGCTGGCCCGACAGACGCGCCTCTGAAGAGCAGAGTGGTCCGTGGGTGCGGAGCTGCAGAGGGAGGAGGCGAGGCAAGGAACTCTCAGACCCTCTGGCTCCTTGCACCCCTCCCTCTCTCCCTTTCTTCTGCTCCCTCCCCTCCTCTGCTCGGTGAGACAGCGCTTGGTCGATCCGTCCATCGCCTCCAAGACATTCCTGCCTCCTTGTTTACACCCAGCCCACGGAGTAAGCATACAGACACACCGGCACCAAAACACACCAAACACGCCAGGCACGCACGCTTGCAAAGTACCCCGTTGCAGTCCCGCGGGCACACACAGTACAAGTACTCCGTACAGTTGTGCTAGGGAAAGGGGCAAAGCGGCGAGGCAGTCTGCATGTGTGGGGAGCATCAAGTCGCTTCTGTTGTTCTTTTTTTCTTGTTTTTCTCGTTTCTGTTTTGTTCTCAGTGGGCCTCCCACCCATCCTCCCGCCGCTGCACTTGCACACTCACTTCCCCTTTAAGACGGCCCTGTGCCCGTGCCCGTGCCCGTGCCCTCGCCCGTCTTTCCCCTCCTCTATCCTTCCTTCATCCTCGTTCCCACGATCCTCCCGCTGCTTCGTTTGCCTGCACCGGCCTCGGTTGGCCCGTGCCTGTCCGCTCCACCCCGCCGCCATGGACTACAACCACAGACGAGCCAACTCGGAGCTGGCCGCGCTTGGCTACGGCAAGCCCGCCGGCCAGATTCACCGGAAGCCCGTGGCCAGCCGCCGCCATGGCCTCCTGCCGCAGCCGGCGGCCGCAGAGGTGTCCAGCGACGCCGGCCCCGGCAACCACCAGCATGGCCGCTCCCAGTCCTACGAGAGCCCTCCCTACGGTGGCTTCGACGTCGGCCTGAGCTATGGGCCGGCGGCGTCCGCACAGCGCCGTCGACACAACCGCTACGGCAGCCTGGTCGCCTCCGAGCCGCGCCACAACCTATTTCTTGCGCCCTCCATGATGCCGAGACGCGGCAGCGAGAGCAGCACGAGCTCCGCGGCGTCCACCGGCACCGCAACCGCCGACAGCGCCTCGGACTCCTCGGCGGCCACCACGCCCGAGGCCATGTCGCCTGCCTCGCCGAGCAACTCTCTCCTGCTGCTTCAGTCGCCCCCGGACAGCGCCTTGTCCAAGGGCAGCCTGGCCGCCGCCCTGTCGCCGCCCTCGCCGTCCAGAGCGCCCCATCATCACACCGGCAGCCGCCTGCCTGCGCGGGCCCGTGCCTGCTCGCAGTCCGCGTCCAAGCGCTTCCCCAACACGCCCATCGAGGCGTCCGTCCCGGAGGAAGAGGAGCAGGCCGAGAGCCGGCCCACCAGCCGCAGCCGACCGCACCAGCGGTGGCCGTCGCACGAGGCCAACGCGCGTGTGGCCGCACCGGCTTCGCCCAACCTGCACCAGCGGCGCCAGCAACGCCAGCAGAACATGGCTAGTCCGCCGCAGCCCGTGCTCCTGCGCCTGTCGCCGCTGCCTCGGCTGCCCGCGGACCACAGCCCCGACGCCGGCAGCCGGCCGTCGTCTGCCGCGCTGTCACCGCGCCGGACCCTCAAGGCGAGCCGGTCCATGCCGCAGATTCGCGATGCTGTGGGGCCTCCGCCATCGGGGCCGCTCCCGCCCCTGCCTGCGGTTCCGCTCCTCTCCCCCTTTGTTCTCCCTACACCTACGGCTCTTGGATTCCCCGCCCCGCCGGCTTCTTCCCCGGGCATGAGCGTCCGCCCGCCTCATCCGACGGGACCGCCGCCGCCACCACCGCCGCCGCAGTCGGTGCTGCCGGTCGACGAGTCCCCTTGTCTCTCGACGTCTGGCAGCACGAAGACGCTCAAGGCCTCGGCAACGGCGGCTACCATTACGGACAAAAAGCCGCAGTCGCAGCCGCAGCCGCAGCAGACACCGAAACAGGAGCTCCATGAAGACGAGTCCCGGCAGCGGGAGGTAAGAGCCGCAGGCTGGGAAGTGGAGCTGCAACGGCACAAGCTGCTGCTGGAGCAGTTTCCTACGCCCCAGGCCGAGCAGCAGCAGCAGCAGCAGCAGCAGAACGACCAGCAGCCACGGCTGACCCGCGCGCACCGCTCGCTGGGGAACCTCCGCGCCCGCTCCAAGTCGCTCTCACGCCTCGCGGCGCGCTCCCGTGAAGACACGGCGGCGGCGGCGGCACCGCCGCTGGCGAGCCACGCGTCAGCGCTCAACCTGCGTGGGTCGTCCAGCAGCCGACCGATGATGCCGCGCCCGGCGACGGCCAAGTCTGCGCGGGACGCGGGCGGCAGCCGGCTGGACGACCCGCTGCCGCCGCTGCCGCCGCTGCCGCCGCTGCCGCCGCTGCTGCCCCATCACGCCGAGGTGGCGGTCACGCCGCAAGTGTCGGTGTTTGAGGACGACTCGGAGGACGAGGGCGACGGCGACGTGGTGCGCAAGTTTGTGCGCAACCTCTTCTCGCGGCGCACGCGCAGCGCCGAAGTGCCGGGCGGTGGCGGCCAGGGCCGCGAGACGCCGTCGAGCGCCGCCGCCAGCCTGTCCTCGGCGGCCGCCTCGCGCAAGGCGTCGGTGGACGGGCTCGCGGCGGCGGCCATGGTGGTGGTCGGCGGCGGCGGCGGCGGCGTCAACGTCGGCAGCGGCGGCCACAACAGCCGTGCCAAGAACTACAGCTCGTCGTCGTCGTTCTCGGTGGCCACGACCGTCGGCGGCGCCAGCACGGTGGCCTCGTCGACGTCGACACTGGCGCCCGCAAGCACGGCCAGCTCCGTCGGCGGCGGCGACCTCGACGACCCGGCGTACCTCGAGTACAGCGCCAGCGGCTGCTCGCCGTCCCCGCGCACGTCGGAGGAGCAGTCCCGCCATGGCCAGAAGGGGCCCCTTCTGAGCCGCATGTTTGTCCGCCGCAGCAACTAGGTGGCTGGTGGCTGGCAAATTTCCCCTTCTTTGTTGTTTTTCTTTTTCTTTTTGGTCTGGATCTTGGTCTCGGATCTTTACGCTCTCTACGCTCTACGCTCTACGCTCTACGCACTACGCTCTACGCTCTACGCGCTTACGCTCCTTACGCGCCTTACGCTCTTTTCTTTGTAATGTATTATTGACTCATGGTTGGTCTCGGGCATATGGTATCGGCAGAGGATCGCATCGACGGCACATTGCATTGGGTGGATGGACATACGGGCTTGGGCCGCGGCTTGTCTCGGCGGCATCTGGGTCAGAGAAGGGATTACGTGTGTATTGACGAAGAAATACAAGCGTTGCCACTGCATTAGCCAGCAATCTCGTTGTTTTTCCATGTTTTGTATGCAAGTTCTGCCCGTGTCTCTCATGCTGGCGATCCGCCACAGGGTCCTGGGTAAATTTCCTATGCGAGGAGGGCCACGCAAGGGGGATCCTCTGTGTCTGCAGCTGTGGCGTCGAGAGCCGAGTGCCACAGGGGGCGAGACACGATGCAAGGAGCGGCGGCGATGCAAGGGAGGCGGAGAGGCGGCGTCTGCAGCTGGTTTTGGCTCCTAGGGCCGGTCTCGGTTGGTTTCACCAGCTGCGCAGCGCCCGGCTACGAGCGCCTCGCGCAGTCGCCTCGTCTAGTGAGACATGCGAGGCGCAGTGGGAGGAGGGAGGGTCGGCTGGGCATAGCGCGAGCTAGGGAGCAGCAGCACGACAAATCGGTGCGCTGCTCGTCGTACGCGCACATGTTTCAGGGCGCCGGAGTCTCGCAGGGCATCGATCCCCGCCGCGCCGGCAAACGAGCAGCGTCATTTGCAAAGGCGGCGGCGAGACAAGGCGAAACGGCCGGGCGAGGCAAGGCGACGCACGCCGGAAATTGGCCTCTGGTTTCCTGTGTTTGAAATTTGATTTTGATTTTCTCTCCCGTTTTCAACCCAGCCTTTGCTTCCTAGACGACGTGTCTATTTTTCCACCCAAGAAAACAGGACCATTCTGGCGCCCTCCTCCCCCTCTAGGCCGTCCAGACAGTTCCGTGCGGCCGACCGCGTCCGCGGGAGCGCCGCAGGAGGAGGTTCAAGAGGGGGGCGAGAGGCGTCGGGTCCCCGAAGCACCGGGGACTGGCGCGAGCCCGCGTCGACAAAGCAAGAGACAACATGAGAGACCCGGCGACACAAACGATGACACGAACAGACACGAAAGCAAGCCGCAGACGGTCTGCCTCTATGCGGTGGGGTTGGGGTTCATCTGCAGCGAGCGTGGTCAGCACATCGGTCCGCCCGTCTGTCTGTCTGTCTGTCTTTTGCGCGCCGCTCGCTCCGTACCTTGCGCTTGCCGCCGGTCAGGACGACGTTCACGAAACGGCGGGTGTAAGTCAACCGCTTCTTGGCGCGGCCCTTGGCTGCACGGACGTCAGTATCGAGCAGCGGACGTAGGTAGCCCCCCATCACCGCCGGAGCAACATACGCGTCTTCTTCTTCTCCTGCTTCTCAACTTTCTGCAGCCATGGTGTCAGTATTCCGCATGATCAGACAAGGCCTGCCGGCGACCTCGACGCGCGAATGAGGAGGCACGGGCAACGCAGAACGAGCCCGTGCTGGCCCAGCCCCGGCCTAGCCCGGTCATGATCCAGCCAACCGAGATTCAGCCGGCCAGCCAAAAACACGGGCACGGGCTCGTCCTGCTGCCGCCGAGGTGCCTCCCGATCGTAGCCGCGTAGCCGTTGGGCGGGAGTCGGTCTGCGGGTGTTGTGCTTACGGGAGTCTGCGACCGGACTGTCGAGAACAGACTGTCAGTACATGCGTGTGGCGTCGGAGTCGGAGCGCGTCCTTGGAGGGACGCCGGAGGAGCAGACGGAGGCCATACCTTTGCCGGCACGGGCGAGCTGCAGACGAGAAGCATTAGCCAACCTGTTTCGAGAGGGGAGGGGTACCGGCTGCGCTGCGGAGGCGCCGGGACAGCAGGGTGCAGACGTACCGAACCGTGAACCTTGCCCATGTTTGCGGTGGATGACTTGGTGTATGTCGCGAGAAAATCGGGATGTTGGCTGGCGAGGTTGTCGAAGCAATGTCGTCGTCGGCGTGTGGGTGACCGGTCGATGCAAAAAATTGGCAGGCGGTCGATGGCAGAAAACTCGAAAAAGCCTGGGGGCAATTGTGTGCGCGCTAGCCCTGGCGGGAGCTGGTCATGTGACAGGTCGGCCGGCGATAAGATAGTTGATGACTAATAAAGTGGAGACACTGTGAACCATGAGCATATGCTTCGGCTGCGGCGATCAAAGGCTGGCAGGCGAGCACCAGCACCGGCAACGGCTGGCGGACGGCAACGATGGCGAAAGAGCGCAACTACAACCCGGTGCAGGCGCAGCGGAAGGCTGACAAGGCCAAGGCGATCAAGAAGGGTGAGAGGGAGAGGCGAAAGCGCGAAGAAGAAGGGGAGAAGGGGGGGCAGAGACTGACCGGGCAGGCAAGGCGGAAGTGGCGGCGGCGCGCAACGAGCGGCTGGCCAAGAAGAACCCGGAGCGGATCCAGAAGCAGATTGCGGATCTAAAGGCGATCACGGAGGGCGGCGGCAAGCTCACGGCGCACGAGACGCAGGTGCTGGAGGGGCTGGAGAAGGAGCTCAAGGCGGTGACCAAGGCGCGCGAGGCGCTGGGCGACAAGGCGCCGACGTTTGGGCGGAGCGGCGGCGGCGGCGGCGGCGGCGGCGGCGGTCCCGGGTACGGGGGCCACGACCGGAAACGGCGGCGGAACGACGACGACGACGACGACAGCACGGACGACAGCGACGTGCCGGAGGACGTGCGGCGCATCCCGATGCCGCGCGACACGCCGCCGCCGATCCCCAAGAAGCACCTCGATGCGTGGTACGAGAAGCGGCGGGCGCGGGCGCGGCGCAACCACAACGCCAACGCGGAGCCGCTGGGTGCGGGCCGCACGGGCGGACGGGGCGAGGGGGGCGGGCCCAACCGAGACGGCGACAGCAAGGCGGCAGCGGCAGCGGCAGCGGCAGCGGCGGCGCCGGCGGCGGCGGTTCCACCGCCAGTAGCCAAGGCGGTCTACGAGGCCAAGCCGGTGATCCGGGATCTGCAGAAAGAGGCGGTCACGGCGTTTGTGCCGACGGTGGTGCGGCGCAAGCTGGACAAGAGCCGCGGGCTGGGAGGAGGCCTGCTGGAGCCGGAGGAAGCCGACCAGCTGGAGAAGGAGGGCTACCTCGCGGGCCCGTCGGCAGGCAGCGGACGGCCACTGCAGTCGCTGCCGGGCCGGCCAGCGGCGCCGGCAGCGCCAGCAGCACCGCACCAGGCGACGGTGGAGGACGCCGACGACGAGGGATAGAGAGAGGCCGGTTCGGTACTCCGTACAAGTAGTTGTAGAGCGCCAAGACCCAGGAATTTGCCAGCCCGGAAAGCGGCGCGAGCACGCGAATTGTGCAGGGCTCGTCTTTTACGCTAGCAAAGCGTGTTCGGCAGCGGGCCAGTCCTTTTTCTGGGGGAAAAGGCGTTTGCGTTTATGCTTAGTGGCGGCTTAAAGCTACGGCCGAGCTCGTCGGCGGTCAGCGCTTTCTTTTCGTTTTGCATGGGCCCTTGTTGTCTTGCTGCTGTCTCATCCTGTCTTTGCAGTCTCTTGCCTGGGCGGCGGCGCGCACGTTGACCTTGGCCGTCCGTCTTCTCGAGAGCCAGCTTGCCTCGCACGGCCGATTCGTCTCTCACGAGCCCCTTTCCTAGCTGATGGACAGGACCGGGGAGGACCATGACTGTCTCCATGACTGTCTGCGAGGAGGTCACGGGGACGACCGACGGCGGCCCGGGCCGCGGCTCCGATAGCCCGGACATGCAGCCCGACATGAAGGCGGAGGAGGCCAGCGGCTCGCCGGCGGCGGAGCCCGCGGAGCCCGCCGAGACGGCCGAGACCGCGGAGCTCGGCACCACACCAGCGGGCGGCTGGCTGCACGCAGAGACGGAGACGTTCCCCGAGGGCGGCACGGAGGCGTGGCTGGTGGTGCTGGGGGCGTGGCTGGCCATGTTCTCGACGCTGGGGATCCTCAACAGCCTGGCGACGTTCCAGGCGTACGTGTCGAGGCACCAGCTGGCGGACGAGAGCCCGGGCACGATCGGCTGGATCTTCTCGCTCAACGCCTTTGTGTGCTTCTTTGGCGGCATCTACATTGGGCCGCTGTTTGACAAGTACGGGCCGCGCTGGCTGGTGCTGGGCGGCACGCTGTGCCTGGCCGCGAGCCTGGTGCTGCTCAGCTTCTGCACGCGTGCGTTTTGTGCTGTCTGTTGTTTGGAGTGCTCCCTCCCCGCCGCTGACCGCCAGGGTTCTGGCACTTTGTGCTCGCGTTTGGCCTGCTCGACGGCCTGGCGTCGGCGCTGCTGTTCACGCCGTCGCTGGCGGCCGTGGGCCACTTCTTCCGGGCGCGGCGCGGCTTCGCCACGGGCATCGCCAGCACGGGCGGCGGCCTGGGCGGCGTGTGCCTGCCGCTGATGCTGCAGAGCCTGTTTGACCGCGTCGGCTGGGGCTGGGCGGTGCGCGCGCTGGCGCTGCTGCTGGTGGCGCTGGCCGCGCCGGCCAACCTGCTGCTGCGCGCCCGCCTGCCGCCGGCGCGCGACGCCAGCGCGCACCCGGACCCGCGCATCTTGCGCAGCCTGCCGTTTGCGCTGACGACGCTGGGCATCTTTTTGCTCGAGTTCGCCCTCTTCGTGCCGCTGACCTACATCTCGTCGTACGCCCTCGACCGCGGCTTCTCGCCCGCCTTTGCCGCCCAGGCCGTCACCATCCTCAACGCCGGCTCCGTCGTCGGCCGCGTGCTGCCCGGCTGGTACGCCGACCGCGTCGGCCCCTTCAACGCCAACATGCTGACCGTCGTGCTCGCCGTCGCCGCCTGCCTCGGCGTCTGGCTGCCCGCCACGCTGGCCAGCACCACGCGCACCGGCCCGGCCGCCGGCGGCGACCACAACGCCGCCGCCGCCGCGCCGCTCGTCCTCTTTGCCCTGCTCTTCGGCTTCACCAGCGGCAGCAACATCGGCCTCGCCCCCGTCAGCATCGGCCGCCTCTGCCGCACCGTCCAGTACGGCCGCTACTACGCCACCTGCTACACCGTCGTCTCCTTTGCCACCCTCGTCGGCATCCCCATCGCCGGCAGCATCCTCGCCGCCGCCGCCGGCCGGTACTGGGGGCTCGTCGTCTTCACCGCCGCCCTCTACGTCGGCGCCTTTGCCGCGCTGTTTGCGGCCAAGGTCGCCGCCGTCGGCTGGCAGTTGAGGACGGTTTTTTAGGGGGATGGGCCCCCAGTATGTGCTTACTTTGTATGTTTCCACCCCTGAGTTTCGGTGCCAGCTGGCGCCAGTTGCCAGCCAATGGCGCTGCGCGACCCACACTTGGCAGCTGCAGCTGGACCTCCGCCACGAGGCAAAGAACTGTCCAGAAACATCCCGGCACACCCGACAAAACACACCACCGGCCGCACCACGAGGTCGGCGGTACCTGCATAGATCTGCATACGATTCGACTGCTTAAGCTGCATAGAGCTGCTTGCGGGATTCTGCTGCTTCGACTGGACGACTGGACACTGGACCACTGCACGGTTGTCATCTCGAGCTTCTGCATCGCCGGCACCATGGCGCCGGCCCCCGTCAACTCGGCGGCCCCCGTGAACCCGGCGGCCCCCGTGGACCCGGCGCGGCGCAAGCAGGTCCTCAAGGTCATTGTCGTCTCGCTGCTGCTCGATCTGGTGCGTCTTCCTCCTCGATCCCGTCGACGTCCCCCGCTGACTTTCCCTCCTCCCCAGGTCTCCTTCACCTTCATCCTCCCCCTCTTCCCCAGCCTGCTCGAGTTCTACCGCAATGCCGAGGCCGCCGCCCCCGCCGACGGCGGCCGCGCGCCCACGCTGCTGGCCACCGTCCTCGGCTACCTGAACGCCTACAAGGCCTCCTTTGCGCGGCCCATCGACGCCCGCTACGACATTGTGCTGCTCGGCGGCGCCCTCGGCAGCCTGTTCTCGTACGCCTCCTCTCTCGCGTCCCCCGGGGGATGTCTTCCGTCCGCTGACCAGACAGCCTCCTGCAGGCCGTGGCCTCGCCCGTCATCGGCCACCTGTCCGACCGCTACGGGCGCCGCACCGCCCTGCTGGCCAGCATGGCCGGCAACATCCTGTCGGTGCTGCTGTGGGTGGCGGCCGTCGACTTCCGCACCTTTGTGCTGTCGCGCGTCGTCGGCGGCCTGTCCGAGGGCAACGTGCAGCTGGCCATGGCCATCGCCACCGACATCTCCGACGACGCCCGCCGCGGCTCCACCATGGCCCTGATCGGCGTCTGCTTCTCCGTCGCCTTCACCTTTGGGCCCGCCCTCGGCGCCTGGCTCAGCACCGTCGACACCTTCCGCGCCAACCCCTTTGCCGCCGCCGCCGGCTTCTCGCTCTTTCTCATCGTCGCCGAGACTCTGTACCTCTACCTCTACCTTCCCGAGACCCTGCCGGCCAAGAGCCCTGCTGCTGCTGCTGATGCTGCTGCTGCTCCGGTTCCTCCGGCCGCCTCCTCCCCGAAGCCGCCCCCCGTCCGCCGCACCAACTCGCACTTTATGCTCAACGCCGTGCACTTTGTCTTTTTGCTCTTCTTCTCCGGCATGGAGTTCTCCCTGCCTTTTATGACCTTTGACCTCTTTGGCTACGGCGCCAAGCAGAACGGGCGCCTGCTCAGCTTCGTCGGCCTCGTCGCCTCGCTGCTGCAGGGCGGCGTCACGCGCCGCCTGCCGCCTCTGGTGTCGGTGCGCCTGGGCGTCGTCGCCTGCCAGGTGGCCTTTGTGCTGCTGGGCCGCCTCACCACCGTCGGCAGCCTCTACGTCGCCGCCGCGTGCCTGGCCGCCACGTCCGCCACCGTCGTCACGGGCCTCAACGCCCTCAGCAGCTTCGAGGCCCACGCCGGCGAGCGCGGCGGCAAGCTCGGCATCCTGCGCTCCTGGGGCCAGGTCGGCCGCGGCGCCGGCCCTCTCCTGTTCACCAGCGTCTACTGGTGGGCCGGCCGCGAGGTGGCCTACGGCGCCGGCGCCGTCGGCATGTCGCTGGTCGTTCTGCTGTCCTTTGTGGCGCTCCGGTCGCCGCCGCCGCCCGCGGCACCCAAAGCAAAAGCCCAGTAAGAGGCGGCGGGCGGGCAGCGTAGTACGCAGGAACGGACAGAAAAGCGATTCCATGGGCGCTTTGCATTTTGCATATGCTTATTGTCTTTTGGGGGGCTCGGAGGGGGGCACGGTGCCGGTTTTTGGTCTTTTTGGTCTTTTTGGTCTTTGGTCTTGGTCTTTGGTCTTGGTATCCTGAAAAACAAGGGGCGGCCGCGTCCATGTCTAGTCCGATGCGACGGCCTTGTGCTTCTGCATGTGGGCGTCGTGCTGGCGGATGACCTTGGGCACGATGAGGCTCTCGATCTCCACGTTGGCCGCGGCTTCGGCCTCGGACAGACGCACCCAGACCACGTCGTCGGGCGTGACAAAGACGACCTCGTGCTTGCGCGTGGCCAGGATGTTGCCGATGACCAGGTGGTGCTGGTAGCGGTCGAGGGCGCCCTTGGCCTTGCCGATGAGCAGCTGCGGGTCCGTCTCCAGCTTGAACGAGATCATCATGCTCTGCGGCGACCAGTCGTCGACCAGGCTCTTGAGGAACTTGGGCACCGGGTCCAGGTCGATGACCAGGCGCTTGCTGCGCGGGACCTTGGGGGACCTGGTGGTCAGTTAACCGCAACGGGCCGTGGAACGGCACTCGGAAGGGGATCTTCCAGGAGCCCACAACGCACGAGTCAAAGTTGTCAAACTCCTCCTCGTCGGCCTCCGCCGCCGTCCCGTCCGCCTGCACGTCGGTGCTCTGGATCTTGTGCTCGGCCATGCGCTCGGGCTGGTGGTGTCAGAAGGCGGAACACAGCAGCGGCCGGAACCGACAGAGAGAGAAGAGAGGGAAGCAGACGAGCACGCTGCACCCACCGGGAGGAAAAAGTCGGACACGGCCGCGGCCAGGTACAGCAGCCCGCCGGGCCCGAGGCGGTGCATGGCGCGGCTGATGGCGCGCAGCTCAAACAGGTAGTCGGTGATGGTGACAAAGGGCAGCGACAGCAGGCGGTCGCGGGCGGCGCGGTAGCGGCGCAGCACGCTGCGCATGGCGGCGGCGTCCTCGTCGCGGGCGCGCACGCCGCGGCCGCTCTCGTCCTCGACGAGAAAGTCGAGGATGCTGTTGGTCGCGTGCGAGTAGTGCCGGCTGTACGGCTGCAGGCTGAACTGCCGGTGCAGGAAGATGACGGCGTAGTCCGCCGGGTCGTCCAGGAAGTACTCGGCGCTCGTGGCGCCGCGCGTGCCGGCCGAGAAGTTGTCGATGAAGCGCACCGTCTGCTTCTCCAGCGGCACCGTCGTGCCGCCCGACGTCACCAGCACCACGCGGCGGTTGGCCCGGGCGTGCCGCGCCAGGAACGCGTCCACCAGGGCCATGTGCCGCTCCAGGTCCTTGGGCGGCGGGTTCGTGCTGAAGTAGCGGTCCTCCTCCGACCGCGCCGCCGAGACGGACGGCGCCGGTGCAGCCATGTTTGCAGTCGTCCGAGGCGGAGCACGCGCAGCCAGCACAGCAAGCCCAGCACGCACAGCACGCACAGCAAGCACAGCAAGCCCAGCAAGCACAGCCAGCAGCACAGCAAGCACAGGCGGACGTCAAAACCAGCCGAGGCTCTGCCAATGGCACGTGGCGGCAACGGGCACAGCAAGTCGTCCCCGGCGGAGCCGCTTGGTGCTGGAAGAGGAAAGGGTCCTCGCAGGATGAAGGACGACCTCGGCCGCCGGCCGAATGCGACCTGGTCTCGCTAGATCGTGCGACGGTGCTGCGCCCCGGTCCTGTCCGCGCGTCAGCTGTTCTTCGGGGGTGGGCGGGCAGAAGCGTCGTGCGTGGTCTAGACTGCGTCCGACGCTGGCCTAGCCGGCATGCTTTTTCTCTCGGCTCTCGCCGGCAGACCGCAGGTGACGTCGGTGTGGTCACGTGACCCGCGAAAAGCCACCAAGGGCGTGGTTCGACCGTCTTTGTCGGTGCGATCGTACGACGCGCCTAGCGCCAGCTGAGTGAGCGTGAGTGAGATGCGTCAGGAAGGCCGAGGCCTGTCATGGCACGGCGACGGGGGGGCCTGGGGTATAAAGCAGCTGTCTGCCGCGGGCAGAGGCCGGCGGACCGGGACCCCCAACCGGACACCCCAACCGAACGAGCACCATGTACTACAGCAGCGGAAACTACGAGGCCTTTGCGCGGCCGCTGAAGCCGGAGGGCGTGGACGAGAAGCGGGTGTGGATCGTGGGCAGCGGGCTGGCGGGGCTGGCGGCGGCGGTGTTCCTGGTGCGGGACGCGCAGATGCCCGGGGCCAACATCACGATCGTGGAGGAGGGCCGGGTGCCGGGCGGCGCGCTGGACGGGCTGGACGAGCCGGCCAAGGGCTTTGTGATCCGGGGCGGGCGCGAGATGGAGGCGCACTTTGAGTGCCTCTGGGACCTGTTCCGGTCGGTGCCGTCGCTGGAGGAGCCCGGGGCCAGCGTGCTGGACGAGTTCTACTGGCTCAACAAGCGCGACCCCAACGTGTCGCTGCAGCGGGCGACGGAGCGGCAGGGCCAGGACGCGGGGACGAACGGGCTGTTCACGCTGAGCGAGAAGGCGCAGCGCGAGGTGCTGCGGCTGTTCCTGACGGCGCGCAGCGCCGTCGAGAACAAGCGCATCAACGAGGTCTTCTCGGCCGACTTCTTTGCCAGCAACTTCTGGCTGTACTGGCGCACCATGTTTGCCTTTGAGGAGTGGCACTCTGCGCTGGAGATGAAGCTGTACCTGCACCGCTTCGTCAACCACATCGGCGGCATGCCCGACTTCAGCACGCTCAAGTTTACAAAGTACAACCAGTACGAGTCGCTGGTGCTGCCGCTCGTGCACTACCTGCAGGGCTGCGGCGTGCGCTTTCAGTACGGGACGGCCGTCACCGACATTGACTTTGGCAGCGGCAGCAGCGACAGCAGCGGCAGCGGCAGCGGCAGCAAGCGCGCCACGCGCATCCACTGGACGACGGGCGACGACAGCTCGCCCGGCGGCGTCGACCTCGGCGAGAACGACTACGTCTTCACCATCATCGGCTCGCTGACGGAGAACGCGGACCTCGGCGACCAGCACACGGCGGCGCGGCTCAACACGGGCCCGGCGCCGGCGTGGGACCTGTGGCGGCGGCTGGCGGCCAAGGATGCGGCGTTTGGGCGGCCGGACGTGTTCGGGGCGCACATCCCCGAGACCAAGTGGGAGAGCGCGACGGTGACGACGCTGGACGCGCGCATCCCGGCGTACATTGAGCGCATCTGCAAGCGCGACCCCTTCAGCGGGCGGGTGGTGACGGGCGGCATCGTGACGGCGCGCGACTCGGCGTGGCTGCTGAGCTGGACGGTCAACCGGCAGCCGCACTTCAAGAAGCAGAAGCCGGGCCAGCTGGTCGTGTGGGTGTACGGCCTGCTGGTGGAGGCGCCGGGCGACTTTGTCGGCAAGCCGATGCAGGCGTGCACGGGCGAGGAGATCACGCAGGAGTGGCTGTACCACCTGGGCGTGCCGCCCGCCGACATCCGCACGCTGGCGGCCGAGGCGGCGACCTGCGTGCCCGTCATGATGCCGTACGTCACGGCCTTTTTCATGCCGCGGGCCGCCGGCGACCGCCCGGACGTCGTGCCGGCCGGCGCCGAGAACTTTGCCTTTCTGGGCCAGTTTGCCGAGACCGGCACCGCCGACACCATCTTCACCACCGAGTACTCGGTGCGCACCGCCATGCAGGCCGTCTACACGCTGATGCACGTCGACCGCGCCGTCCCCGAGGTCTTTGCGTCGACCTACGACGTGCGCGCGCTGCTGGACGCCGCCGCCGCCATGCGCGACCACAAGGCCCTGGCCACGTTTCTGCCGGAGCGCCTGCGCCAGTTCCTGCTGTCCCGCCTCGACGGCACCGAGATTGGCGAGCTGCTGCACAAGCATGGGCTGGTGTAGGCGGCGCCGGTGTAGGCGGCGCCGACGTTGACGGATGTCGTTGCGGTCACGTGACGTGTTCGCGTTGACAGGCACGACTTGAGCATTCACGGTGCAGAGGCGGTCTCATATAGAATCATTAAACAAAGTTCATCAATCATTCCGACGATGCAAACAAGCGCCGTGCTTCCTATGATGCGGCGGTCCCAGACGCCTGTACCCCGAACGCCCTGGCAAGTATGCAGTCCCCATGCAGTCCCCATCTCTTTTGTCGTCCCCTGTCGTTTTTTTCTTCCGCTACGCGGCACGGGAGGGCGCGGCGGCGGCGGCGGCGGCGCTGGCGGCGCTGGCGCCGGCGGCCAGAAACTGGGCGTAGCGGGACTGCTTGTTGTGGATGCCGCACTCGCTCTTGTTGCGGCCCTTCCAGCGGCCGGCGCGCTCGTCCTCGCCGGCGGCGACGGGGCTGGTCGAGTGCCAGTCGCCGATGGACTTGTAGCCGCGGTCGAGCAGGGCGTTGTAGGGCACGTCGTGCTCGCGCACGTAGGCCTGGACCTGGCCAAAGGACCAGTTGGCCAGCGGGTTGATCTTGTAGATGCCGCGCTCGTCGTCGACCTCGATGATGTCGAGCTGGCCGCGCTGGCCGCCCTGCGAGCGCCGGCGGCCCGTCAGCACGGCCACCACGTCGAGGCGGTCGTACGCGCGCTCCTGCGGCTCCACCTTGGCCAGGTAGTCGTACATGTCCTCGGACGTCTCGTACAGGCGGCCGTACGTGTCCTCGAACGCGGCCGCCGTCTCGAAGCCGTCCGGCTTGAACGTGTGGATGGTGATGCCGGGGTAGCGCGCCCGCACGCGCTCGACCAGGTCGTACGTCTCGGCAAAGTGGTACAGCGTGTCGAGGAAGATGAGGTCGACGCTGTGCTTGGGCGCCGCGCCCGCCGTGGCCGTGCCGTTCTGCTCGCGCGTGGCCTGCTCCTCGCGGTCCAGCGTCGCGAGCAGGTCGATGGTGACCAGGCCCGTGAGCCCAAAGGCCGTCGTCTGGTACAGGTTGGGGAACAGGATCTTGACAAAGCGCAGGATGTCCAGCGGCTCCAGGTTCTCCAGCTGCTTGTTGAGGTGGCGCAGGTGTTCCGGCGTCAGCGTCACGCGCGGCAGCCGGGCCGTCGACGCGGCCGCCGACGACGGCGCCGAGCCATACCCGGACTCGACCGACACGGCATCGTCAGCCTGCTGCGGCTTGGAGGCCGGGGACGCCGACGGAGCCTCAGCAGGCGCCTGAACAGGGGTCTCGGTGGCCATGATGTTGGTGGAAGTGGATAGGGAAGGCGGTGTGAGGGAAGAGAGAGAGAGAGAGAGAGGAGGGGGGGTAAGGGGGTAAGGGGGGGATCTCGCAGGAGAGCAAGCAAAGGAAGAGACCACGGAAGGCGAGGGGAGGGGCAGGGATGACGATGGCAGTAAGCACGTCACAGTGGGTGTTAATGGCACAATAAGGAGGAGGAGAGGAGAGAACACAGGAAGAGGAGACAGAGGAGACAAGAGTGTTCAGAGGAGGGCCTCTGCTTAAAGGCAACAGACGGGCAGAGACGGACAGAGAGGATTGCTAAGACAGGCACGGAGGGCGCTCTGGAGCTTTCTCTGCCGCCGCCAGGACGTCGCCGGGACCGACAGCCGGCATCTCCACATGCCTAGCATCTATATAATCTTCTTTACCAATCCAGCGGCAGTTCTCGCAGCGACGAGGCTGGCAGGCAAGCGGACCAGGAGCGTCGTCAGCCAGACCGGCCAGTCAGGGGTCGACGAGCCTGAGCATAAGCCTAGGACGCAGCCAGGCCGCTGTGCGGGCGTGCGCCGTGCGGCCTTTGAAAAATGATGCTCTCACGACGCCCGACACAAGGCGACGTCGAAGCGCGGCTGGTACCGTGGGAAGAAATGTTCTGGCACTGTGTAGACGGGTGTGTGTTGGCTGGGTGGCACAGTGCCAGTGCGTGTTATTGATGCCGGGGCAGCGCGGATGCCGACATGCTCGGCGGCGGTGGCCAATTGCGCCATCCGGCCGGAAGCCGCAAAAGGGGGCGGATTGGAAAAGCCTTCGATCACGACATCCGCGCTAGTCTGTTTTGAGGTGGTTATGGGGCGTTTAGTTGACCAGCGGAGTTGGACGTTGAAAATTCTGCCAGTGGTTTCACGTGGTATGCCACGTGGTGTGTCACGTGTATCCGGACAAATGCCCGCGTGCGTCATGGTGCGTCACAGGTCAATAACACCACTGGACAGAAGGTATACTTTGGATGAAGATACTTGCTTGGTAATAAGATACATTATAAAGAGACTAGAGTCTGTAAGGCTGTCTCCGAGGCCGCTTGCAGCGACTACAGGACCACGTATTCTTCTTGAAGTACCTTTCCTAGAACTGGCAGCTCTTGAACCCTGATACTCCGTACAACTACAGTTACGCCCGCCGTTGCCTATTACGGACTAGCGCATATCGACCCAACTTCGTGACATCGCCGACGGCCGCGAGAACGAAAAGATCAACCCCGGCAGATCTGCAGCGCCGCCCCTTGCTCCCTCCTCTCTCACGACCCGCCGCCCAGCTGCGCTGACCATGTCGACGCCAGTCCGAGCTCCGCTGACGGCGCGCGGCAGCTTCTCGCTGGAGCTGCCGCAGGGCCGCCGGCGACCGGACAACGGCCAGCAGCAGCAGCAGCAGCAGCCGCCGTCGGACGGGACCACTCCTGCAGGCCAGGCCAAGCCCGGCCTGCCGCGGCGCTTCAGCGGCGTGCCGGACCCGCGGACGCCGCCGGTCGTCGTCGAGAGCGGCGTGGCCCACGACCTGATCCACGTCAACTGCACGCCCGTGCCAGGCGTCAGCCGTCCGGGCGACCGCCTGGTGGCCACCCTCTTCTACACGGGCCGTGCCCCGACGGATGCCCCGGCCGCGGATGCCCCAGCCGGCGGCAGCGAGCCCGCGCACGACGGCCTCTACGGCGCCTACGTCAGCCCCATCTGCATCGCGGCGTTCCTGCACCTGATGTCGACCTTTCCCCCCGGGAAGGCCGGCCAGGCGGACCAGGCGGACCAGGCGGACCAGGCGGACCAGGCGGGCCAGTCCGACGTGGCCCCCGCCTCCGCCCCCGGCTACGGCTCCGACCTCAACGCCAGCTACCGCCACCTCGACCGCGCCGTGCACCCGCTCGTCGTCGAGGTGGTGCTGGGCCCGGCGCCGGCGCTGGCGCTGGCCGACCTGCGGCGCCACGAGCAGCTGCACCGCTTCGAGCGCGAGTGGGCCGTCGAGGTCGCCCTGCAGCACGACTCGCTGTGGCGCCGGCACCCGCGCCTCGTCGTCTTCGACATGGACAGCACGCTCATCACCCAGGAGGTCATCGACATGCTGGCCGAGGCGGTCACCCCGGACGTCGCCGCGCAGGTCGCCGCCATCACCCACCGCGCCATGCAGGGCGAGCTGCCCTTTGACGCCGCCTTCCGCGAGCGCGTGCGCCTGCTGACCGGCCTGCCGGCCTCCCTCTTCGACGCCCTGCGGCCCCGCCTCGACGTCACCCCCGGCGTGCCCGCCCTGCTGCGCGCCCTGCGCCGCCTCGGCGTCCGCACCGCCGTCCTCAGCGGCGGCTTCCAGCCCCTGACCGCCTGGCTGGCCGCCCAGCTCGGCATCCACCACGCCCACGCCAACCACGTCGTCGTCGGCCCCGACGGCCGCCTCACCGGCGAGGTCGCCGGCGCCATTGTCGGCCGCGAGCGCAAGCGCGAGCTCCTCCAGCAGATCGCCGCCCAGGAGGGCGTCGACCTGTGCCAGGTCGTCGCCGTCGGCGACGGCGCCAACGACCTGCTGATGCTCGCCACCGCCGGTCTCGGCGTCGCCTGGCACGCCAAGCCCCTCGTCCAGCTCGAGGCCGACGTCCGCCTCAACCAGCCCTCCCTCCTCGACCTGCTCTACCTGTTTGGCTTCACCAGCTCCGAAATCGCCGAGTTGGCGGCCGAGTAGACCGCGTCTGGGGGGACTCCAACTGTGTTGCTATCTTTTTTTTTTCTTTCCTTCTTTCTCGTCTAGCCTTTGTCTCCTGAAAGCAAAGTGACCGCGCTTGCGCGACCCCCGTTGGATGCCCCTCTCTTCCGTCTAGCACGCGATGCCCGAGCGCGTCATGTCCCGCTTGACTTTCCACATGGCCTCCTTCTCCGGCCCGAACCGCAGGCGCTGGCTCGCCACCTGAAAGTCCACCCACTCGGCCTGCAGATCCTCGTGGTCCTCCTGCGCCCCAGCCCCCATCGGCGTCGTCGAGTCGGCACGCGCGGCGAAAAAAAACACAATCTTGGTCGTGCCCGGCGTCGACGCCTGCAGGTCCGGGTACTGCACCACCCCCACGAGCTCGTTGTTGAGAACGTCGCGGGTCACCTTGGGGTCGGCCTTGGGGTCGGCCTTGGGGTCAGCCGCCGAAGCCGCCGGAGCCGCCGGAGCCGCTGGCGGGTGCGTCGAGCGCGTGTGGATCTTGAGCGGCAGCAGGTGAGCGTGCACCCCCGTCTCCTCGTAGGTTTCCCGCAGCGCCGCCGCGTGCAGGTCCTCGCCGATGTTCTTGCGGCCCTTGGGCAGCTGCCAGATCCCCAGCCGCCGGTTGAAGAGGATGAGCACGCGCGACGCCCGCGGATCGACACACACCGTGCCGCACGATACCGTGCAGCGCTCCGACGGCGTGAACGTCATGGCCCGGTCAATGGACTCCATGTCCAGGGGCAGTGCCGCCCGGGAGGTGTCTTGGGCAGAAACCATTGCGGAAATACAGATTCGAGGTTGAAGTTGGGGTTTGAAAGCAGACAAGGGAGAGACCAAGAACCATTCAATGCTCAGCAATAGAATGCCAGAAGAGCCATGTGTTATATGCGCTGGGTGCAGAATGCAGACAACAGGGACACAAGCCAGCCGTCGAGGCAGCGACCAACAAACAGAGAGGCCTGTGCTGCCACCGGACCAACACGCGTCAGACAGCAAACAACTGCGTGAGCAAACACAAGACGGGATCTCCGCCCACCTACCGTTTGTGCCAGGTGGGCGAATCGGCGGGCAAGTTTGCCCGTGCAACCTCCCGCCGGCGGCATGCAGCACGCAGGGCGGAATGGATAGGACGAGGCGGGAGGCCGGCGCAAACGAGCTTGGGTCCCGCGCAGCCCCAAGGCGTTTGCTGCTGGTTCGTGGCTGGGTTGCTGCTGAGCGGCGAGGCTGTCGTATTCACGGACGGGCGAGCGGCCAGTCCAGGCCTGTGTGCAACCCACGCCTGGGCACGCCCTGGAATCCTTTATGCCCGAGCGCCCTTGTTCCCGTGTTCCGCGGCCGATCAAACGCACGGCCAGAGGCTCTGCAGCCTGGTGAGACAGGCACGGCAGCCGGTGAGGCTAGGTGCAGTCGGTGAGAGCACGACAGAGGGGAGGGGGGGCAACGGCGCGCATCCAGACTGTCCATGCTCAGCGATCGCAAGGTACGTCGGACATGGACAGGCCACGCCGCCGCCACGGCCTCTCTGATCAGCTGCCGCCAGGGGGTGTGCTAGCAGAGCTTGTGGAGAATTGCACCCCTGCAGCCGGTGTGCTGTCCTGCAGTCTGCATCCTGCACTCTGCATTCTGCAGCATTCTCGTGGCATCGTCGCCCACTTTCGACGAGTCTGACTGACTACGCCAGGCTGCGCTCTGGCGAGTTTCCAGTTCTCGGACCCATGCCGTCTGCGACGCCAGCGTGCATTGTTGACCCAACGGCCCGACCTGCCTGCGAAGAGGTCGCCCACCACCACAGGACCTCCAGCGCAGTCGCCTGCCCGGGACGAGCCCATGGCGCCCAGGCGCTGTCGCGCTGCCTCCCAGACAGCGCCACCACGAGAACATGCAGTCGTAGAACGTTGTATTCAGCGGGGGGCGCACGGCACGGCTCGCAGGGGCGACCAGGACCACGGCTGCGTCGTGGCACCACGAGTCAACGACCACGTTTTCCCTTCCAACCAACGGGAATAGCATGATAAAATATATGCGCCCGAACCGTAGCTGTCGTCGGACGTTCTTGGCAAGGTCGGTTCGTCGCGCTGGCCACCACTTGTCCGTTTCCGTCTGTGGGACGAGGCTGTGACCAGGGCTGTCCGTGTCCTGCAGGACGAAGTGTATGCACGAGGTCCGCTGCGTATTGTGTCTGTAAGCGCATGAATAGCCCCCAAAATCATTCATTCCAAAACGTCTTGAGCTCATAAACTTTGCTCATGCCAGCCATATATCATCATCTAAACGTAAGCCAAGAACCAGACCGCAGCGCCATGCATAAGACCAAGCTTGAGTCAGAAACAGAAAAACCAATCCAAGAGGAAACCCCAAATCCAGAAAAAACACACAGTCCACCCAAATCGTACACAAAAGTTTGACGAGAATACGGTCATCGGTTGCCCGCTGCCGGTGGTCGCCGGCCGCTTGGCCGGTTCGTGAGCTCCGTGTAGCGCCGAACCCGCCGGATGCCCAACCGCCGGTCGTCGCCGGACGTGCCCGTCGAGAAGATCCAGCGCGACCGATCCGTCGGCCGCGAGTGGAGGCCCAGCTGGTTGAGCAGGGTCGCGCGGTTGTGGGCGTTTTTGAACGCCGGCTCCTGCAGCAGATCGTCGTTGGCGCAGAAGCTGAAAATCTCGGCCATGCAAGTCACGCCGTGCGGCAGCCGGAAGCTGTGTCTGTGGGGAAGCACGGCAACCAGGCACGCAAAGGAGAGCACCAGCAGAGCCAGAACCACGCCGTACAGCGCCATGTTTGGCAGCATGCGCACCACGCCGTCCGACACGGTCAGGGCCAAAAAGAGCCCACCCGACAGGGCCGGGAGAAACGCCAGACATGTCGACAGCAGGGAGACGGCAGCCACCCGCCAGTGGCGGTTCCGCGCTGCATGCCAGGCGCTCTGGAGCGGGAGGCAGGCTGCGTAGTCGGCGAGAATGGAGGATTCGGGCTGGGCGCCGCCGGCATTCTTTGCGAGCTCAGCCCACGGCTGCACGACGCGCAACTCCAGGTCGAGGGACGCGAAGAGCAAGTACAGAACCTGGCCTAGCAGTGCGGGCAGGAAGCTGTAGAGGAAGTTGGCTGCGGAAAAGGCGCCATCTGTTGGTCTCGGATTGACCAGCGGCAGGAAGCCCGCGCTGATGTGCGTGGCCGGCAGAAACGACACGACAAAGAGAGCGACCAAAAGCGCCAGAGCCACGGTCGTCGCGGAAAACAGCACGCCATCCCGCAGACACCACGGCAGATAGCGGTACCGTACACGCTCCGAGTGCGGCGAGAGGCCCTGGGCCTCCAAGTCGACGCCGTCCACGGAGGACCCTGCGCTGCCACGGAAGGGGCGCAGTTTCTCATTCCATGACCGGTCCGCCTTGGGTCCGGGCCCCTGGACGTCGACCCACGCGTCGTCGAGCTGGTCGGTCCCGATTCCGTGCCACACGGTCATCGCCCGGCCATCCCGCCACGTCCAGTAGCCGAGCTTGTCGACGGCTCGGTGGCGCAGGGCACGGCGCAAGTCGTCGCGCGTTGCCAGAAGCTCGCTGCCTCTGTAGTCTGCCATGGCGTTGCTGTTGGTCGCCAGCGCCACGAGATCGGCAATGGAGCGCGGGTCCCAGATGAGCCCCGTGGGGCGGTCATACCAGTATGCGAGCACGAGGCCGACAGCGGCTGCGAGGCACGCGTAGATGGCCACCAGCGTCCAGGCCACGCCCTGCACCGTGGCCCAGCGCCATGTGCCGTCAACCAAAACGACCGAAAAGAGGGCGCTCTGGACGGGAACGGCCCAGTTCGTGAGCCAGATGACCAGCAGAGGCGCCCAGACGCGCCACGGCATGGCGCGCGTCACCGGCGGCCAGAGGAAGAAGCGCGGGTACAGGCCGTCAAAGATGGCGCCGCTGCGCTCCTCGGGATGCGGGCTTGTCAGGGCCTGCATGCGAGAAAAGGGGTGAATGCGAACAACGGCAGACGCCACGGCCTGGGCATAGAGAAGAAGCGTTGCCGAGAGGAGGGAGGGCAGGACACGAAACACAAAAAACTGGCCGCCGTAGATGCTGTCGCCGTACCGCACAAGGCCGGCGTGGCGACTGGAGTACACGGCACAGAAGATGAGGCCCGATGTCATAAGAAGACACAGGAGGAAAAGCAGGCCCAGCGCCACCGGCCGCAGGATCACGGGCTTGAAGTTGGGTTCCGGAAAGACAAGCTGGGTCTGGGGCGAGAAACGCTTCAGATCCAGGTAGATCCAGGCGTCCTTCAGGTGGTCGGCGGGCAGAGACGTGCGAGGCGGCTGCAGTGCGTCCGGGTAGACGAGGGTCGAGAGAGAGGAGCCCGTGCTTTCCCCCGAGGCCCGGGCATCGACGGAGGCAGGTGGCACGGGCGGCGCGGGCGGCGTGGGCGGCACAGACACGTGTGGTGCAGTGCGGGTGGGCGACAACGGCGGGCTTGCAGCTCGGGGGTCGTAGGCGCCGGCCAGCCGGGCCGAGAAGCGGCGATCCAGATCGAGCAGGACGGGCGACGGGCTCTCGGGCAGCTTGATGGACGCTGTGCCGATGTTGGCGGTGGCGCCGGAAAGCGTGCGAGGCTGGTAGTAGCCTAGGCCGTCGTCGGGAACATAGCGGTAGGGGAAGCTGCTGTGGTCGCTGGTTGTGTGGCTCCCGTGTGCTTCGCTCGCCCGTGCTGCGGACGTGGTGATGTTCCCGGTCAAGGCATCGAGAGCGTAGAGGATGTACGGTGTGTCGTCGACGCCGGGCGTGACGTTGGAGGCGTCGCGGGCGATGGCGTCTTTGAAGTACTGGCCCGGGTTGGCCAGCGCCGGGTTCGCGGCCGGCAGGTCCGCGCTGTCGTGCGGGGCGTCCATGAAGGGCGCGGGCATCAGGCCGTGAGCAAAGATGGAACCGAACGCGGTCGTTGCTGCAGGCCCGGGACCGGGCAAGGAGACCAACGGCGGCCCAAAGAGACGGTCCGGGCCGTAGAGGTCGTCGGTGGAGGGCAAGTCCTCGGATGCCGCCTCGGTCGTGCTGGACGGAGGCGTGGGAGCACGGGGGACAGGAGCAGCCGTCGACTGATACGCGGGTCCGCCCGAGGAAAAGGACCGCGTGCTGCTGTCGCCGGCGCAGCGGACGGGGGTCACCGGAGAGAGCGGCCAGTTGGTGTGGGTGCCGGTGCCGTAGTTGTAGGCTCGGTGGCCAGAGCGGGCTGTGCTGTTAGCACAGAGTCAGACGGAACAGCAATACCGACCCAAGTCTGGGCTCGGCCGAGGCAACATACGCAAAGAATCCTCCACAGAGTCTTGCGTCGGAGTCGCGATGTTCATTCTCTGCGGGCGGCGGCTGGCCGGAGGCCGCAGTTGTCGACCGAGCCGTGGGAGCAGCGATGGCTGCGTCAGGAATGCACAGCAGCGGACTGGCCCGTCGGCGTCTGTGTCTCCCAATGTCGGACGGTGTCTGAGTCTGTGGTTGGCTGTCGACGTCGAGCACGAGAAGCGAATGGCATGCGAGAAGTGAGAAAAAGCAGCCGGTGCAGCCGCCGGGCGGGCGGCCGAAGCAGAGAAATAGCAAACGCCATTCCAGCGGCGAGGCTGGGCAGCGGACCAAGAGGGGCGCTGGCTGGGGTGATTGGGTGGTTGGTTCGCGGGGCCGTTTGCCCAAGAGCGAGGGAGTGAAGCGGCGAAAATGGAGCATCGCCAGCCTCCAAAGTGCGACCTGACGGGGGTTGACGGGCGCCTTGGCGGGAAGGCCCACCTGGAGCTCATGTGGGTCAACTGACAGAAATTGCACGTGATCGGCTCAAGTACTTGTACTCGTATGCGCTATCTCCCCCAGTGGCCTTCCATCTCCTGAAAACAAAAAAGATTTCTGGTTCCAGAAGCGACTCACGAGTGAACCAAAGCTCAAAAACCGCGCCGCATCCCGCCAGCCGCTCTCGCGGCCTCGCTGCGCTCAGCGTCTGCAGGCTCCGGTACCTGCGTTGGACGGCTCCGCAAGGCCTAGTGCCCCCGAGCTGCGCTTCTTTCGTGCGTTAGCGCGACTGCCCCTGGACACAGGCCCTGGACGGCCGCTCCAACTGGCCAATCATAGGCCGTCGTTCGGCGCCTTTTGCCCGTCCAGCCTTCTGAGCGGTGCCAGCCACCGTCTTCTGACGGTTGCCTCCCAGCCCGTCCAGCTTGCGTGGGCGGCGGGCATCGTGCTCGTCATATTGGGGACGTGTAAGCTAGTTGTATTTACGACGTTGCATTCAAGGGAGCTTGCGCACCTCGGTTTCGTACCGTCCCGCAGAGCTGCGGCCAGCAAGGCACGCTGGCCTGGCTGCGCGTGATCACGTGGCCGTGCGCGCACGCTCAGGAGGGAAGGAGCTGGTGCAGGCAGCCATGTCGACGACCAAAAGCAGCTGCGTGCACGCCGTGGCCCTGGAGGAAGGCGCGTTTGTGCATTTATTATATAAGCCTGATTCACTCGTGCGTATGGAGTAGGAGTCGCAAGCCCTTTGTATCCAGGAAGCTTCAGAGCCCCCGCTAGATTTGGCCTCGACCTGAGCTCGAGCCCAACGCCCTTCAGATTGTTTTCACAAAACAGTCAAGCTCGGCTAAAATATTGCTTTGGCAAACAAAAAAACAACAACAGAGAAGCCCTGCTTCGCCTCATCCGAATGGCGTCGGACCGGCACGGCAGCAGAATCTGACTGGGAGCAAAAACGATCGAAATGGACCCCAAGCCAGAGGTAGCGAGGCGCATCGGCAGCGAGCCGACGGACAACCTTCTGGGCAACATGCAGATGGGAGGTATGCACAGTGGTACGGTCTCTTCTGGCGCCGCTGGCTCGCAAAACGGCGACGCCCGCTGTGGTCGCCGAGGGCAGCAGAGTCAGCGCAGCGAAGCTGCCGCTCCCTTGCCGGGTGGCAGCCAGGACAACGCCGTGCTTGCCAGCAACCGCCGGCCATGGCACATGCGGACAACGGCCTACCTCACTTGCGAGAGCTCGGAAAATCTCCCGGCTCACAGGGTGTATGTCGAGCGCCTTGTGCCACAGCGTCTGCGCTACCCGACCCCGGTTCTCTTGATCCAAGGCAGATACCATCCCAGCCACGTATGTCGCTTTTGTCTCGGAAAATTTGTGGTCCAGCTCTTCCGGAAACATGAACTGCGCACTGACCAGACTCCAGGTATGGCTCACCAAGCCGGACGGGCGGCAGGGATGGGCGTCTGCATTCCTGTTCATGGGCTACGAAGTCGTTCTGCTCGACCTCCCACCCCTGGGGCGATCTGCGTGCCATGCGGCTTTGGGCGAGGCTCACCGACCAGACACGGACTACGTCGAGAGGGAGCTCACAGCAAGCGCAAAACGGAACCCTTCTGCCTGGCCGTCGGCGTCGCTCCATGACAAGTGGCCGGGGACCGGCCTGCACGGTGACTTTGCCTTTGACAACTACTACGCATGCCTTGACGCACCCAGTGGGGGAACCGAGCAAGAGCAGCAGCGGCTGTACCAGAGTGCGGTTGCGTGCGTACTGCGATGGCTCGCGGTGCCCGCGACCCTGCTCGTCGGGGAGGGCAGCGGCGCGACGGCGGCCTGGCTGGCGGCCGACATTGTGCCCGAACTGGTTGCAGCCGTCATCGCTGTTGAGCCAGATGGCCCTCCGTTTGGCTGTGCGAGCACCGAGCGGCCCGACGGATCGCGGAGCTACACCGGTCAGATTGTGTGTGTGCCAGGCCGGCGGCGGTTTGGGATCGCTGACATTCCCCTCTCGTTTGAGCCCCCTCTTCCGGACGAAGCGGGCGACAAGGACCGAGTTGGTTCGGACAACAGGCCTGCAGAGTTGCAGCCGCAGCCGCCGCCCTTCCGCCTGGTCCAAATGCACGGCTCCACAGGCCAGGGCGCGAGCTACCTGCAAGACGAGCAGCCGCAGACCACGGCGAGCACCAGCGGCCCATTGCCGTCCCAGGACCAGGTCCCCGTGCGGAAGCTGGTGCGCCTTGCTCAGTTGCCGCACGCGGTGGTGACTGCTGAAGCCAGCAGCCACGCGACCTACGACTGGGCGACGGTCGATTTCCTGCGACAGGCGGGCGTCGGTGTCCAGTGGCTCGAGCTCGCGAAGCAGGGCATCCGCGGCAACGGCCATCTGTGCTTCCTCGAGACGAACAGCAACGTCATTGCCAGGTTCCTGTCCCTGTGGATCCAGCGGTATGTCCCCTGCGCCCGCCAGTTGGAGCCGGAACTTGGGGACGGCGGCCGCGCCCTCTGTGGCGGCGGGTGGCTGCCCTTGGACGGGGCCGGCAGTGTCGGGCTCGGCGGTGTTGCCAGTAGCAGCACGTCGGCGACCGCAGCGGGCGACCCACGCGCGGCGGCGCAGGCAGGCCAAGCCTTGTCCGAGTCGTCGGCGCCGTCTCTGCGGGATGTGAACGCAAAGTACCATGCGTCCATCAGCCATAGAATGGCGAGCCAGGGGCGCGGAAACCCGGCTGCCGCGTGCGAGCCCCAGGCTCCTCGACAGGTGCCGCTGCCGCCATTCCAGCCGCAGCCCCCCATGGGATTCTACAACTACAATTGCTCGCCACAGCTTCTCTCGCTGCAGGGCTTTGGACCGGCGACGGGAGGGTTGGTGCCGGGGGAGGCCGTGGGCTATCCCGTGTTCCACCCCGCCTTCGACGTCGGCGGCGGCGGCGGCGGCTACTCCTACCCGGACTTGGCTGTGGCGCCGGCGCCCCTGGCCGCGAGCATGCTCGGCGTCCCGCCGGGCTACTCGTACGGCGGCCATGCGTATGTCGGAAACATGGCAGCGGCGGCTGCACCGTGGTTTGCGCCCAACGTGCCAGGCATGCTAGGCATGCCCGGCGCCGAGTGGTCGTCGGCACACTCGAGCGAGCGGCCGTTTCCACAGAGACATGCAGTGGGACAAGTCCAGGCCCAGGGGCGGGCACAGCTGGCATCGGCCCCGGCGACGACGGCAGACAAACCATGGGCGCTGAGCGTCGCCGATGGAAGCAACAGCTGGGACGGTTCCCGGCCGATGGACGACCCGTCGTTTGCGCACACGGGGCGGGCAACGCCCATGTCTCCCACAAGTCGGCTGCTCAGGTGCGGAGGCAAGCGACCAACGGCCCCGGAGAGCAGCAGCGGTGGGAGCCAGCGAGCGGGCCGACAGGCAAAGCGGCCGCGCGCGGACGGTGTCGGCGCCGGCGCGGGCACGGGCACGGGCACGGGCACGGGCACGGGTACCGGCACCGGCAGCGCCCCAGCAGCAAGCCCTGCGGTGCCTGCAACGGGCGAGAACAGCCCGTTCGCAGCCCTGCCTGGGGGCGAGGGGGGGCGGGAAACAGCGGCAGACGTGTTGATGCGCGGCGGTGTGTCGGGCTAGCGGATGCAGTATCTTAGTTCTCGTGCGGTGCATGTATGCTTATTTGTCTGTGCGGATGTGATAGGGACACGTGGTACGATGGTTGGGGATAATGTGGGAGGCCAAGTGTCGACAGGACTCGTGGGACTGTCTAAGACAGACTGTTGAAGAAAGAGAGAGACGGACAGGCGTTCGGCCGTTGAGACAGATACTGTAATTGGCAGGTGGAGCCTGCCTAGTCGAGGCGTGCCTCTGATTGGTGGGAGCCACTGTACAACTAGGCCCAAAAGATAATACGGGAGGACTCTTCGGCCGTGAATACACTGTTCTGTGTCCTCCATCCTCGCGTCCTCACCCTCGCCCTCACCCTCGCCCTCACCCTCGCCCTCGCCCTCGCGACCCTCACACCCTCGCCTGTCTACAGAGTGCCCGCTTCACGACCAAGATCATGCTGTCGTCGATCGCACCCAGCACCTGGCGGACGATGGGCCTCGGCGTGGCGGCGAGCTATGCGGTGTTCGGCCTCAGCGGCATCCTGTTTCCGGCGCACGCGGCCGAGTCGGCGTTTGGCATAGCGCCCGGCAGCGAGGCGCGCGCGGCGGCGCTGGTGACGCCGCTGATCGGCGTGCGCGACCTGACCATCGCGGCGACGCTGGTGATGCTCGGCCGGCGGCAGCTCGGCTGGGAGATGGGCTTTGTGGTGGTGGCGCGGACGGTGCTCTGCGCGGCGGACACGATCCTGATCGGCCGGCAGAAGGGCCTCAACGAGTGCGTGCCGAGCGAGTAATACAGTACTCTGTCCCGCGAAGCATATCGGCTGACTTTCTCCAGAGCGCTGCTCGCCAGCACCGGCTTGGCGGTCTGGCTGGCGATTGGCGCCGGGCTGCTGGCGACGGGCGGCCAGTCAGCATAGCGGCTAGGCAGTCGCTGAAGTGCAGTCAGGTGCCTCGCCCCTGGGCGGGCCCGTTGCGGGGTCAGCAGGGACTTGCCCCCAGGGGCCTCCTGCCCTGTCTTTGTAGCGTATTCCTCTGTACTTGTATGCTTAGAGCACCTCCGTACCCGATACTTACGGGCAAGAGGAGCCTGGGTGGCAATCTGACCCCGCCTATTTAAGCCTGCGCAGCCGTCGCGGGCGGCTGCCAACTTGCCTCTGTCACGTCAAGCCCTCTTTTGCACCACGCATCACCGCGCACCACCACCACCACCACCACCACCACCACCACTACCACCACCACCACCCATCGCCACCATGGCCGACGAGACCACCGCCCCGTCCGTGGACGACACGCCCATCTCGCCGGTGCGCTCGAACGACCCCGTGCGCCGCAACTCGCTGGAGCAGCATCTGCAGAACCGGCCCAACCGCGACGAGCTCGTGCAGAGTGAGTTCCTCTCCTGGGAGGCAGACAAGACAGCCTGCCTTTCCGGCGGCGTGGGCCCCGCTCGACCGTGGCGTCATGGCGGGCGGCGCGGCGTCGCAGGCTAGCTGCACGCCGCCCTCCTTTGTGTTTGTGCTAGCATAGCCGATCGCTGACGGCGGCCCCTCTTTTAGAGAACATCCTTCCCGCGTCCCATGCGGCGCCCGGCCTCCAGGCGCAGCAGAAGGAGCTGGAGAAGAGCATGCGTGCCGACTCGCTCAACGAAAAGATCGCCCACCGGCCGTCGCCCGAGGAGCTGATCAAGAAGGGCGTGCTGGACGAGGACCCGCGCTCGCCCGAGGAGAAGTACGAGGAGGCCATCGAGGAGGAGTACGCCAAGCGGGAGGGCGGCGCCTAGGACGAGGATGCAGTTGTATTCAGAGCAGTTTGATTGTGATTTGTAGTTTTATTCTATTCTGTTGCCAGGCAAACGCAGTGTCCAGTGTCGGAGTAATACACCAAAAGTACAGTCTAGTTGTTGTGCCCCTCAAATCCAAGCGCCATAGACCCGATCAACGCCGTCCAAAAAGCAGTCCCGAGCCAAGGCCGTGTCTCATCACGACCCGCGGCTGTAATAGCGCGAAGCGTCGCGGTACTGCGGCTTGGGCTCGCTGGCGTCGTTGTTGCTCTGGTGGGAGTTGGTCACGCAGACAATCTGCTTCTTGCGGTTGAGGCGAGTCTTGGTCTCGATGGGTCCGCCTGGGATGTCAGATCCAGGTCTGGACAGACGTGCGTGCCTGGGCGGCGGCAACTTACTCGGGCTGCCCGCAGCCGGCGGCGAGTAGGAGCCCACGCTGGAGGGGGGCGAGGAGCCGTACGCCGAGTGCGACGACCAGGAGCTGGGCGAGGAGGTCCGGGTGGAAGACATGGCGATGTGCGCGAGGTTGTTTGCAGGCGATGTGGTGTAGAAAGGCGATTGGTGTAGAAGCGGCAACGAGGTAGAGATGGCAGAGGATGCAAAAGAGGGAAGAATAAGAGATGAAAGCAGAACGGAACAAGACGAGAGAGGGCCTCTATTTATATGCGCCGCGCGAGGCTCTCGCTGTCCTCGCTAGGCTGCCCACGACCGCACGGTCGGCTGAAGACGGCCACCGAGGAGAGCCTCCACCGAGGGAGGGGAAGGGGGGTGCCGCCAGCCTCGCGAGAGGTGCCGGGCCAACGGCTGCGCTCACGAAAGACGAAAGGAGGGCGCGCAACGGTCAGGCCTAATACGGAACAGGGAACGGACGGGAGGCCCCCATCCTTGCTGCTCGGCGAGTCACGGCGAGTCACAGCGAGCTGGCGAGGGCGGTGCCAAGGCGACCAATGACGCCGCCGCAGGCCCTGCGTGATGTTGCATCCTCGTCGTAGGCGACTGCAAGGCACAGCGGGCACAGCGGGTCGGCGCCGTCTTCCCTAGGCGCGCATTGCTGCATGCAGCCCTGACAGCCCCAGGCAGCAGCCAGTACCGGCCAGGCCGGCCGGCCGGCCGATGGCTGGCCTCCCTCTGCGTCATCCTCGCCGGGGCAGGTGGCTACCTGGTGGCAAGGCTGCAGTGGGGCTGTCGCACACAAAGGCCGGCCAGCCCAGCCAGGTTCGTCATACTTTACGGACGGGCTTATGCTTAGGCGACGGGCTTTAGGCGACACGCGCTATGCCGCACAGGCGTCACCTGCCTGGCAAGGAGGGGCCGAGGCGCAGGCTGCTGCGGCCCAACCAATGACCAGACGCCCACCACATTGGCCAATCAGCGCGGCCCTCCACGCCCAGGTGCGCGCGCCGTCGTTGAGGACAGCGAGGCCAAGCCTCACCGTATGCTTTGCTCCTCCGTCGATCGTCCAAGATTGCCCACGCACACCCACGCACGCCCATCCCCGTCCAGCCTCGAACTCGCTGCCTCACACCCGCTTGCCAACATGCAGGGCCTTCTTCTGTCCCTCTCGCTCCTCGCCTCGGCCGCCGTCGGCGCCCTGGCCGCCGACCTCAAGATCGACGTCACCCTGCCCGTCGAGTGCGACCGCCGCACCAAGGCCACCGACAAGATCTATGTGCACTACCGTGGCACGCTGCAGTCCAATGGCGCCAAGTTCGATGCCAGTAAGCATACGTCGACACAGCTGCCGCTGCCAGAGCGCCGGTCGCCCGCCCGTCCGTGGCTTTGCTGACCCCGTGCCACCGCAGGCTACGACAGAGGCACGCCCTTTTCCTTCGTCCTTGGCCGAGGCCAGGTCATCAAGGGGTAATACGACTGCTTCCCGGCGCACGGCCAGCCGCCTGTCCTCACCCGCATGCTAACCGTGGCTTGGGCAGCTGGGACCAAGGTCTCCTGGACATGTGCATCGGCGAGAAGAGGTAGCGTTCTCTGAATACTGGCCTTAAGCGTACATACGCATACAGCGCTCTGACACCTCTCCCGCCACAGGACGCTCACGGTGCCGCCCGAGTACGGCTACGGCCAGCGAGGCATGGGCCCGATCCCGGCCGGCTCGACTCTGAGTACGACGCCCCGCTCGCCCGTTTGCCCGTTCATCCTGGGTCCTGTGCGTGGCCGACTGACTCACCACCATAGTTTTCGAGACGGAGCTCATCGGCATCGAGGGCGTCCCGAAGCCCGAGACCATCGTCACCAAGTCGGCCACCGAGGCCCCGGCCGCTGATCCCAGCGCGGACGCCGACGCCGACGCCGACGCGCCCAATGTCGTCGAAAAGGTCGCCGCCAAGGTCGCCGACGCCGCCGAGGTCGTCAAGACCATCCTGGCCGACACGGACGAAGGCCAGGAACACAACGAGCTGTGAGCCGATGCCCGCCTTCCAAGGGCCTGCGAAACCAGCAGAGGCCTCTCTCTGTACGCAGTCCGCAAGAAGCCCGCTCCTTTGTACAGTCATACAAGCCGGCTTTTTGTATGGTCTTGCACAACTCTGTCCAGCTTCTGTCTACACGTGATCAGAGCCACGCAGCGCACAGTATGAATAAACGGGCCGGGGCCTGGACAACTGCCAATTTTGCCCGTAGCAAATTTTATACAGTGTAGATAACACTGTCCAAGATGGCGGCCAACAGTTGCACCCCTGATAGAGATATCTCTTTCCTTGCGCTCCGCTTGTGCGGCGCGCCAACCACATACGACGTCAGGGACTGCAAGGTGTCTGCAGCCAGTGCTTCCCCATGCCGTGAGCCGCTGCGCGGAGAGGCCGAGTCAGGTCGACGTCCTCGCCCCTTCACGGCGCACCTGCGAGCCAGACAGCGGACCAAGGCCTTCTTCTCAGCAGCAGGCGTCCGTCGGGACACAAGGCCGAGCAACAAGCACGCGGCCCGAGGCGGACAGACCGCCAGAGCTTTGTCAGAGATGGCCCAGCATGCGCAAGGCGGCCGTGCTGCCCAGCACCCTCGCCTGGCGGGCGTGGCCCTCGGCATCCGGGCCTGGCTGCCGCCGCTGAACTTCATCACGATCCACTATGCCTACTTTCTGGTGGTCCCGCTGGTCTCCTCCCTCGTCTTCTGGGGCTCGTCCGATCCGGCCTACAGCATTTCCTACACGGACAGCCTCTTCCTCGTCGTGTCCGCCATGACCGAGGCAGGCCTCAACACGGTCAACCTGAGCCAGATGACGACGTGGCAGCAGACCATCCTGTTCCTGCTCATCCTCCTGGGCAGCTCCATCTGGGTCTCCATCTGGACGGTGGCCTTTCGCAAGCACGTCTTTGAGCAGCGCTTCAAAGCCATTGTCCGGGCCGACCGCGCCCGCCGCCTTCGCCGCAGCTCTTCGACCAGCAGGGAGAGACCCCGCTTGTCTGCACGACACCGCGTCGCTCTCTTCTTTCGCAGACGCACGGCACGGCCTCTGGAGGATCCGGTCTTACCGGCCCCTGTCGCATCCTCTTCGCCGCCGGGACCGGACCACGGCGACGGCCGGACTCCCACACAGGCGAGCGCCGCCGGCGGGCACGAGTCGCTGTCGCCGTCGACCCCGTCGGGGGGTCACATCACATTCGCACAGGCCCCGCACCACGCTGGCGAGGGCTCCAGTGCCTACGAGCTGACGGGCAGAGGGCTTACGCGGCGGGCGGCCCAGGCCGCTCTCGACGAGGACGCTGCTCGAGACCAGCAGGACGAAAAGCCCGGCATCTCGTTCGGACTGGGGCCCCTTGGTTTCCTGTCCCAACGCACGGTCAGCCGCAACGCCCAGTTCCACGGGCTCACACGCGAGGAGCGCGAGGAGCTCGGGGGCTGCGAGTACCGCGCCCTCAAGCTCCTGTCCATTGTGGTCCCGCTGTACTCCTTCTTGTGGCAGTTTCTGGGCTGCCTTGCCCTCGGCGCCTGGATCAACAACCACATGGCGTCCGTCGCCACCAGCAACGGCATCAACCCTTGGTGGCTTGGCATCTTCAACGGCGCGTCTGCATTCAACAACTCGGGCATGTCGTTGCTGGACGCCAACATGATTCCCTTTGAAAACGCACACTTTGTCATGATCACCATGGGCCTGATGATCTTGGCGGGCAACACGGCCTATCCCGTGTTCCTGCGGCTCATCTTCTGGAGCTCTCTCAAGATCCTTTGCTGGACGACGGAGGAGACCCGGTTCTCTGCGACCAAAGCAACCCTCACGTTTGTCCTCCAGTACCCGCGCCGCGTCTACACCAATTTGTTTCCGGCCCGCCCAACCTGGTGGCTTTTGTTCATGATTGTCTTGCTCAACTGCATTGACTGGGTGGCCTTTGAGCTCTTGAACATTGGCAATCCTGTCATCAGCGACATCCCCACGGGCTCGCGCATTCTCGACGGTCTCTTCCAAGCTCTTGGTACGTCCCCTCGAAGCCGAAGCCGAAGCCGAAGCCGGAACCACGAGCTAACCCCTGCCTCGCCGTCCTGCAGCTGTTCGTTCGGGCGGTTTCTACATTGTGCCCATCACCGAGGTCTATATCGGGCTGCAGGTGCTGTACGTGATCATGATGTACATCTCCGTGTACCCCGTCGTGATCACGATGCGGAACTCGAACGTGTACGAGGAGCGGTCGCTGGGGGTCTACTCCAGCGATCCCGACCGCACCGCGGATCTCGAGGATGCCGCCTCCGACGCCCAGAGCACGCCCATGTCACCCGTTCGCGCGATTGGGCGCGTCATCGGCCAGGCGTTTCTTCCGTGGCACGGCGTGGGTGTCCGGCCGCCCAGCGCCCGGGGCGAGGGCTCAGAAAGCCGCATTCACTTCATCAGCCAGCAGATCCACGGCCAGCTCGCCCATGACCTCTGGCTTCTGGTGCTGGTGGTGCTCGTCATCTCCACGATCGAGACGTCGCATTTTCTGGCCGACCCGGTCACCTACAGCGTCTTCCACATCATCTTCGAGGTCGTGTCGGCCTATGGGTGCGTTGGCATCTCGCCGGGCGTTCCGTTTGCCGCGTACTCCTTCAGCGGCGGCCTGCACAACGCGAGCAAGCTCGTTCTCTGCGCAGTCATGATCCGAGGCCGCCACCGAGGGCTTCCGGTGGCTCTGGACCGAGCCGTGCGCCTGCCGGGAGAACAGTTGCACCGCGATGAGGAGGAGGACTACCACATACGACGCAGCATGACCATCCGACGCCGCAGCGTCGACCGCGGCGTCCTGTCGCCGTAGGCGATGCTCGTTTGCCTTGGTTAAAAAAAGACAGCCTATACAGCAATAGACGTAGAATAGAAGCGCTCTTCAGGGGCGTTTTGTTTGGATGCCGACGAAACAGTGCGTGAAACATGCCCTGTGCGTATTAGTCAGTAAAGTTGGTCAAGCGACAAAATGCTGACCCGACGCGTCTCCCAAGCCGCGCCACCAGAATCGAGGTGAGCGTGCTGCAGAACATGCACGCCTCCTTGGGTTGCCTTGTGGCGGGATCGCGCAATGGACTCTGCCAGAGATCCAGACCCGCGGGCTGAAGACGCGAGCGGAACGGCTCCAAGACACGGGCCCCCATGATGATGATGCTGCCGCTGGGCCATCCGGTTCGGCTTACCTGCTGGAGCACGGCACGCTCAAATACTCTCTCCTCGGTCCCTCGCTGCTCAAGGCAAGCCAGGAGTCGGTAGACCAGACCAAGGTAAGATCCGACGTCGGTGGCCGTGGGCCAGGGGCGCCCGGCGCAGGCGACTGATGTTGCAGGTGTCGGACATTATTTTGTGACCGCGAGGAGGAAAACGACAAGATTCTGTCGTCCAAGATCGAGCAGCTGCTCGCGAAAAAGGCGCAGCTGGAGCGTCTCGACCTGGGGCACGACCTGCGGCTGCCCGACGCGCTCATCGCCGAGCTCGATGCGACGCGCGACCTGTCGCAATACATTGTCCACGTGGATAGCGACGCCTTTTATGCAGCGGTCGGGCCCCTGGACCGGCCGGAGCTGGCGGACGTGCCCTTTGCGGTGGGCGGGACGTGGCCCGCACGTTTGGCTGCCGCGGCGGCATGGCTGGCTTAAGCTGTGCCCCCAGCTGGTGCTGCTCAAGCCCGACTTTACCAAATACAACGCCAACAGACGAGGCCGATCAGCCCGACCATCGAGCACGGCCCGGGCTGCCCGAGCTTCGGCTGAGGAATACTGTTTGCGCAGCTAGCTCGCGAAGGATGACGAGAGGAAGACGAGCAGGGAGGCGAGAGCGTTTCAGGCGACCCGGTCCCTGGCCGAGAACCACCGCTGCTGCTCCGCATAATCACGGAGTACGGAGTGAAGTTCTAGTAGTGCAAAAGTCGTTGTATAAGCATACTCGTAGGGGAAGAACCCTCTCCAAAATAATAAGTCCAGCGCTCGCCAGCGCTGCGCTAGACTGCGGCCAGTCTTCGAGACGCCGCCGCCGTCGCATCGTTTGTGGGGGGCGGGCGCCGCTAAACCTTATTGCGATAATTTTGACGAGCTGCGGGCGGCTGCGGCTGGCGCGCTTTGCTGGGTCCTTACACCGGCCTCGTATACTCCGTATCCGTAGTGCGTAGTCCGTACTCCGTAGTTACAAGTAAGCATATGTGCTGACTCCAGACAGACGAAAGCCACTGCTATGCACCTCTTCCGAGTATGCAGCTACCGAACAGCTGGCAGGCAGGCAGGTGGCAGTCCAGCGCACCTTCTCCGATTTGCGCACTGCCAGGCATGATGTCACTGCTGGGCGCCGTCTGTGGCTGGCCGACCGCCTCGCTTAAGGCTGGCCAATCACAAGCGGCCCGCCTCGCTAGGCCCTGCCCATCCCGTCCAGGCGGGACGAGAACGACGAGCTATTTACAAGACAGGAGACTCACCAACCGACCTGCAAACTGCCCGGATCGAGCACAAACATATATTCAAATTCCTCTGGATCGCCCTGGGCGGAAGAAACGACGGACCATGCTCGGTGGAGACAGGCTCGGCATTTTTCCCCCTTCCGAGCCAATTTGCCCAGCTCGGGCAGCTTCCCGCCGTTTTCCACGGCGGTCCCCTGTCTGTCTGTCCGGTCCAGGCTCGTCTCTGGATGGATAGACCTTCCGAGCCGGTTGCGCTACGGACTGCTTTTCCCTCGCGCTCGGTACAAAGTAGACTAAGTGCTTGTGCGCCTCTGCAACGCGCAGATCCGAACCGTTGCTGGCTTGGGCTGGCCAGAGAGGTGCTCCGGTTGTCGGTGCCTGCTCCTGCCTCTTCAGTACAAAGCAGTCCTTTCGCTCGCTACTCCTTCTGCTTTTGGGCACGGGTTAACGTAAGATACTACACATTCCAATGCATGCACCAGCAGGCTTGGCCAGTCGCACCTGCCAAAGCTGCAATACTCTGGATGATATAGCAGCGGCAGCCCTCCCAGTCGCAGTCGTCCGTAGCAGCCGCCAAGCAGCGGCACCCGCAGCGGCCGCACCTTCCATCTGCAGCTCGTCCGGAGCGGTCCCCGCGCCCCGTTCTCGTAATAAGGTTCCGGTACTTTCTACCGTTTTGGTCCAGCCAGCTACGCAGCTACGCAGCTACGCAGCTACGCTGGACATGCGACTCTGCACGGGCGACTAGCTCGTCCTGGGCGGTGCCTTCCCTCCGTTCTCGCTACCTGTAACACCCCATTCGTCAGCACGCGTGTCCCCTCCGCGCCGCAATCTCACAATTGGCGAGCCCAGGGCACGCGCGCACACAAACGGGCAAGACGCGGGCGTGGTCGCTCGCTCCTGCCCGGCTGCGCTCAACTCGCCGCTCCTTCCCGCCCGCGCCTGCCTCGCACGCTCTCGCTTGCGAGCCTTTCCCGGCGGCCAATGCTCGCTTCCTTGGTGTCGCCTTCCTCCGAAGTATAGGCTTCGTCTCGGCAGCGTGTCCTCTTTTGTCGAGTGCGTATGGCCACGCCGCTTTCTTGGTCTGCTGGCCGGCCCTCCCTCTTTCTTACATATAAACACGAAACGACCGGAACCCAGACGGCCGCCACCCGGCCACAACGCAGACAGCAACGGCCTCCTCTCGACAGCAGGGGACCGAGGGGACCGCACGCAGCCTCGGGCCCAGCATCACCAGCCGCTTCACGAGCAGCAGCCTCGCGAGACGACCGCCTTAAAGCCACGATCAAGACGTCTTCCGCATTCTCCGGCTTCCCCCGGCAGACCATCGGTCCAGTGGCTGCAAGCGCACACGTCAGACAGCAGCAAAGACCCTGCTGCAGGTCTGTGCCGGGCGGAGCACGCACATCACCTCGCAGCCCGCCGCCAGCGGACAAGGGGTCGGCCGCCAGTAGCGCTCGTCCGCGTCCTCCACCCACTCCTCTCCCCCCTTCTTCGTCCGCACCCGCGACCTCACCACGCCAGCCAGCCCGCTCGCCGCTGCATCTCCGCTCGCTTGCATCTTCCGTTTCGAGAGCTTCTCGCCGAATACGGGGCCCGTCCCGCTCGACGGCTCGACATCCCATCCAAGACGATCCAACAATAGTCAACTTTTCGGGGGGGGCGTCCGTTGTGACTGGACAGACAGACCGCTGCTGCCTCTGCGCCCGCTGCCAGCAAGCCGCCAAACGCCCGTCCCGCCTGGGCTCGAACGTGTCAACGCATCCTCGGAATTCCAGCCCAACACGTCAGCGCCCCTTCGAAGCCCCAGATGGGCCTCTAATGTTTGCGTTGTCTGCCGGAACCGTGTCGTCTACCAAAAAAGCAAGGAGGTGTCAGGGCAGCAGCCACCACGCCCAACATCCCGAACAAGCCAGGGATCAACCGCAGGCGGCCGTTGGTGGACAGGCTGCTCTTTCAACCCCTTTATTTCAGATCGGCACCCCTCTTGGCCGGGTAAATACCGATCCTCTCTCAGCACGCCCTGCTATCAGGTCTCCGCTGCCTAGCCTCTGCTACCTGGCCTTGGTCGTCTGGTCGTCTGTCTGGCAGCCGTATATAACACTCAGACGCTTGCCTCCCTGCGTTGCTGCCACGAGCAGCAGGTAGACCATGCAACAGACAGAGACGCTTGTCGACTGGAGGATCTCGGAGGAACCGGCAGCTGCCTATCGCCATTGCCGTCTCCATCACGGCCATCCCAACCACCACCTGTCTTGCACGCTGTCCCAGTACCAAACCCGGCTCGCCTACGACCGCCGCGTCGCGACCTTCCACAACATCCGCCGCTTCCACAGCATCTTTCACCGCGGCTGCATCCACCCGGCCGCCTGCACACGCAGCCTGTCCCGTCGGCCCCCGCGGCTGACAGGCACGTTGAACAGAACCGTGCCCCAGCGATCGTCTACGTCGTGCACGTCTTGCAGCACCGTTGCACCAGACCGGCTCGCTCTGCAACGTCTTACAAAGCAGCGAGCCCGGAACGCCGGTTGCAGGCTGATCTCTGTTCGACTCAGACCGCGCCGCCTGTCGCGGCCCCCGCTGCCTTCCATGCAACGAACACCGCCGCTAGCCGACCGGTTCGCCCAGGACATACGGGCCATCCTCGCCCATGTCCTCCCATCCCACGACGCCGTCCTCTCTGTCCAGCTGCTGGCCTCCAGCCGCCTGCAGCAGGTATATGAAGTCGCCCTGTCCGACGCCTCGGCTCTGCTCGTCGTCCTACCGCCGCCCCCCGTCTTGCGGCTTCTGCGCTCCGAGCAAAACATGACCAAATCAGAGGCTGTCGTCGTTCGCTGGCTCCACGATGAGCTGTCCCCGTCCTCGCCCGCCGAAGCACGACTGACGCTTTCTGCTTCTCGGCCCGACACCACAGAGGAACGGAAGCAGTCTTTTCGAGGGGCAAGCGCGCCTCTGGAGCAAACAGCAACCGTTGCTGCTCGGTATAGGAGCACTTCAGACGTGGCAAGCGCCTCCTCCGTCTCTCTCAAAGCCGACCTTCTCCGGTATATCCCATCGCTCGTCTCTCTCGGTTCCTCGCCCGCGACACCAACCGAGATGCCGAGCCTCGGGCTGTCCTCCGCCCCTCTCACACTCAATGTCTTTCGACCTCCTCCGGGCATACCGATTGCCGCTCTTTCCTCGCCCTTGACCGCAGCAGAGCGCATATCGGTGGACTACCAAGCCGGGAAACTGGTACGCCAGCTCTCGCGGCTTACACCAAAATCGGGCCACTTCGGCCCGGCCCTGGCTGTTCTGGCTCCGCAGTCCATCCTCGGGACGCCGGCTTCCAGCGATCTTGCTGCCGGTATGGGCACGTGGTCCGTGGCCTTCCATTCCATCCTTGAAAGTATTCTTCGCGACGGCGAGGATGTGGCCGTTGCGTTAGCCTATCCCACCGTCCGGAAGCATTTCCGTCGCCTCGGCCATCTCCTCGATACTGTCACCTCACCTTCTCTGGTCGTGGTGGATGCCATGGATGATTCCAACTTGCTCGTGCAGCGCCCTACAGAAAAGCCACGCACAGAGCCCTCGGTGCCAGAGCCTCGCAAGCAAAGAAGTGCGTCTCCTGCTCCCCAGCCTCCCCAAAAGGCTGCAGCCGGTGGGAAGATGCGAGCAAGTTCAGAAACGCCGACAAAGGGTACCGGGACCTTATATTCGGCCTCTGCAGATGCTGCTCTAGCAGATATTATGGTCACAGGCCTTCGCGACTGGAGCCACTGCATCTTTGGAGATCCTCTATTTGCGACAGTCTTCTGCGACCAACCGAGCGCGCACTTCCTCGGCGGATTCAACGGCACAGACGAGAAAGCGGACATACAGTCGAGTCCGGAAGACACGGCGACAACCCAAGAAGAGCGAGAGAACAGGGCCGTGCGGCTTCTATTCTACCAGTGTTACCACGCTGTCGTGCGGATCGTCAAGGGCTTCTACCGCCCTAGCCGAGACCAGACAACTCAGGAGCTCGCGGCCCGGAAACGACTGACCGAAATTCTGGCCAAGCTGGACGCAATTGACGATGACCCCAAGCGGAAACTCCGGCACAGGAGACCAAGCGGGGACATGTCCCCGGCGAAAAAGCCACGCTCTGAAAGCGGCGACGAGATGTCGAAGCGATAGCGCGTCGAATCCGTGTCTCGAGGGGTCCTTGACGAAAGACCATCGTCGTCTTTCTCGAACGAACGGCCAGAATGTGCTATCGTTATTGTTATTCCTATTGCGCGTTTCCGCGGTGGTCGAGGTTCGGGAACTTGCATTATAGACAGCCGAGCGGGCCGGGTTATGCTTATGGGCCGATACCAAGCTACTGATTCATGCATACGACAGTCCATTGTGGTGTTTTGCCAGTATGAATTTGCAAAGACATTGTATGTTATCCGTGACTGAGTTGACATGGTTCCATAACGTCTTCTCTGACAGCTGCAAGGTCGGTATCGTGTTTTGCTCCCGTGATATAGTGCGTTATTTCTCCTCCTCCTCCACCTCCTCATCGTTATCAGCGTCACGAGGAAGAGCCATGCCAAGCATACTCAAAATGTTGCCAGCAGGTCCGGACATGCCTTCCTGGCCTTTGATGCTCTCCAAGAGGTTTTTGACCAGGTTGAGGTCGACGTTCAGCTCCCCTTCGTCGCCGTCATCGTCGTCTTCGTCGTCTTCGTCGTCTTCGTTGTCGCCATTGTCGCCATGCTTCGTGCTGCCAGCGGTGCCAGAAAGCGCGGGCTCGCCCCCGGCACGAATGGTTTTGTTCTCTGACAAACCGGCCCGCTGTTTGCCTTTTGTGGGAGGGTCGAGCCGCAGCGCGCCGTGCTCTTTCAGCTCTGCCGCAAACTGCGCGGCCAGCTCAAGAATACCCTCGTCGTCGTCGTTGTCGTCGTCAGCATCCTGATTCCGTGAAGCGAGAGCGCCAGCATCACGGGTGCTCTCCTCCCGTGCCGTTGTCCTCGTGGAAGAGGTCGCTCTCTTTGAATCGGTTGCGCCCGTGGTTGCGGTTTCTTCCGACGGTGGAAGGCCCATCATTTCCCGCATGAGCCGCGAGAATTCTGCCTCGTCGAATTCGACCCCGTCGTCCTCCTCACTCTCGTCATCGTCCTCCCCCTCATCTTCATCATCGTCCTCATCCATCTCGTCAAACTCGGCTCCTTCCATGCCTGCATCGTTGTCATTCAGGAATGCCTGGAACTGGGAAACAATCCTCCGCAGGTCCGTTTGCACACCGGCGTCACCGAACCCGGATTGGGATTTGGCTTCGCTCCGGGCAGAGGGGCCTCCTGACTGCGCTTGACGGCCGCTGTCCAGCTCTCGTTCAAAATCTTCAAAGCTAATGTCGAGCCACGAGTCGTCGTCCTCGCGGTCGACATCTTTCCACGCCCGGATCTGCTCGTCACTTGGGAGAAGCGCTGCGGCATCGCCGGCATCGCCATCCTCCGCCAGGTCCTCGAGAACAATCCCAACTTCGCGCACAATGCGGCTGTTGCTCGTCTCCGCCGACGCCACCATCAGCTCGAATCCGCAGGTCAGCTTCATGCCCAGCTCGGACATGGTCTCGATTTTGCCACGGTCCACGCCGCCGTCCTGCTTTGCGGCGCCTTTCGCTCCGTTGTCAGCCGACGGCTGCAGCTTTGCGTCGGCACAGGCGGCAAACATGCCGGGCCATCCCTTGGGCGGTGTGAAACGCTGCCCTCGCAGCTCGGCGAAAAGCACCTTTGTGAACTTGACACTGACGGCAACAAGGTCGGTCGGGGGAAATTTCAGAGCCGTGTCCGGTGCGTCATAGATACGCTTCGTCGTGAGAGGATCCCGCTGCATGAATGCCTCGACCGCCGGGGCGACGGCGCGCGGGCGGTCGTGCAAGATAAAGGCGATTGTGCGTGGGACGACGAGGCGTGTGTGGTATATGGAGGCAGCCACATGGCCAGGATACTTTTTCAGCCTGTGGAACGCCTCATCTTCCAGTGCCTGGATGTGCAGCAAGGTATCGGGGGCTGTCTTGATGATGTGCACCGCCTCCGCCAGCTTCATGGACAACCGGCCTTGGGGCCCGGCCCCGGCCGGTGGCGCAGGAATAAGCAGGAGCCGGCCGTCATGGATCCAGACGCGGTTTTCATCCATTTCTGGATTCAGCCACTTGGGCACGGCTTTGGCCGCCTCAGCCAGCAAGAACTCGCCGTCGCCGTCGCCGATGCGGGCCCAGACGCCAGGAAACGACCTGCTGAGCTCCCGCAACATGTACACAATGAGCCACTCATCTTCCACGCAGTCTCCGTAGCTAGTCATCCCGCGGAGATACAGCAGTCCTGGTGAATTGCAGGTCAGTTGTCGCCGCTGCGTTGGCCCAAGATCGAGCAACCCGTCTTCAACCCACGCAAAGACGCACCGTTTCGGCTGACAACCTCGAGGTTGAACGCATCCCGCTGCCAGATATAATCTGTAGTCAGCTCATCGGAGAGCTTCAGAGCGGCCTTTCGAAGCTGGTCAAGCTTCACAAGCGGTTTTGTGGCTGCGGCATGGCCCCCGCCGTCTCCATTCTGGGCGTCATCAAGCACAAACAGCATGTACTCCGCCGTATCCTCTGGTGCCCTGCGCTCTGGCATGTACGGCACGGCATAGCCTCCATCATCGTTCCCATCGCCGTCCATAATACAAAGCGCTTTGTCGACGTTTTCCGTCCCTCCAGAGCGGCAGGCGTGAAGGGAAGAACAGCTTCTTTCTTCGCGGTTCGTCACGATACTGTAATGTATCGGGTTTAACGATGACTCGAGTCCTGCATATCCCTCTACCGGAGATATAAATTGTGGGGGCGGCTTGGATTTCAGTGGGGGGGCGTTTATTTGACAGGAACGCGTCGTATACTGTTGTCGCGTCGTTCCGCCCAGCGTCATATCCCCTTTTCTTTGTTCTTTTTCACGACACATCCCGCCCCAACCGAGCCTTGTTGACAGCCACGGTTTCTCCCGCCGCCACTCACGCGCGATAGCCTGCGATCTTTAGCTTTTTGCTCCGGCAACTTTCTGCGCGGCAATGCCGGGTCGAACCAGCGCGTCAAGGCGCGACGCGCTGCCGCCACAGCGGAAACGATCGCGGCGCGTATTAGAAGACGATGCCCCCGCGGCCGGGAGCGACATGGAGGTTGTCGCCGTGGCAGAGGCGAGCTCGTCGTTGCAGCATGCGACGGTAAGCTACACGCATGCCGCGCAGCACAGCCAGCCGGACATGGACTGACGAAATGTGCCATTCTTCAGCAGAGGACCAAGCGCGTGCGCATCTCGGATGCAAAGGACATGCTGGCACGGGAACGGTCTGCTTCCGACCGGACGCCTGGCTCTGAAAGCAGCGACAGTGCACCTCCCAGGCGGGTGCGTGCCGCAGAGGCAGGCGGCGGCGGCGGCGACGGCGGCGACGGCGACAACGAAGACGACGACGATGCGCCACCACCGGCCTCGCAGTACGAGCTAATGCGCGACATGGGCTTTGAGCATCTGCAACACGAGGAGGATGACGACATGGTGGCCACGCAGCGGCTGCAGCAGCGCGCGCTTCGCAGCGCGACGATGGCGCTAGAGACGAGCGGCGAGAATCGCCAGGCCGTGAACGGCATCATCGAGCGCGTCACCTGCGTCAACTTTATGTGCCACACGCGGCTCGAGTGCGAGCTGGGCCCGCTCTTGAACTTCATTGTTGGCGAAAACGGAAGCGGCAAGAGTGCCATCCTGACGGCCATCACCTTGTGTCTCGGCGCCAAGGCGAGCTCGACGAACCGGGGCGGCAGCTTGAAGCACTTTATCAAGCAGGGCGAGGAGCGCGGCTTTCTGGCCGTGCGGATCAAGAACTGCGGCGACGACGCGTACCAGCACGACGTGTACGGGGACTCGATCATTGTGGAGCGGCACTTTTCCAAGTCGGGCGCCAGCAGCTTCAAGCTCAAGTCGGCCACCGAGCGGCTCATCTCCACCAAGCGGGCAGACGTCGACGACATTGTCGAGTACTACTACCTGCAGGTGGACAACCCGCTGATTGTCTTGTCGCAAGACAATGCGCGGCAGTTCCTCAACAGCTCGTCGGCCGCGCTCAAGTACAAGTTCTTTATCCAGGGCGTGCAGCTGGAGCAGCTCGACAAAGACTACGAGCTCGTCAAGCAGTTTCTTGACGCGCACAACGAGCAGATGCCGCAAATGCAGGAGCGCGTCGAGCAGCTCTTGGCCAACTACAAGGAGGCGAAGCATGTGTACAGACTCATCCAGGACAACCAAGAGATGCGCAAACAGAAACGCATTTATCTCAACCAGCTTGCCTGGTCGCAAGTTGCCGAGCAGGAGGGCATTCTCGCAAGCTATGAGCAGACGGTGACGCAAGCTGCGAGCAACCTCGCCGAGGCCGAGCAACTGAAAGTCGCCGCAACGCAAAAGCTGGAGATTGAAAACGACAAGCTGCAACGCGCACGATCGACACATGCGGCGTTCCAGGAGGACGAAGGCCTTTACGAAGAGAACATGGCGCGAGCTCAGAAGAAGCACGACGATGCCGTGTCGGATCTGCGGGCCCTGCATGCGGACGAGCGGGACATCCACAGCCGCCTGAAGGGGGTTGCGGATCGAATCAAGGAGCTCGAGGGCAAGATCCGCGACGAACAGAGGCGTCTGGAGGACGCGAGCGGCGACCAGCGCCGAGAGGTGCAGGCCCGGCTCGACGCGGCACTGGAAAAGCGGCAGCAAATGGAGCAGGATGTCCGGCGCGAAAACGACCGGCTTCCCGATCTTGAGAAAGCGCGCGCGGAGGCGCATGATGCGCTCGAGAGGCTGAAACCGGCCTTGGAACGCAAAGGGAAAGAAGTGAAGGAGCGCGAGGCGAGCATTCGCAGCCTCGGGCAGAATCGGGGCACGGCGTCGCCATACGAGGCTTACGATCGACGGATGGCCGAGCTGGTTGCGCAGGTCGAGCGGGACGGCCGGTTTTCGCGCAAGCCGATCGGGCCGCTGGGCACCAAGATGCGTGTCCTGAAGCCCGTCTGGGCGCCGATCTTGGAAAAGACGTTTGGCGCCTCGCTCAACGGCTTCATCGTGACGAGCCACCACGACCAGCAGCTTCTCACGGGGATGATCAAGCGGCTGAACATGCAGAACGTCCCCGTCTTTATTGCCAACCCACAGCCCATCAACACGCAAGGCCGCGAGCCCGACGCGCAGTTTGACACGATCCTCCGCATTCTGGAGTTTGACGAGCCTCTCATCCGGGACCAGCTGATCATCAACAGCTACATCGAACAGGTCATCCTCGTCGAGGACCGGAAGCGGGCCGAGCAGATTATGTTCAACGGGCCGGCGCCGCAGAATGTGTCGGGGTGTATCTCGCTCCACGACAAGAAGCGGGGGGAGGGCCTTCGCCTGACCAACCGCGGGGGCGGGAGCGTGAGCACGACGCCTGTGGTGCCGAGCTTCTCCCAGAAGCCGCGCATGCGGACGGATGTCAGCAGCCAGATTGCCATCCAGGGCGAGATCCTGACGCAGGCGCAGCAGGAGCTTGCGGCTCTGCGGGCGCAGTACGATGGCCTCCGACAAGGCGAGCAGCGCTGCCTGGACGACATCAAGACGCACGGGCGGCGCATGGACGTGCTCCGGCGGGCATTGCGGACGATGGAAGGGACGATCCGGCAGATCGAGGAGGAGCGGGACGTGTACGACGGCGCGGACGGGCGGCTGCACCTGTACGAACAGGAGCTGGCGGTGGCGAAGGAGCAGAAGGAGCAGGTTGGCGGGCAGTACGGCGACGTGAACGTGCGGAAGAACCAGCAAAGCCAGGTGGTGGAGGAGGCGAAAAGGGCGCTGGAGGAGGAGACGATGAAGAAGCGCGACTACGAGGCCAAGATGGAGAAGCTGCTGCGGTCGGTGGAGAAGCACACGGACCTGCGGCGGGTGGCGCTGGTGGCCAAGAACGAGGCGTTTGAGAGCGTGGACATGTTGCGGCAGGAGCTGGCGCTGGCGGAGCGCAAGCGGGAGGAGCAGGCGGGGGTGGTGGCGGAGTTTACGGAGCAGGCGGAGAGGGTGAGCCCGGTGCGGGTGGCGATCCCGGAGGGCGAGACGTACGCGCTGATCGAGAAGAAGATGGACACGCTGGTGAAGGAGCTGAACGAGCGGCGCAAGCGGCTGGGGATGTCGGACGAGGAGGTGAGCGACCGGATGGCGGCGGCCAAGCAGGCGTACGAGCGGATGGAGGAGGTGTACCGGGTCAGCCTGGAGCACATTGAGGCGATTGAGCAGGCGCTGGTGGCGCGGCTGGTCAAGTGGCGGCTGTTCCAGCGGTACATCTCGGCGACGTCGCGGACCAACTTTATCTACCTGCTGTCGGAGCGGGGGTACCGGGGCCGGCTGCTGATCGACCACAAGCGCAAGCGGCTGCGGGTGGAGGTGGAGCCGGACGAGACGCGGCGGACGGTGTCGGGGCGGGACACGCGGACGCTGTCGGGGGGCGAGAAGTCGTTCTCGTCCATCTGCCTGCTGCTGTCGATCTGGGAGGCGATGGGGTCGCCGCTGCGGTGCCTGGACGAGTTTGACGTGTTCATGGACAATGTCAACCGGGACGTGAGCACGACGATGCTGGTGGACTCGGCGCGGCGGTCGGTGGGCCGGCAGTACATTTTCATCACGCCCAACGCCATCCAGGGGGCGGCGCGGCACGCGCCGGACGTGAAGATCATCCGGCTGACGGACCCGCGGCAGCGGACGCTGGACTCGATGGCGTGAGGGCGGTGGTGAGGTGACGTGGGTCATCAGGATAGGGGGAGGGGGGGGGCATAGGGGTGGCATCGGAGGTTGGGACTGGAGGTTTTGGAGGTTTTGGAGGCGTTGGGCATGGCATAGGAGACACGGGCTGTGAGGAATTCTATTGCTACCGTTGCTCAGATGTTGAGGCCCTTGCTCCGCAGCACGTTGACGCCGGCGCTGGCGGCAAAGCCCACCCACTCGCCGACGGAGCGCACGTAGCCGCCGAGGTCGCGGGACTCGCGGAAGCGGCGGCGCAGGAACTCGCGGGTGTCGGCAAAGTCGGGGCCGGAGCGGTCGGTGGTCATGAACAGCTCGCTGGCGGCGTAGATGGCGGAGACGGCGGCGCGCTTGGAGTACCAGGAGGGGTCGACGGCGGCGTCGCCGGCCAGCGCCCAGATCTCGTCGGCCAGCAGGGCCAGCTCGCGCAGCGACGCGGGCACGTAGCTGGGCTCGGCCATGACGGCGAGGGCCTGCGAGGTGAGCGGGGGGGGAAGAAAGAAAAAGGGGGAAAGCCACCGGTCATACCTCTTGCCACCGGTCCACGACGTCGCGGTTGCCGAGCAGGCGCTCCCAGAGGAGGCGCTCGGCGCGGTCGGCGACCTCGGCGGGCGAGCGTGCAGTGGCGTCGGCGGCGGCGGCGGCGGCGGCGTCGCCGTCACCAGCACCAAAGAGCTCGCGGCTGCGGGCGGCGAGGCGCGTGCGCTGGAGGACGAGGTGCCAGCGCACGAGGCTGAAGACGCCGTCGGGCAGGATGGCGGTGCTGATGGCCGGGTAGCCGGCGGCACGGGCGCCGAGGGCGAGGGCGTGCTCGGTGAAGCCGTGCTCGGGGACGTGGCGGTAGGCGGCGGCCAGGATGGCCTGCTCGGCGGGCCCGAAGGCGTCCTGGGGGGCGGGCTCGTTGGGGTGGTCGAAGGAATGGTAGCGGCGGGAGGGGGTGGCGGCGGCGGCAGCGGCCATGCAGCCTGCTGGGCGGCCCGCGCGGCGGGCACGCGAGAGCTGCTGGGGGTGCTGCCGGGCGAACGCAGACGCGGACGAGCAGGCGGAAAAAGCGCGGGCGTCGTCCGGCCGGCGGACCAGCTGGCGGACCGGCCGGCCAGCCAGGGGCCGGGTACCCAGTGGCGCGCGGGCCAGACGGCAGACGGCAGCGGGCGAGGCCATGGCAGACGTCGGATGGCAAGAAGAAGGGGGCCGGAAAAAGACGTCGAGCTCCGGTCCAGACGGGAGCTGGCGCGATCGGACAAGCTCTTGAGCTCAGAAAGGAGTGGAGCGGAGAAACCTTAGTGCGCAGTGGAGTACTCCGTAAGCTACGGAGTGCAGCCATACCGTGGTACTAAGCATACAGCGCCTTTAGCTACGGAGTAGTCGCCTCGCCCACCAGACCGTTAGCACGTCCAACGCCCAGCGGATACTCGTGGGATTGTACCTGACCGTTTACGCCCCAGGGAACGGCTGGGCACACGAGCGGCCAACAGGGTTGCATCCGAGCAGAGTTTTCACGTCGGCAGGCTTGCGGGGTTTGGGAGAGAGGCGGGAGGAGGCAGGGCAGGGCAGAGCAGACAGTCGGCAAGATAAGACAAGAGGAGAGGCATGGGCGAGATCCCGGCTGCAAGGTCTGGCCTCGAGGTCGGCCTACGAGGTCGAGGCATCGAAGCGGAGGCCAGGGCCGTCCGGGTCGGAGGCCAAGACGCAGTCCTGCCGGCCACTTCCGTGTCGTTTCTTTCTCCGACGTCTTCTTTTGTCTCTCTTTTTGACTCTCCTTTTGCCTCTCGTCTTCTCTCGTCTTGTCTCGTCTGGTCTTGTCTCCTCTCCTCTCCTCCTCTCCTCTCCTCCTCTCCTCTCCTCCTCTCCTCCTCCTCTTGCCTCCCTCTCCTCCTCCTCTTACGGAGTACCTCCCTCTCCTCCCGCCTCGACCCTACCGCTGTGGCGTGACGGCGGCCGCGTGGTTGCATTGTCGCCGCTGCGCGGACATGCGCCGACGCTCAGCCATGCCGGCTCGCGCTGTGACTGGCTCGCGCGTCCAAGAGGCAAGAGCAGAGCGGGGCAGAGGGCCATTGATGCGACAGGGATGTCAGACCGAGCAGAGCCGAGCTGTACAAGCACGAAGCGTTCCGGCGTATCGTTTTGTACTTGCACTTGTACGGGGTCCTGCGCGGGCGAGCGCGCGGGCTCGAGCTTGGCACGCGCAGCTGTGAATGGCGATCTTGGAGGACCCTGCTGGCCAGCCAGGCCATCAATATACTCCGCAAAACTTGTAGCTGTACGGAGTAATGCTTACTTGTAAATACTGCGCCCTAGCACCTTACGGCCTCTGATTCGCCCACGCGCTGTGCCCCGCCCATCTCCCCTGCGGCGATCGTGCCTTGCTGCCTGACGCGTAGGCAGGTGCCGCCCGTCAGTCTCTGCGCGCGCCCCTGCCTGCCTAGCGCCGCGGGTCTCGACCGAGACGCACCGCGCGCGGCTGCCCTGCATCTCGCTGGCCTCATTTTTCGACGTCGCTCCATCGACGTCGCTCCAACGCCCTTTACCAGCATCACCGTTCCACCCACACACGCACGCACGCCCGCACGCACGCCCGCACGCACGCCCGCGCGCACCCTCGTGCCGTCGTCCGTCGTCCGCCTCACGCCTCCGCCTCGACCAGCGCCGCCCTACCTACTACTCACTCCGTAGTCGCCCCCAGACCCAGACACAAGTTCCTTGCGCCGCACTATCGCCCGCCGCCCGTTGTCCCCGTCTGCTCGCTCTCTGCGCCGCCGCCGCGAATCACAGCTGTCTGTCTGCCCTCGTCGCTCTCCACACCCCCCTGCACGCGCCGTCCGTCTCGGGCCCGGCTCCTGCTGCCGCGCGCGCGCTCGCCAGCTCTCGTCCTGCGTCGCTGGCCGCCCTCGTCTCTCGCCGCTCTCGTCTCTGCTGCGTCTGCTGCGTCTGCTCGCTCGCCCTCTTGCACGCCGGCGCTGTCCAGGCTCTCTCTCCTCCCGGCTACGGTCCCCACCGCTCCGCGCTACCTCCCCCCTCAGCGCCCCCGGTCAGCCAACCGACCGACCGACCGACCGACGACCGACCGCCACCCTCCTCTACGCTCTCGCTCTCCATCAGGCAGCCCCATCGGCCTGCTCGTGTCTGTCCCTCTCGTCGGCGCTCTCGCTGCCCGCCGTTGCCCACTCTTCTCCAGCGCTCTCTGCTCGCGCGCGTCGTCATCATGGGTACGTCTGCTCTTCCTCCTCCTCCTCCTCCTCCTCCTCCTCCTCCTCCACCTCCTCTTCTCCTCCCCCTCCCTCCTCCTCTTCTACCCCCCCTCCTTCCTCCTCCTCCTCCCCCTCCTTCTCCTCTCCTACGCTCTCCTGCACGCTCGTCCTGTATGACCCTCGCCGTGCATACGGCTCCTGCATGCCCCCCCTTCCATCCTCTCTAGCGCGTACCTCTGCCGCTCGCCTCTGCTTTGGTCTGTCCTGTCGTACCCTGTTGTCCATTGTCCGTCGTCCGTCCTCCGTCCTCCGTCCTCCGTCGTCTCCCCCCCCCTCTCCTCGTTTCCTTCGTCACTTGGCCTCGGCGTTCGCCGTGTCCCTCCTCTCAGCTCCTAGGCATGTCCTTGTCCCCCCCTCCCTCACCTCACCCATTCTTCCTCGGCACTGCCACCTACCCTTGTCTCGGCCTCCAGTCCATGTGGGCGCCCCGTTTCTGCGGCTGGCAGCACACTCTGTCCTGCCTGGCCTGCGCTGCCAGTATGCCTCCAGTGCCCTGCTCAGCACAACCTCTCATCCCTACCCCCTCCTCCTTCTCTCCTCGCCTCCTCCCCCTCCTGCAGAGTGGTGCTGGGCCCGTGGTACCCTGTCCAACGCCCCGGGGCACACGGGTCCTCTGGCTACTGCGCACGCCTATAGTACGCACATCACGCACGCACAATGCAACACACAACGCACACAACGCACACAGGCGCACGCAGGCGCACGCAGGCGCACGCACAGCCCGCTCATACACCCTCCAGCGCCAGTAGCCCACCCCGGAATCCCACCTCCTTTCTGTCCTCTTCCCTTGTCCTGCCGCCTCTCCCTGCTCCCACTGCAACCACCTGATTCGCTTCCCTCCACGCCGCACCCGTTCGCCTTCTTCTATGCATGCAAGCCCGCTTGCATGCCCACTTGCCTCTCGCGCCCTCGTGCGTCTGCTCATCTGGCCTCGTATGCTCGTACTAACCGTCCTCGCTCCTATCTCAGCAGACTCCGGAGACTCTTACAGACCGGTAAGCTTGGTCCTTTTCTCTTCCCCAGGAAACAATGCCTTTCTGTGCCAGCACCCCTGTGTCTTTTTTTTTTGCCCCGACGCTGACAACGCCCTCTGTTACAGCGTGAACGGTCGCGCTCGCCTCGTCGTGGCCGATCGCGCAGTCCCGCTGGTGGCAACCGCCGCTCCTATTCGCCGCGCAGCAACCGCTCGCGCAGCCCTGACTACCGCCGCTCCTCCAGACGATCCCGCTCTCCCATGGCCGGACAGTCGTCGGCCTACCGCGGGCCCGCCGGCGCCAACGATGGCAGCGTCCCCCCGTCCCACCGCTCCGGCGACGACCGCGGCGCCACCCGGGACCAGATGTTGACCAACATCCGCGAGACCTCCCAGCAGGAACGCCGCGTCTACGTCGGCAACCTCTCTTACGACGTCAAATGGCATCAGCTCAAGGATTTTATGCGGCAGGGTTGGTCTTTTTTCTCTCCACGGCGCGTCTGCGTCTGCGTCTCGTTTTTTCTTGCCCTCTTTGCTTTCTCTCCCAACGGGGCGGCCTCTGCTTCTTCCGTGGTGGACGGGCACGGCGTTCCAGGGCCGCGAGGCGTCCGGGAACGGGGACACGGCGCTGTTGAGGCGGAATCGCTGGGATTTGGCGTTGCTAACGGGTCTTGTCTGGTTCAACAGCGGGCGAGGTCATCTTTGCAGATGTCCTCCTGCTCCCCAATGGAATGTCGAAGGTGGGCGACTACAATGAGTAGTCTTGGCTGGGCTACTTGATTTTCTTCCTCTGCATCACGGCTTTCTTCAATCCCCCCTCTTCCCCCTCCCCTCCCACGCCGGCTGAGTTTCGTGTTTTTGATGGGAATCGTTGGATTGACGGGTTGGGACGCTGGTCCTCGGGTACTTGTAGGGATGCGGGTAAGTCGGCCTTCTCCAGCCCTGTCCTTCCAGCCAGCCTGGTCTGGCCGTGTTCGTGCGAAGCTGACGCTTTCAGAATTGTGGAATATGCGACCAGGGAACAGGCGCAGAATGCCGTCGCAACGCTCAGCAACCAGAACCTGATGGGTCGTCTCGTCTACGTCCGTGAGGTAGGTCTAGGTCCACGCGCAGCGCGCCCATCCCGGCCGGCGAGCTGGTCAGCTCAGCCAAGGTGTCTCGGCCACTGACCGTCGTGCCCAGGACCGCGAGGCCGAACCTCGCTTCAACCAGGCGCCCAACGCCCGAGGCGCCCCCTTCGGCGGCCCAGCCGGCGGCCCTCCAGGCTACGGCGGCGGCGCCCCGGGTTTCAACGCTGGGGTTGGAAGCCGGCAGATCTATGTTGCCAACGTTGGTCTCCCTTTCTCATCCACGCGCCCTGGCACGGCAGGGGACTCTTTTGCTGACGGTTGCTTCGCACAGCTCCCCTACACTGTGGGCTGGCAGGACTTGAAGGATCTGTTCCGCCAAGCGGGTAAGTCCCGGCGCTCCGGTCCCGAGCAGCCCACGTTCCTCTCTCCTTACGTGGCTAACCTTTGTGCGTTGTAGCCCGGACGGCCGGCGTCGCCCGAGCCGATATCAACGTCGGCCCCGATGGCAGACCGAAAGGATCCGGGATTGTGGTCTTTGAAAGCCCGGACGACGCCCGGAACGCCATTCAGCAGTTCAACGGCTATGACTGGCAGGGCCGTATCCTCGAGGTGCGCGAGGACCGCTTTGCCGGTGCTGGCGGCTTCGGCGGCCGTGGCGGTTTCGGCGGCCGCGGCGGCTTCGGTGGAGGCTTCGGCGGAGGCTTTGGCCGCGGCGGCTTTGCCGGCCGCGGCGGCTTCGGTGCGTTTGGCGGCCGTGGTGGCTTTGCCGGCGCCGGTGGTGGCTTTGATGCCGGCATGGGTGGCCCTCCCGCCCCCATGCCTGCCCCGGCTCCCAATCCCTTCACCGACTACGCCACGGCCGGCACGGAACGCAGCGAGACCATTTTTGTTCGCAACGTACGCATATCCTCCTCTGTCTCCTGTCTCTGTCCCCTGTCTCGCCCAGCTAACAAGCGTTTGTTCACAGCTTCCCTGGTCCACAAGCAACGAAGATCTCGTGGAGCTCTTCACCACCATTGGCAAGGTCGAGCAGGCCGAGATTCAGTACGAGCCGAGCGGCCGCTCTCGGGGGTCGGGCGTCGTGCGGTTCGACAACGCCGAGACGGCGGAGACGGCCATTGTGAAGTTCCAGGGCTACCAGTACGGCGGCCGCCCGCTCGGCTTGAGCTTCGTCCGCTACCTCACTCCTGCCAACCCCGCGGACAACGTGGACGCCAATCTCCACGGCGGGCTCACTCAGGATCAAATTATGTGATGCCCGGCTCGCCCGGCTCGTCCGTCTCGTCCGTCTCGCCCGACTCGCCCGACCCGCAGCCTTTCGGATCACAGAAGCTCCTAGGCTTGAGCCTTGCGCTGTTGGTCGGGCTTGCGCACCCGGCTTGTTTCTCTTTGTTTTGCACTTTTTTTGTCTCTTGTCTTTTTAACTGTTGTCCCTTTTTCCTTCATCTTCATTATTCCACTATTCCTATGTTCTGTGTCTCGTTCTGCTGCCCTCCCAGCCATGTCCGCTCTGGCATCCTTCCGGGTTGTGCCTCGTGTTCTCTGAGAGCGTGCGTGCACCGCTGTAGAGTGGACATTGCAGAGGTGCTCAAGTTCGCCAACAGAGCGGCGCCATTCCGCTTGTCTTGTTGGCATCACCGTCCGCCGGAGTGTTCGTGTGTCGCCCCTTTTCTGGGTGGTGTCTTAAGGAGACAGCCGGCTGCCAAAAAAGTCTGTTTTTTATGTTGTTCTGCGCACGCTCTTTTTCTTTCCACCTTTGCCCTCTCCTTGGTTTTCTGCCGGGCATCAAGGTTCCTCCCAACTGGGCCGGATAACCAGGAGCGGCGAGCCAGCAAGCTTTATCTAGCAACTGCTCTCTTCGAGAAAAAAAGAATGGTATCTGGTTTCCCGAAGAGGGTTGACGTTGGGTTTGGAAGGGTGGCGGCGTTCGAAGGCGTTATGGTCGACGATACATGGTGACTGCAAGGTCATTTCGAGGGCGGCTGCACCGTAGAAGACAACAATCCGGTCCCTCTGTTAGATGGCTTTCCTGGACCGTCTTTCCCTCTTCCGGGCTGAAGAGCTGCACACATCGTGCAAGTTGACAGGTCCCGAAAGCCAAAATCAAGCAGAATGTTTAGTACTTTAAACTGCCGAGAGGATCAGAGCGCGTCAGAATCTTGTTTTCTTTCTCCCTCGTCCCCATGTTTTCCCTCCCAGTACAGAACCCGTAAGGCCAGCCCGCACGCCCACCCAGCCATGAGAAGCCAGTTCCAGATCGCCAAAAGAGGCTCCCAGCTTTTTCGTCGCAGGCCACATCGGTCGGTTTAACGGCCCGGCCGTCGTTCCTCGTCCCTGCGAAGCGCGGTCTCTCGACACAGCACGCCCTCCGTACGTGCCAGAAAGCGCACAAGCCTCGCTTATGGCGCTGTTGACGCCGTCGCCGCCTTCTTCTTCTTGGCCTTGGCCTTCTTCTTGCTCTTGTCCCGCGGCTTCAGCAGCGTCATGCCGGCCTTGCACGTGTCGGCATAGCGCGCATAAAAGGCCGCCAGGGCATCCGGCTCCACCGTTGTCGACAGCCGGATCTTGTCCTGGCGGTGCTTCTTGGACTTGCCGTTGCTCGCGCGAAGGAGAAGCTTCTGTGGTGATTCGGCAGCGTCTGCCTCCCCGCGTGCCACTGCCGAGAACAAGCCGGTTAGCTGCCGGTCCACCAACGCCCGTAGCCCCAAGAGGTTGGGAGACATGGCTCCGCCGAGCAGCCGACTCACATCGCCTCTGGCTCAGGTAGATCGCGCCATGGTCTTTGCCCTTCTGCGCATGGAAGAGCTCTGCGAGTCGCGAGAAAAACTGCACAGCAATGGGGTCAGTCACACAAAACCGGGAGATCAGACTGCAATGCAGAATGCCCCGCCAATCTGTGCCCACCTCGTCGTTGCTGAGATAGCCCATGGCTGGCGAGGGACGGGCACACCTCGTAGAAGCGCGGCAGAGGGTGCGTTGTTCGAAGACGGCCGAGTCTCACGGCTGCGGTTCTGAAGATTTAGTGGCGGTTTTCCCCTGCTGACTAGCCCCGCGATCGTGCTTAGCGCCCTAAAAGCAGCGGCGGCGGGCGGTGTAGGCAGTCATTTGACAAGGCTGGCGAAACTTTTTTGGCCCGCAAAAAAATGTAGAGCATGCAGAAAGAGCATTCACATGCAAGAGCTTTCTGCACGCTGCCACGCCCGCTCCCCCAAGAGCCACACAAGAAAGGGATACAACACTGCGTCTTTGCTTGTCCTCTCCAGCCATGGCGCCGCCACCAAGAAGCGGTCCGGCACTGTCGGCCGGCTTTCTTCGACAGCTGGGCATCGAGGCCGGCGACAACCCAGCGCACGGCAGAAGAACCGGCGTGCATGCACGAAAAGAACAGAGGAAACAAGCGAGGTCGAAGCAGCACCGGCCGGCCGGCCGGCAACCGGCGCATAAAGCACTTCCGCCTCGGGGCTCTGGGGCAGCTTCCCGCGGGAAGGCGAGCTTGAAAGCGAACGAGAAACCGGCTGCGAAGCCGAACGGGAATGCCGGCAAAATGCGCATCGTCAACCCTGAAATCGAAGACGACTCGGTTGATGAGGACGACTTTGACGAGATCGACGAGTCTGACGTCGGCGAGGAAGACGACGAGGACTTGGACGAGGCCGAGAGCGGCGAGAGCGACGACAATAGCGAGGATGACGAAGACGACGAAGACGACGAAGACGACGAAGAAGACGCCGACGACGCCGACCCAACGACGACTTCCTCCACGGCCAAGAACATCCCAAGCCATATCCGCGAGCGCCTCGAGAAGGACGACGCCGAGATCGCCGAGCTGGAGCGCAAGCTGGGGATCAAGGGCCGCAAGACCTTGCCCCAGGCGTTCAAAGACGACGGCCTCGGCGACCTGCTGGAGCCTCTGGTCGGGGGCGACAGCGATGACGCAGAGACCGCCCAGGCCAAGAAGCGCAAGGCAGAAGCCGAGGAGTGGCTCCGTTCCAAGCGGCGCAAAGCCCTGGGCCACGTGTCGGAAGACAGCGGCGACAGCGACGACAGCGAAGACGACGACGACGACGACGACAACGGCAACGACAGTTTGAACGCCTCTGATGCAGAGTTTGAGGGCTTTGGCAGCTCAGACGAGGACAGCGGACGGAAGCCCAAAAAGAAGGAAGCGCCCAAGCGCCAACGAGAAAATCCATACGTGGCGCCGACGACACAAGGCGCGCCAGCGCCTCAGAAATACGTTCCGCCGGCGCTGCGGAGAGCCCAGCAAGGGCCCGGCTCCGAGTCCGAGGTGGTGGATCGGGTGCGGCGGCAGGCGCATCACCTGGTCGCCCGCCTCTCGGACGCCAACATGGTGACGATCCTGGGCGAGGTCGAGAAGCTGTACCTGGACTACCCGCGGCAATACGTCACGGAGGCGGTGACCGACAAGCTTCTCGAGCAGGTCCAGATCGAGGGCGCGCTGTCCAGCAATGTCGTCGTCCTGATTGCCGGCTTTGCCTCCGCTCTGTACATGGTCAAGGGCGCTGACTTTGGCGCACACTTTCTCCAGCAGAACGCCAGCCTCTTCAAGCAGCAGTACGCGATGCTGGCAGCGGCCGACGCGGCTGACGCGGCCGACGCAGCGCGGGACCAGCACCACGCGTGGGCGCCGTCGTCCAAGGTGGCGCTGAACCTGTTTGGCCTCCTGGCGGAGCTCTACAACTTCCGCATGGTCGGGCCCAACCTGGTCTACGACTACGTGCGGATGCTACTGGCCAGCCTGACGGAGACGAACGCCGAGCTGCTGCTGCGAGTCTTTGAGACGAGCGGGCACCGGCTGCGGCAGGACGACCCGCGCGCGCTCAAGGACATTGTGGCGCTCCTGGAGCCGGCGGCGGCGCGGGCGGGCGGCGAGAAGAACCTGTCGGCGCGCACGCGGCACATGATAGACCGGATCCGCGACCTGAGGAAGGGCGACAAGAAGAAGCAGCGCGACGCGGAGAGCAGCGGGTTTGGCCACGCCGAGCGGATCCGCAAAGTGCTGAGCAGCCTGCCGACGTCGCGGAAGCTCGAGGCCGCCGGCCCGCTGCGCGTGGGACTGGCCGACATTGAGCAGGCCGACAAGAGAGGCAAGTGGTGGCTGGTCGGAGCAAGCTGGGCCGGCCGCGAGGAGCCGGCCCCGGCCGTGAGCCGAGGCGGGGGCGAAGAAGGAGAGGGAGGGGACGACGAACACGACGAGGACGCAGACGAGAAGAAGAAAAGCAGCAAGGGGCGGCGCCCGGCCAGCGGCCCCTCGGGAGGCGACGGCGACGATGACGACGACGACGACGACGTCCTGGGCGCGTGGGGAGACGACATTGCGGACGTGGAGGAGCTGGACCTGCTGGCGCGCGAGCAGGGCATGAACACGGACGCGCGGCGGTCGATCTTTGTGACGCTGCTCTCGGCGGCGGACAGCAAGGACGCGCACGCGCGGCTACTGCGGCTGGGGCTGAACAAGCACGAGAAGCGCGAGGTGGCCAACGTGCTGATGCGCTGCGTGGGCTCGGAGCAGCAGTACAACCGCTACTACGCGCTCGTGGCGCAGCAGGTGTGCCGGGCGGACCGGCGCATGGCGTGGGTGTTCCGGGCGAGCCTGTGGAAGCTGCTGCGGCGGACGGGCGAGCCGCTGTTTGGCGAGGTGCCGGAGGAGGACGAGGCGGACGACGAGGAGGCGGCGGCGGCGGACGGGGCGGACGCGGCGACGGACCTGCGGCGGCTGGTGCACACGGCGAAGCTGTTTGGGTTCCTGGTGGCGCGCGGCAGCCTGGGGCTGGATGTGCTCAAGTGCCTGAGCCTGGTGCGCCTGCAGGCCAAGGCGCGCATGTTTGTCGAGGTGCTGCTGCTGGCGCTCTTTGAAGAGGCGCACAAGGCCGACAAGGCCGACAAGGCCGGCAAGGCCGGCAAGGCCGGCAAGGCTGGCAAGGCTGGCAGCGACAGCGCCGCGATCCTCCGAACGCGCTTCCGGGCCGCCGCCGGCAGCAGCGAGGACCTGCGGCGCGGGCTGCAGTATTTTGTCGAGCGCGTGGTGCGCAAGACGACGCTCGTGGACGACGCCGCCGAGGCCCGCCGGGTGGCCAAGGCCTGCGCGACGGCGCTCAAGGCGCTGCGCGAGACGGAGGCATGAGAGCCGGGTTTCCGAAGCCGGGGGCTGCCGTCGGGCGCCGGGCCGGCTATGATTAGTAACCAAAAAAGCGAATCGGCATCAGGTGACGTCGGCTACCGTCGCTTCTATGCTTATGCTTACCGCTTGGGGCCTCAGTTTTCAGGCACGAGACGTCCCAGGTAGCACTAGCGCAGCTGGCGCGCTAGTTGGTACGGAACCGCAACGCCCGGCCGGGTCAACAAAAAGCGAGCAGCAGAGGAAATGACCAGAAAAGGAGCCAGCAGAGGCAAAAAAAAAGAGCTCTCTTGTTTTGTTAGCCGCCACTCCGAAAGCTCCCGGACCACAAGTTGTCATCACCAACCACCCAACCGTGTCAATCGCTTTGCAGCACCGCGTACAAAGCATCCGCATCAGCATCCGCGTCTCCCGGGCTCGTGCTGTCTCTCCTATCTGTCGTCTTTCTCGCTCTTTGCTGTCCGAACCGTCCGATCTGCTCCTGCATCCACGATGCTGCCGGCTCGCTTAATATCGCGGACTGCCGCCCGGTCGGCTTTCCGAAAACAGTCGCCGTGCGTCCTCCGTGCTCGTTGCGCGTGCGCGTGCGTGCTTTAGGCTGACCGTGTGTTCCTAGGTTCCCGACCGTCGTCGCATCGGCTTCGCCGCTCGCCCGCTGGAGCCGCGGGTTCGCTGCGGCGGCGAGCGAGGAGAAGGACCTCGTGATCATCGGCGGCGGCGTGGCCGGCTACGTGGCCGCGATCAAGGCCGGGCAGGAGGGCTTCAAGGTGGCGTGCATTGAGAAGCGCGGGGCGCTGGGCGGGACGTGTCTCAACGTGGGCTGCATCCCGTCCAAGTCGCTGCTCAACAACTCGCACCTGTACCACCAGATTGTGCACGAGGCCAAGGGCCGCGGCATCGACGTGGGGGACGTGCAGCTGAACCTGGCGCAGCTGATGAAGGCCAAGGAGACGTCGGTGACGGGCCTGACCAAGGGCATCGAGTTTCTGTTCAAGAAGAACGGCGTCGAGTACATCAAGGGCACGGGCGCGTTTGAGGACGAGCACACGATCAAGGTGGCGCTCAACGACGGCGGCGAGACGACGGTGACGGGCAAGAACATTATCATCGCGACGGGCAGCGAGGCGACGCCGTTTCCCGGGCTGACGGTCGACGAGAAGCGCGTGGTGACGAGCACGGGGGCGCTGTCGCTGGAGAAGGTGCCGGAGTCGATGGTGGTGATCGGCGGCGGCATCATCGGCCTGGAGATGGCGTCGGTGTGGTCGCGGCTGGGGGCCAAGGTGACGGTGGTGGAGTTCCTGGGCCAGATCGGCGGCCCGGGCATGGACACGGAGATCTCCAAGACGGCACAGAAGATCCTGAAGAAGCAGGGCATCGACTTTAAGCTCAACACCAAGGTGGTCAGCGGCGACACCAGCGGCGACAAGGTCAAGCTGGAGGTCGACGCGGCCAAGGGCGGCAAGCCCGAGACGGTGCGTCCTCTGCGTCCTCTGCGTCCTCCTCTTTCCATTTCCACAATCTCCTTTGGCAACCCAACTAACGGACTGTGCAGCTCGAGGGCGAGGTGGTCCTGGTGGCCATTGGGCGCCGGCCGTACACGGAGGGCCTGGGCCTGGAGAAGATCGGCGTGGACGTGGACGAGCGCGGGCGCGTGGTGATCGACTCGGAGTACCGCACGAAGCTGCCGCACATCCGGTGCGTGGGCGACGTGACGTTCGGCCCGATGCTGGCGCACAAGGCGGAGGAGGAGGCGGTGGCGGTGATTGAGTACCTGAAGAAGGGCTACGGGCACGTCAACTACGGCGTCATCCCGGCGGTGATGTACACGCACCCCGAGGTGGCGTGGGTTGGGCAGACGGAGCAGGACCTCAAGGCGGCGAACATTGCGTACAAGGTCGGCACGTTCCCCTTCTCGGCCAACTCGCGCGCCAAGACCAACCAGGACGCGGAGGGCGTGGTCAAGGTGCTGGCGGACTCGGCGACGGACCGGCTGCTGGGCGTGCACATTGTCGGGCCCGGCGCGGGCGAGATGATTGCCGAGGGCACGCTGGCGCTGGAGTACGGCGCGTCGAGCGAGGACATTGCGCGCACGTGCCACGCGCACCCGACGCTGGCGGAGGCGCTCAAGGAGGCGGCCATGGCGACGTACGACCGGGCCATCCACTTCTAAGCTGTCTCGGCGGGGGGGCAGGGGGGTGACGGGGGGTGACGGGGGGTGACGGGGGGGGGTGACGGGGGAGGATGCCAGAAGACGGGGCCGCGGAAACGGAGACGGCCGGCTGACGGCGGCGGCGGCAGCAGCAGCAGCGGCAGCAGCCTGGAGACCGCTGCGCCCGGCGAGCCGCGAGCCGGTCGGCCGGCCGGCCTGTGGCGGCCTCGGGATCTGCGCCGGCGGTTGGCATGTTTCTGGTTCTTGTATTCTAGTGTTGTATCTCGTCGCTTTTGCGCTCGGCTGCTTCCATTCACATCAATAGATTTCCGGGCGGCATACCTCAAGTTTCTCTCGGGGCGGTGTTGCGTTGACGTGTTGCAGCCGCCAGCTGGCCGACGGCCCGGCAACATCAGCAAGGCGAGTCTGGCCACCTGCAGCAGTCCGACAGCGGCCAGTCGGAGCCGGTGTGGTCGGGGCGGTCGGACATACGAACGGAGGTTTCGCGTATAAGTGCGGGAAATAGCGCCTGCTGCCCAGCCATGAGCCCGCCCGCCTTTGCTGTGTGCAGGCAGGCTGTCTGGAGGCCGGTGGCGTGAAGACACCTGGCTCGTCTGTGGCTCGTTTGTCTGTTCGTTTGCGGGCAGGAAAGAGTGGCCAGAGCATTCCGAGTAGTTGTACGGAGTACTTGTAGGGCAGGCGCGAAGCACCGTACAAGTACTCCGTACGCTGGGCGCGGAAATTGCGCGCTCGTTGCTTCCCCACGTTCCGCCTGCGCTTTCCAGCCGAGGGATTTGCGGCGCCGCCTGGCACCAGGCGCCCAGAGCTCTTGCCTCTGCTGGCGGCACATGTGCCAGGTCCGCTTTTCCTGCTCCGTAGTCCTCTCGGAAGACGGAGGTAAGAGACAATACGGAGTATACGTACAGTACGAGCAAATTCTCCGCGTTTGTGCAGAGCTGTGCCATCCGCCTAAATGGTATATTTTGTAGGCTGCGGTGCTGCGGAGCCGACAGCAGCTTAATTTTTTCCTCTTTTGGTACTCTGTGCTCTTATGAGACCTCGCTAGCTCTGACCAGGCCCTGCCGAATGCGCAGCCGGACACCGGTAAAAAATTCCAGCCACCGCCTAGACAACGGCCTGAGGGGGAAAAAGAAGCAAGTGGCGGCCCCGAAAAAAAAACCCAAAAAAGAAGCATATTCGAAATTCGAAAATCGAAACCACCGGCGACCCGACCTGCCCTCGCCCGCATCTCTTGCTCTCTCCGCTGCCCAATTCGGATCCCTTGCGCGATCTCGTCGTCGACAGGGCCGCCCTCGTCATTGCCGTTGCTGCCGTTGCTGCCGTCGCTGCCGTCGCTGCCGTCGCTGTGCCGGCATCGTCGTCGTCATCGTCGCCGTCCTCCGTCATCGCCGCCATCGTCATCGCCTTCGCCATCGCCAGTCACCGCCACCACGAGCTCTCCCTTGCATTGCCTGACCCCCGGCATCCTCCCCACGGTCTCGATCGCCTACGGCCGCATTCCCGGGCCCGTCTGCCGTCGTCCGGCTGCCGTCGTCCGGCTGCCTGCTTGCCTGCCTCTCGCACCCCTCCTCTCTCCCTCTCGGGCAGGCTGAGAGGCTGAGCGAAGTACGGGCCGCGACGCCCGAGAGAAACGAGAAGCGAGAAAGCTAGGCACAGCCGCCCCCGAGATACCTGCCACGCGCCGCCCGCCGTCTGCTCGTCCTCCCGCCTGCCTGCCCTGCCGGAGCCGCCACGCTGGCTCTCCAAGACAAGACCCTGGGCGGCGCATCTGCTGCTGTGGCCCAGATGGCCCAGCCGAATGCCGGGCCTATCGAGGATGTCGAGGACTACGAGTGTGTCGCCTGGCCTCCCCTCCCTTCCCCGCCATGTCCGTGCTGACGCCCGCCAGCTATGAATCCTTGCCGCCCAACTTCTCCCTCGCGCAGAACATGGTGGCCGGCGCCTTTGCCGGCATTGCCGTGAGTGGCGCGCACCCTCCCGGCCGACCGCGGCCCAGCGAGCTGACGAGGACCCCCAGGAGCACACCGTCATGTACCCCGTCGACGCGATCAAGGTAAGCAAGCCGTCCCGGCGGCACGGGGCGCGATGGCGTGGCGGCGCGGCGGCGCAGCGGCACAGCGGCACAGCTAACCCGCCTTCTTCCTCCTCTCCCAGACACGCATGCAGATCATCAGCCCCGCGGGCACCGCATACACCAGCCTACTACAGGGCACCTACCGCATGGCGGTCGGCGAGGGCGTCCTGAGCTTGTGGCGCGGCATGTCCAGCGTCGTTGTCGGCGCCGGGCCCGCCCACGCCGTCTACTTTGCCACCTACGAGGCCGTCAAGCATGTCATGGGCGGCAACCGGCTCGGCGCGCACCACCCCCTGGCCGCCGCAACAAGCGGCGCCTGCGCCACCATCGCCAGCGATGCCCTCATGAACCCCTTTGACGGTGAGTGCCGGAGCCCTCGACGCGGTGCGGCGGTGCGCGAGACGGAGAGATGGACTGACGCCCTCCAGTCATCAAGCAGCGCATGCAAATAGAAGGCTCCGGCAAGATGTACCGGTCCATGCTCGACTGCGCCAAGTACGTCTACCGCCACGAGGGCGTCGCCGCCTTCTACGTGTCCTACCCCACGACCTTGTCCATGACCGTCCCCTTCACCGCCCTCCAGTTCCTCGCCTACGAGTCCATCTCCACCGTCATGAACCCGACCAAGAAGTACGACCCGATAACGCACTGCTTTGCCGGCGCCATTGCCGGCGGCGTGGCCGCCGGCCTGACCACACCCATGGACGTCATCAAGACCATGCTGCAGACGCGCGGCAGCGCCGGCGACCCCGAGCTGCGCACCGTCAACGGCTTCCTGGCCGGCTGCCGCCTCCTCTATGCCCGCGAGGGCGTCCGCGGCTTCTTCAAGGGCATGCGCCCGCGCGTCGTCACCACGATGCCCAGCACCGCCATCTGCTGGTCGGCCTACGAGGCCTCCAAGTACGCTGTCCCCGCGAGCAGGCCGTCTTGAGCTTGGGTGGTGGTGGTGGTGGTGTTGGTGTTGTCTGCTGCTGACCCCGTCCAGGGCCTACTTTATCCGCAGGAACGATACTGCCTAGTGAACAGGGCGCCCGGCTCGAGGCTCGAGCGTGCCCACCACATGCGCAGATCCTGTTCTGTCTGCGATCGATCCAGCCGAGCAGAGTCTCGACCCGCACGACGGCCGACAAACGGGGCTCTCCTCAACCATCCCAATTCTCCTCCCTCCCCAAACGACCATCAGGGACATGATTTGTATATATAGACACGGTTGGAAAGGTCGCGCTTTGTTTTCGCTTCTGGGTGGCGACCTCGGGAAGGGCAACACAGGCGTGGCAGCGGGCACCGCACAGGCAGCACGGAGCAACGGGCATGCGGCGACGACGCCCTGGCGGAAGACGGCGTCCACGACGAAGCCACGCGAGGGGAGAAGGGCGGGCAGATACACCCGGGCCGGCAGCGGCTCGCGCAGCACGAATGGCTGCCAGGGGCGGTGACAGGAAACGGCTGGCGTCTTTGATTTTGTATTTCTGTTTCTGGTATGAACCACGGCAACACAAAATCCATAGACCGGCGAGGGTAATATCGCAATGGATGGACCGAATCATGCGGCTTTTGCTGTCTGCATGCGTACAAAAGTAACCAGAAAGCGCCTCCTCCGTCTACCAACGGTGTGAGAAAAAAGAAAAAACCCATAAACTCCCCTCCCCCCCCCAAAACTCCTTTGCTTCACTGTGCGCCTCGACTCCGTCCCCCAAGACAATGGGCTGGCAGCCGGCAGCCGGCAGCCGGCAGCCGGGATGGTGCACGACGTCGCAGCACATTGCCGGGGAATAAGAAAAAGAAGAAGAAAAGAACAAGCCAGCGCCTACCGGCCAAATCGGAAGCCGCCGGGGAAGCCGCCGCCGCCGCCGCCGCCTCCCGCGCCGCCCGATCCGAACTGGAACTTGAACTGCTGGCCTCCCCCCTGCTGGAACATGAACGGCTGGCCGCCAAAGGGGCTGCCGTGGAACGGCTGCTGCTGCTGCTGCGGACCGTTCGACATGGGATCGTCGCCGTGGTCGAACCGCTGCCGAAGCTCGGGGTCGCTGAGCACCTCGTACGCCTCGTTGATGGTCGCCATCTTCTTCTCCGCGTCCTCCTTGGTCAGGCCCTGCTTCGCAGCCTTGTCCGGGTGGTGCAGCTTGGTCAGCTTGCGGTACGCCGCCTTGATCTGCTTGTCGTCCGCGTCGCGCGGCACCCCGAGGACCTTGTAGTAGTCCTTGGTCTTGCTCCGCCTCAGCTGCACCTGCGCCTCGTGGATGAGCGGGTCAATGACGCTGGCTTGGTCGCCGTGCGCCTCCTTGGCCTTCTTCAGCGTCTCGAGGGCCGCCTCAAACAGCTCCGCCTCCAGCTGCGTCTTGTGCTTGTGCAGGAGGCCATACAGGGAGTTCGCGTCCAGCTGCAGCGCCTCGTCACACCACTCCTTGGCCTTTTTGCTGTTCATCTGGGACCGAGTCAGTATGCACACAGCAAGAGACACATCGATACAGAGACGGGGTGTCGCGTCATACCTCGTAGTATCCCTGGCAAGCCAGGCCGGTCAGCCGCGCGAGAAGAGCGCTGGGTGCGGCTGCAGGAAGCGTGCCCTCTTTGCGCAGCGCAGCCACCTGGTCCTTGATCTCCTGGATCAGGCCGGCGCCCTCGGCAGACGGGACCAGGTTCCTCGTTCCGGTCGAGGGCTGGTTTTTGGCAAACGCCTTGTCGACCTTGGCCAGCGTCTTCTCCGCCGCCTTCTCGTGCCGCAGCAGCGCTCGGCACGGCTTCGAGTCCGGGTCCGACTGCAGGCACTTGCGCACCTGAGCCAGGCCCTTGTCCAGGTCGCCCAGCGCGTAGAACTGGACGGCTGAGATGACCCGGTGCGGCGCCGCGTCGCCCGGGTTGAGCTGCAGCGCGTGCTGCAGATCCCCCACGCCCTCCTCGATCTCGCCCCGGGCAAAGCGGCAGCGCGCACGCAGGCTGCGCAGCGGTGCCGCGCGGTTCGCCACCTGGATGGCCGTGCTCGCCTGGCTGACGCACTCCTCCCACCGGCCGGCCGCTTCGGCTGCTTCGGCCTGCTTCGCCGCCTTCTCCGCAACGCCGATGCTCGCCAGGAGCTCTTGTGTGTCGGGCGCGCTCTTGGCCCTTTGCAGGTGCGCCCGCGCGCCGTCCCAGTCCGCCACCCGCTGCCGGATCTTGCCCAGCTGGACGTGCGCGGCTTCGAATTCGGGCTTCAGAGACAGGACGGTGTTGAAGTCGTCTGTCGCCTGTGCCGACCGGCCGAGACTGAGGTACGTGGTCGCGCGCTTGAAGTACGTGAGGTAGTCCTTCGGATCGCGCCCGACGGCCGCATCGTAGTAGACCAGCGCCTCGCTTGTCTCGCCGCGAGACAGGTGGCTCTGGGCAGAAGCAAGCAGCGAAGACACCGGCGTGTCGCTGGGAATGTCCTCCGCCGACAGGCCGGACACCACACGCACGGCGAGCGCGAGGGCAGACAGTCGGAAGAGCATGGCGGCAGCGATGGACAAACTTGGCAAACAGAACGACGACGGAGACGCTGTCGTGCTGTTGTGCTGTCCGCTGAGTGCTGACGCGCGACGCGCTCGCTCGGGCTGCTGGCTGCTGGCTGCTGGTCAGGTGTGAGAGGCTGTGATGGTCACCGTCTGGTTGTCGAGTGCTGGAAAACGCGGGGCCGGTGCTCAGGTGCTGTTGCGTTTGTGCGGGCGATCCGTTTCCATACGCCGTCGTTGTAGGTGGCAACCTGGCCTTTTCAATTGCGAGGCTGTAGCTTACTCCATATACTTAAGATTCTCTCCAATTCTCTGCGGAGCACCGGTGGGCCAATATGCATTTAAGCGGGACAGTGCATAACGGCGTCTGCTTTTGCCCAGCAGCAACACCACCACGTCGAGCGCAGCCTCGCCGCACATCACACGCGACATCCCAGACATGGCTCACATCCCTCCCTCCGCCGCCATATTTTCCCCGTCTGTGGCGCGCCTGGCGTCCTCTGCGGCCAAAGACTGGAACTATGTGGACAGCTGGCTTGCGTCCAAGTTCCCCGGCCGCTCGCCTCCGCCCTTTGAGCGCAACCCTGAGACGCTCAAGGTGCTCGTGGCGCTCGCCGCTGCGAACGAGAGCGCAGACGAGGACCGCGACCTCGTGGCGAGTCTTGAGGCGCACGCACTGCGGACGCTGACCAGCGAGGCGGCCAGCGAGGCGGCAAGCAAAGACAGCCAACCGGACGCGTCACCAGAGGCCGTCGTGCAGGGCGTGCTGGCCGCCATCGAGGACGGCCTCTCACGCGAAGGGCGCTCGGCACTGGACTCACTGGCCGCGGTGGCCGTGGAGCTGGATGTGGCGTTCCCGGAGCCGGCCGCCCTGGGGCGGAAGATGGCCGAGCTGCAGACGCGAGCGTTCCAGCTCGAGCAAGCCCGCGCGCGGATGGACGTGCTGCAGGCGTACGTCGACGAGCAGACGGCTGCGGCGCAGAGCCTGCTTCGGGAGCTTGGCAGCGACGAATACCGCCCCGCACCGACGCTGGCGAAGCTCAACCTCGAGCTGCAGCGCAAGGTCAAGGCCGGCGCGTCTCGGCTTCAGGACACGAGAGAGCGGCCCGATGGTCCAGACACGCTGCCCGGGCCTACGGTCCAGGAGATCTGTGCCGAGGAGGACGCCTACCGAGAACGCCTGGCCTACAAGAATGCGCTCGACCAGCAGATCCGGTCGTTCCAAGGCCTGCCGCCGGACCGAGATCTTGCCAGGCAGCAACTGGAGGCGCTGCGCTCCGATCTTCAGGCCGCGACACTGCAACGCGACAGGGTGTTTGAGGGCCTGGTTGAGAAGGCGACCCCCAAAAAGGCCCGCTGACAGCGCATGGAGCTCTGACTTTTCAGCTACACAGTGGCTCGTGAGGCCGATATGCTAGAATACATGGGACCGGCTCGCAGAACGGCCGCCTCGGATGCTAATGGCCGCGCTTCACTCTCCCCGACATGGCACCGCCAAACCGGCCGAGCTGCTTCCCGAGACTGGACTTTGCCTTGGCCTGGGGCACCGAAGGGATGGACGAGTCCTTGGCTGGCACGGGGGGCGCGATGGCGATGGGGCGACCCGTGCCGGCGTCCCGCAGGGTCCGGTGCTCCGGGGCCCCAACGCCGTCGCTGACGCGGAAGTCCGGCCCCAGCCCGAACGCCGGGCTCTCGTCAAAGAAGTCCGCTGCGCTGCCGCCGGGCGTTCTGTGCGACCGCCTCGCGCGCTCCTGCACGCTCCGGAACTTCTCCAGCAGCTCCCCCCACCGGATGATGCCGTCCTCGCGCCCCTTGAGCCGGTTGGGCCGGTCGAAGCTGGGCCCGGCAGCGGTGGTCGGGTTTCTGGACAAGGGCTCCGTTAGCACAGTGTCTGCGTGATAAAGGGTGGACGGGGTGGAATGGGTGAAATAGGGGGGACACACGGTCTCGGGGCCATATGCAGATAGCCGATCGAGCTCACGCTGTTGAGGCGGTTTCTCAGGGCGGCAAAGGCAGACGACTGGGGCAGCAGCATCAAAAGGCCGTACAGGCACTTGTAGAGGTGAGGAAACCGGTCCTGCTCGAGCAGCTGAAGGCGCAAGTCTGTCCACGACGCGTGGTTAGCATCCGTACACGGTCGACCACGCGTTGGATACTCGGCTCACAGGTGAAGACGGGCGACTCGAGCAATTGGACAAGCTTGTCGATCTGAATGAGAATGTTGACCGTCATCTCCAACTCGGCACTGCGACAGCCATGAAGATTAGACTCCTGTCCCCGTCTACGAGGGTGGGAACAAACGCACAAGATCTGAAGCAGGTTGTAGGCCTGTTCGTAAGCCTGGGCAAGCAGGCAGAGCGAGAAGGTGGCGACGGCGTTGTAGCACCAGGAGCGGAAGAGGGCGACAAAGAAGGTCTGGCCGTCCTTGGACTCGAGGTTTCGCAGGCGCTTGCGGAGCTCGGCCAGCTCGGGCGCGGTCAGGAGGTTGTTGTTGAGGTTCTGGACCATGATGCTGGCAAACTCGACGTCCTCCTCGCGCTCGATGATGTTGGCCAGGGTGCGGTAGATGCGCTCGGGGCTGAGGCTGACACAGAGCTGGCGGATGATGAGGTTTCCGCGGGTCTCGAGGAGCTTCCGGTCGGTGGAAAAGAGCTGCAGGAGGTTGACCATGAAGTTGGAAAAGTAGTCGTCCTCGCTGTTGCGGGAGATCTGCGAGAGCAGCTGCAGGTCTTTGGTGACGACGGCCTCGGCCGGGTCGGAGAGGGTCTTGAGCAGGGCGGGAAAGGTGCCGTCGTTGAAGACGAGGACCTTGCGCGGGGCCTTGCGGTGCAGCATGATGAGCCAGGTCAGCGCGGCGACGCGCGTGGCCTCGTGGTCGTTGAGCAGGAGGAGGGTCAGGGAGCTGACGGCGGCGGCGTAGTCCAGATCCGGCTGCTGCGTCGCCGGGGCTGCGGGGATCTGCGGGGAGGTGGCGGCTGTTGCCGGGGTCGACGAGGCGCGCGCGCCGGACGCGGCCCGCACGGGGAGCAGCGACGACGAGGCTGGGCTGGAGGCGTCGGGGTCGCGGGAGCTGGACAGGGAGGCGCGCGTGCTGCCGGGGTCGGGGGCGCGGTCGGCGGCGTTGGGCGGCGCCGACGGCGGCGGCGGGCGGAGCGGCAGCGTGGTCGTGGACGAGCTCGCCTCCTGGTCGACGGGGAGGGAGACGACGTAGTCCATGAGCGAGTTGTTGACGCGTGCGGCGGCCTGGCGGATGGACTCGATGCCGCTGGCCATGGCGGGCAGCAGATGGGCCAGGATCTTGGGCGCGAAGGGCAGCACCTCCTCGGGGCAGATGTCGAGGAACTCGACAATCCAGCGCAGGGCCTCGAGAAGGCCGTGCTCGTCTGTTTTGGCTGTCAGTAAAAGGCGTCTGCCGGGACGCCGGGACGCCGGGACACGTCCCGGCGTAGGGTCTCGCTCGCATGCCACACGCACCTTGTGGAGAGTCGAGGGTGTTGGTGAGGATGGCCAGGATGGCGGCGTAGTTGATCTGCACGTCCTGGCCCGGCACCCAGTCGTCCTCGCTGGCGGCGTCGTCGCCGTCGCCGTCGCCGTCCATGTCGTCGTTGTCGATGTCGTCGTCGTCGTCGTAGCTGTTGTCGTCGTCGTCGTCGCCGCCGTCGCCGCCGTCGTCGCCGCCGTCGCCGGCGAGGTCGGCGGCGGTGTCCGGGACGCCGCTGCTGTTGCGCGAGCCGGCGCCGGCGCGCCGGCGCCGGCCGTCGTCGCGGGACCGGGACTTTTTGCTCTCGGCAATGCCCTTCTTGATGCGGGCGATGCGGCGGATCTCGGCGAGGAACTTGTCGAGGCAGTTCTGGGTGGCAATGTGGACGTCGCGGTTGGTGTCGCTGAGGAAGGTCAGCAGGCCGCCGAGGAACTCGGGCAGGTAGGCGACGAGCTCGAGGTCGGGGATGGAGTCGAGCAGGACGATCCAGCCGACGAGAAAGGTGCGGGTGAAGGGGTTGAGGACGAAGATGCGCTCTTTCAGAAGAGGCATAAAGCGCTTCAGGGAGAAGGCCGTGGGCAGCTCGGTCTCGTCGGGGTCGTCGGTCTTGCTGCCCGCGGCGGCGGAGGACTCGGGCGTGGCCAGGACGGAAACGTAGGTGGCAGCGGACTCGGAGACGATGTCCTTGACCAGGCGGTCGAGCAGCTCGGCGCCGTTCTTGACGGACAGCTCGGAGTCGGCGCCCAGCTGCACGGAGGCACGACAACGGCCGCGTCAGCACGTGCACGAGGCATCCCGGGAGAGGGGAGAGCAGACCTTGCAGAGGGCGTCAAAGATCTCGTTAAAGTAGATGAGGATCTCGCCCTTGGCCACCTTGGCGATGTTGTACATGGCCTCGCAGGCGTAGTAGCGCACGCGAGCATCGTGGTCGCGGAAGCAGGCCAGCACGGGCGGCACGATGATGTCGAGGTAGCTCGGGAGTTCCTGGGGGGGGGGGAATCTGTCAGTCGAGACAAGGAAGACGGCAGCAGGGCGGGCGAGGCCTGCTCAGACGCACCGGGCCGAGGGCAATGGCGGCGGCGGCCAGGCCAATCAGGCCGCCGTTGCGCGCTTGCTGGTGGATGGCGTAGGCATACTCGTTGCAGAGCTGGTTGAGTATGGCCTCGATGGCGGCGGTGTCCTTGACGGCGACGAGCTCGCGGATGGTGCGCTCGAGCCTGGCGCGGCGGTCAGCGAAGGGGCGGCGGCGGCGGCGGCGGCGGCAGCAGCGGCGGCGGACGGCAGCCAGGATGGGAGCACGCACTCAAGAGCACCAACCTTGCGCTTCTCGTAGATCTTCTCGTTGAGAGCGCGCTGGATGCTCGGGTCCATGGTGGCGGACGGGCCGGGGCCCAGGGCCGTCGTCGCGAGGTCAGGTCAGCCGGGCCAACAACAGCCGCAAGCGCCACGGCGTTGGTGGAGTTGCCGAGTAGGTGGGTCAACCGCCGCGGCGGCGTCCGTCACGGTGCGGACGCGCGAGGCGGCCAGAGGAGGACGAGCAAAAACAAAAGGGAAGGGGGGGGGAACGGGGGAGGAGAAGGGGGGGAGGACAGCTTCGGACTGGGCGAGGCGCAGGCGGGCAGGCGCGAGATGCGACGTGGACAACGTAGACGGCGGAGACGCACAGCGGGGTTGCATCGACGGGGACGACGTGGACACGCGAGAGCGACGTGGTCGGCGTGGACGGCGCGGGCGGCGTCGTCGCGAGAGTCGAGTGACGTTGGAAGACGAGCAGCGCCACGCCGGCGGACGAGTGAGCGCGAGGCGGTGGGGCGGTGCTTATCCTGCAGTAGCACAACGGATAGAGGGTGGCAGAGGGCAGTGCGGTGCGCTGGCGGCTACGGGGTAGTGCTGCTCTAAGCGAGACCGCCTTGGCACACGAGCGCCAACTGTCGCACGCTTACAGCGGTGCTAGCGCGAACGCCCCAGGCCCGCCAGCAGCCCGCCAGCAGCCCGCCAGCAGCCCGCCAGCAGCCCGCCAGCAGCCCGCCAGCAGCCGGCAGCAGCCGGCAGCAGCCAATGGCAGCCCATGCGGCGCGCCACGCAGGCGGTTCGTGCCCGAAGCTGGGCGCAGCCGGGCCACACGCCCAACAACCGCACGACCGGCGCCGACGTCTGCTGGCCGGTCGCCCCTCTCCTGCAGCGACCCGTCCACCTGGCCGCCAGACCAGGCCGCCGTGCATGCAGTTCGCTTATCGGACCTGGCCGAGGGTGCCAGGACGACGGGCACTGCTCATCGGATGTTGTCGCTCTTGTACAAGTATTCTTCCTATAGCCGTCTGTATCTTATGCTCTTATGCCATGTGTGCAGCTGCTCCTGCTCGTCCCGATCCCCCCCGTGCCGTTTACTTCCCTCGCTTCTCCCCGCTCTTGCCGCTCCCGTGCTTGGAGCCGTGCTGGCTGTCCTTGCTGGCCCCCGTTTCCTTGTTTGCCTGTGCCGCATTCTGTGCGCGTAGTGCAAAGTCGTCCTGATGGGCATCGTGGCCGCCGTGTCAGCCTCGTTCTTCCTCTCTTCCGTGTCCACTCGCTGGCTCTCGCGGCCCTGCCCTTACCTTGTCGCCCCTGGCTTTCCGAATCCGAGCCGCTGCGGCTTCGTCCATCTTGCCTTTGCCCATCGTGTCTGCAGGAGGGCAGCAAGGGGTGGGAGCACTCGATCAGCGGGAAAAGAGAAGAGGGCAAGCGTTGGGAGACGTGACGTGACGTGACCAGTTGCTCAGATGCGAGGGGCTGAGAACAGAATCTGTAGAAGCAGAATGTAGAAGCAGGAGTGAAGGAAGAAGAGTCTATGCGAGGGAGACACGAGAACGAGGAATGGGAGAGCGCAGACGAGCAGGGTCGCGTTGGCTCGGCTCGCGGGCTTCCACGCCTTCTTATAGTGCGTCGACAGCTCGCCGAGCGATCGACAACAGCAGGGCACACATGGACAGATTCAAGCCTGGGCAGACCATGGACGCCGGGTGTTGGGCCCTGCTGCAATGCAAAGTGAGGTCAACGGATGGACCGGTCGTAAGCCCCGTTCTGGCGCAAGGCCATACATACGGAGTAGTACTACGCCGGCGAGCACATACTCCGTAGATTCGTCCTGCCAGCGTCAAGACCGAGGAAGGTGGGCAGCTGACAGGGGGGGAGGGGGAGCCGGGTCGGACCAGGGCGTCCAGAGAAGGACGGCCAGCCATATACGGAGTACTGCCATATACTTGTACGGGGGACTCTGTCCGTCGTTGTACACAACCCCTGCCTGGGTGCACTCCCGACGGAGTATTCGCGCGCTGCGTATTACTCCGTAAGCATACAAGCAGACAGAAGCCTGTTCGCGACCAACTCCATACGGGAGGTTGGCGGGTCAGGAAGGCTAGCGGTCCTCCCCCTCCCCCCTCCCCTGGCATGAGCCCATCGTCTCGGCGAAGACGAAGGAAGAGGAAAGTGAGAGAGGGAGGGAGGGGTGGGGTGGTTTGGGAGGGGGGGGGGGGGGGGGGGGAACTCGTCGAGATGAGCAAGTGCCTCTTTTGTCGTTCTACGCCGCTCGTGTGCGGCTGCAGAAATGGGCAGAGCCTACGGAGGATGACGGGCAACCTTGGACGCTTTGGGCGTCGCGTTTCGACGGCAGGGTGGAGGACGGGAGGGGGGGGGCAGACCAAAAGGACAAGCTGCATGGGCGGGACGACGAGGACGAAACAAAGGACGAATAGGATGAACAGGGCAGTGCAGTCCACAGCAGGGGGGGTCCCGGACAGCGGAGCACTGCGGACCACGAGCCACGACCCGAGAGAAGGGAGCCGAGCTCACACAAGGAGGGGGAGGGGGGGGGAACGGACGGGCCCAGGGTGGAGGAGGGCAGCACAGCGGCACAGCAGCACAGCGGCACAGCGGTACAGCGGAATGCCGGGCAGGGCGAGTCTCGGGGTCGGATCGTACGACGCGGGATGCTTGTGCAGAGTACAAAGACACACGCAGTCCATGCAACGCCACGGACGACAGGGCATCCGGTGTCGTACAGGGGTGTTTTGGATATACGGGCCTCGAGCTGGTTGGGACTGCAGGCCCCGGTGCAGGCGCTGGCCGGCCGCCATGCTGGCGATACGCGCCGGCCCGGGCACCGAGGCATGAGGGCGGGCAGGGGCCGTACGAGGGCAACTACGCCGTACGAGGACAAGCGGCGCACGCCGGCGGGCGTCTGTGGGCGTCTGCAGGCTGCCGTGCTGCGAGTTGCCGTGCGACTCGCGGTCGTAATACTCCGTACGGAGTACTCCGTGCCCCCGTCTCCAGAAGGACGAGAACGGGACAACCTGCTCGCCGCCGCGCCGGGACGAGTGGGAACGGGCCTTGTCCAGGAAAGGCGAGGCGCAGGAGGTGTGGAAATAACGGCCTCCATAGGAGATGGACAGCACAGCAAGGGCCGATGATTTGTACGGCGTATTCCGAGAGACTCGGCAGAGAAGGGGGGGTATTGTACAGCACACAGCAGCACACAGCAGCCAGCAGCAGACCGGCACCAGCAGACTAGCACCGGCAGCAGCAGACCAACACCAGCACCGGCAGCAGCACCGGCACCGGCAGCAGCACCAGCACCGGCAGCAGCACCAGCACCAGAGCACGCATAGTCCGTCTTGTCGGATGGCAACGCCCGCTGCGGGCGCCAACACGCGGCCACGCTGTCCCGTGCCGTCGCTCTGCTGCGGATCGACACGAACATACGACAGAACATATAAGCATACGGGGTCTGAGGGTCTGAGAGTCCGAGGGTCTGAGGGTCTGATTCCTCGGCCCGTACAACCAAATGAATTGTGGGACGCTGCGGCGCCGGCGCTTTGGCACGGGGCCAGGGCCTGGAGACAGCACAGCGTCGGCGTGCAATCCAAGTCTCTGCACAAAAACGGGAACAACTGCGGCCACCGCGGGAGCTGCATTTTCGCGGCGTTGTACGACGCGGGTGTGCTTTGCGCAGGCAGGCCTTGTCTATAACGAGTCCGGAGTGCTCCGTACATCTACAGATATAGTTGTAGTCAGCATCGCCTCCTGTCGCACAGCCGTCCCAGCGCCCTGGTCCCCGCCGCATGCACCTGCTGAAGCGAGCCGGCCTGTCGGTTTGGACCCGCCTGGCGGCGCACCAGGCCCGATTCGAACCCGGCAGCGGCAAGCGTGAGACAAGCCGCTGGGGGGACCAGGAAATTGCGAGGAACAACGCGCGACAGCGTCCGCAGACTCGGACCTCGACTGGTGAACTCGTATCTTATATTACCCTTGATAATACGTGCCGACATCAAAACAGGACTGAATCTGCGCGCGCACGGCCGTCTTCTGGCGCCGTCCTCCTCGCCGTCCTTCTCGCCGTCCTCCTCGCCATCCTCCTCGCCATCCTCCTCGCCGCCCTCCTCGCCGCCGTCCTCGCCGTCCTCCTCGCCGTCCTCCTCGCCGTCCTCCTCGCCGCCCTCCTCGCCGCCCTCCTCGCCGTCGTCCTCCCTCACGCCCGGCCCTCGACAATCGCCTGCTGGCACTGCGCCAGGATGGCCGCCTGCTTGGACACGTCGGCCAGCCGGCCGAGCACCTCCTTGTTGCCGTCCACAAAGCCGTACAGCGCATAGGGGATGCCGACCTCGTCGCAGAACTGCTGCACCATCTTCTGCGCCCGGCGCAGGTTGTGCCGCGGCATGCGCGGGTACAGGTGGTGGATGGCCTGGAACTGCAGCCCGCCGTGGAAAAAGTCCAGCCACGGCGGGCAGTCCACGTCCATGGTCGTGCGCAGCATGCGCTGGGGGAACGACTCGTGCGGCCCCAGGTCCGTCGTGCTCATGGCAAAGTGCGACAGCGTGATCTGCAGGTGCAGCGGCATCGTCACCACGTGGCTGACCATGACAAACACGAAGCGGCCCCAGTTGCTGTCGATGCTGCGGTACAGGATGCCGTAGCCGAACCACGCCCAGAAAAACACCTGCCCGGCCGCCTCGAGCCACCGGTGCCACCACGCCGGGCCCTTGCGCGGGCCCAGCCCGAGCCCAATGTACTGCCACGACAGCCGGTACAGGTTGAAGCGCCCAAAGCACAGGATCAGGTAGTAGGTGTAGGCCTGCACCGACAGCAGCAGGCGCGCCGGCGCGTCGTACGTCATGACCCGCTCGTAGTACGTCGACCGCAGCGAGCCCAGAAACCGGTGCGAGATGGCAAAGAAGGGCATGTGCTCAATGTCGGGATCGTGCTCCGGCGAGTTGGTCACAATGTGGTGCACGTTGTGGTTGTCCTTCCACCAGCAGATGGACAGCCCGCCCAGGAAGTCGGCAATGATGATGCCGATCACCGTGTCCGTGTGGAAGCCGTGCGTGATGCCCAGGTGTCCCGCGTCGTGCGCCGTGAAGACCAGCTGGTGCCAGAACATGCCCAGGCACGCCGCGCTCACCGCGTACCACTTCAACCGCAGAAACACGAGCATGAGCCCAAACAGCAGCAAGTACCGCGACACCTCCCAGGCGTACGCCGTGTAGTTGCAGTCAAAGAGCCCGGCCGCCCGAATCTGCTGGTGCAGCTCGCGGTACCGCCGCACCACCTTCTGCTGCGTCTCCACGTCCAGCGACGGGTACTTGTCCAGGTCCAAGCAGATCTCTTCGTGCGTCCTCGCGTCCAGGAAGGCGGTTGTGGCCCGGCGCAGCCGGTCTTGCTCGCTCTCTTGCTCGTCGTCTGGGCACGCAGGCGTGCCCTTCTGCTGCTCATGTTGCTGCTGCTGCTGCTGCTGCTGCTGCTGCGGGCGCCGGCGCCGGGGGGCCGCCGCGTCGCCCTGTCCACGAGGCTCCTCCTCGTCGAAGATGGGGGCGGGAGACGCGGACCGCGAGCTCGACTCGCTGGCCGAGCAGGCCGCCACCGAGTCCGTGGATGCGGTCGATGCCGCCGACGGCTCCGGCAGCTCGCCGTCGTCGAGGGCACAGAACGACCCTCCCTGGATCGGGGGAACAAAGTTGGTCCACACACCCTCAATCCGCCCAATCCTGTACCGGGCCATGGCTTGCCGGGTCTCGTCCGAATGGAGACTGACGAAGCCGGTCAGCAAGTCGAGTCGACGCGCAGGCGGGGCAGGGCAGGGCAGGGCAGGGGCACACAAACCAATTGACCTCGTCCGTCGCGTCTTTGCCGACCATGTGCATGATCGACTTGGCACCGCCTGGGTGGTAGGGCAGCCAGCTGTCCACCTTCAAGACGTGCTGGTCGACAATGATGAGCCGGCGACCCTGGGCGATCTGGGACTCGACCTCGGCCCGCGACATGAGCGGATACACCTTCTCGGCGGACCGAGCAGGCCGGGCGGGCTGCGCCTTTGCTTCGGACGCCATCTGGACGGCGAGCTGAGCCGGCGAGCTGGCGAGCTGGCGAGCTAGCTGGTTGGAAAGACGACGGCAGCAAGAGAGGCGGGCGCGCGAACAGGCGGTCTGCGATATGCGGAGAGGTGCAGAATGTGTCGAGGGTCAATTCGAGACGACCCAGGAGGGGAGGGGGATATATAGGAAACGCGGCTGGTCGGCTTCACGTGTTTGCTGCGGGTTGTCGAATGCCGTTCTTGGTCGATTGTCGTTCGATCAGAGAGGCCTGTGGCGGAAGAGACGGGATGGGAGTGGACGGGAGCAGCGCGAATGATTGGCGCAGCGGTGCGGGGCAGGTCGCAGCAGGGGGAAACACCAGGGGACGCAGCCCCTAAAACGAGGTACAAGCTGCTGAAGCAGGGGGGATCGCGCGCTGTATCCTTCAGGTACCCCGTATCTCCGGTCAGCGCCCAAACGGCCAGTCGGGGTTTGCACGGGGCGGATATACGAGGAGATACGGGCGGCCTGGCTGCTGTATTTGTACAAGTACTCGTACGTGCGCATGCGTGGCCTGTCCGCCGATCAGCCAGACCGCCAGCCAGACCGCCAGGCGGACCGCCGCCCGCTGCGCCTCACGGGCCACGGCCCTGCCGCCGCCCGGCATGCTCGAGCCGCGCGAAGACGTCGCTGGCGCTGAAAAGCGACGCCCTCAGGCCCCATGGGTTGTCGGCCCCGATGCCCAAGTATGTGTACGCGTCTTGTGGCAGCGTCAGCAGATCGTCGCCGTGTGCGTGCGTCCGGTGGTGTGGCCGCAGGCCCGCCACGCACCGCATTTGTAGTAGATGTCTCGGCTGCCCCGGCGTTCCGGGCGTCGCCGGACGAGCCCGAGCGTCTGGAGCCGCTGGAGCACGCGGCCGACGTCGGCTGCGTCGCGGAAGTCGGCCGTGTATATGCACACGAGGTGGTGGCCGCCGCCGTCTGTCTCCGGGCCCCGGGGGGCGACCTTGGCCGCGATGCCCAGCTCGCCGAGGGCCGTTGCGTGGGCCACCGCCTGCCAGACTTGGTTGACGCGGCTGGGGCGCACAAACAGCATCCACTGCGGGCGTCGGTCAGCCTCGGGTCGCTCGGGTCTCGTGCTCGCCTTGCCGGGGAGAGGGAGGAGAGGAGGGCGGCCTACCTTGCCGCACGTCACGCCCAGGTGGCTGGCCAGCCCGAGCACGTCCTGCATGGCCGCCTGGCGCGCGGCGTCGGCCTCGCGGGCGGCCGCACCCGGGGGCAGGCTCATCTTGGCCAGGCCGCCCAGGAAGCCGCCGAGAAGGTCCAGCCGCTCGCGCGCGCCCTCGACAAACAGCATCGTGTGCGTGCCGTCGGCTTCGGTGCCCTCGTCCTCGCACCCGGCGACGAGTTGGTTGCCGGCCAGGGCCTTCTTCCGCCGCGCGACAAACGGGTTGCAGATGTAGATCCACGGCGTGTGCTCGTCTGCCGTCGTCGTGGCTGGCGGGAGCCGGGCAACAAAGTCGTCCACGCTCTCCCCGAGCTGCCACGCGTACGCCACGCCGGCGAACGGGTTGTGGAGTTGCCGTCTGGTGTCCTTGTCCCGGGCCGGCGATCGAGCCGGCCGCGGGGGCTCCTTGGTGTCTTCCTGGCGGGCCCGCTCCTGGAGCCTCGCGACGGTCTCGGGCGGGCCTTTGTCTGTCAGTGGCTGGCGGTGCTGGGCAGGATGCATGACGCGTGGTGCCTCACCGTAGAAGTCCGAGTCCGATCCGGAGTCGTTGTTCATCGCTTTTGTCTTTTTTGTGTGAGGTGATGCAAGGCGGTGATAGACGTCAAGTGTGATTCCTATTTTTATGTTTTTTTTTTTCTCGTCTTTGATATTGAAGGAAAATCTGGGTTTTTCGGACAAAAATTATTCTCACCTGCTCCCACGCTCCCATTCTCACAACCAGCCTCGCCAACTGTCGACTGCCGTTCTGCTCCCCGAGACGGACATGGACAGAATTCTCTAGCCTCCCGACTCGGCTCAAAGATCACCAAACCCCGCCAAAACCGCCGGCCAGCCGCGCTGCAGAGCATGGAAGACCCGATCGCCCCCATCGAGTCGCTCACGCTCGACCTCCCTCCGAGCTGCGTCGAGTTCTGCCCAGCCCACCCGGACTACTTCTGCGTCGGCACATACAGCCTCGAGGCGGACGAGGCGCGGGCGCAAGGAGACACCTCGCGACCACAGAACCGGAGCGGCAGCATCGTGCTGTTCCAGCTCGAGGACAAGAAAGTGTAAGACGGCCGCCTTCCTCACCCGAGCTAGGGAGGGGCACCCGGCAGCTGCTGACAGCGAGGGCCCACCCTCCAGCCGCTGCGTTGAAACGCTCCCCCAGCCCTCGGCCGTCCTGGACCTGCACTTCCAGCAGGTCCCTGCGCGAAAGGACATCTTTGCCGTAGCTTCGAGCACAGCCACTCTCACCATCTTCCGGCTGGTGCCCTCGGCCGCACCGGGGCACCGCACCGAGCTCCTCAGCGTCGTCCGCATCGAGGGCGTGGGGGACGAGGTGCTCTTTCTGTCGTGCGCCTGGCATCCGAGCATCCCAGACCTGGCCGCCGTCTCGACGTCGACGGGCGCTGTCCATGTCATCTGCCTCGACCCAAAGCAGCAGCCGCACGTCGTGTACACGACCCCCATCCTGAAACACGACCTCGAGGCATGGACCGTCGTTTTCTCGCCCCCCGTGTCCGAGGGCGCCGGGCAGGGCGGGAGCGACAACGGAGTCGAAGCTGCAGTCACCCTGTTTTCCGGGGGCGACGACTCTTTTCTGCGAGGGGTTTCCTGCGCCCTGGAGGACAGCGAGGGCGGGTGCAGCCAGCTGGCACTGTCGAGGTTCGGGGCCGGAGTCACTGCGATCCTGCCCGTCGGCCTCACGGACGCCGACGGTGGCCAGATCGTCGTCACGGGAAGCTACGACGACTGCATCCGGGTGCACTCGATCCGTGTCCCTGTCCCAGGGCAGGGCGGCGGGGCGAGACTACTCGCCGAGAAAAACCTCGGGGGGGGCGTGTGGAGGCTCAAGCTGATGGCAAGGACAGCGCACGACGGGGGCAGCCGGTGGACTCTCCGCGTGCTGGCATCGTGCATGCACGCGGGCGCCCGGGTGCTCGACATTGGGGGCGGCGGCCCGTCTGGAGGAGGCTGCCACATGTCCGTCGTGGCTCGGTTCGAGGAGCACAAGAGCATGAACTATGCCAGCGACTGCCAGCCGACGTCTCCGGCGCTGTGCGTCTCCACGAGCTTCTATGACAAGCTCCTCTGCCTCTGGGAGGCAGCCACGGGCTAGAACAGACCAACAGACGCCAAGCATATCGCACAGCGTATCTGTGTATCGCATTCTCACGTAGAGGCTAGCTAGGCCAAGCCCGGCCGGTCTTCCTCGCCGAGGGCCAGATCGGTTGCCGAATCGGCGTCGACCGTCTTCAGCAGAAGAACCAAGCGGTACGCGCTGTTGCCGTTGAGGTAGTAGCGGTGCAGCTTCTTGGAGCGCAGGAAGCCGAGCCGCTCGTACAGGCGGATGGCCGGCGTGTTGGTCTCCTCGGTCTCGAGCACCACCTCGTCGGCGTCTCGCTCCACCATGGCGTCGATGGCCTGCTTGACCAGCGCCGTCGCCACGCCGTGGCCGCGGTGCGGCGCCGACACGGCCAGCATGGCAATGTAGCCGCGCCGGGTCGGCGGGCTGTTGGACGCATGCGTCTCCAGCTTGCAGACGACGACGCCGACGAGAGACGAGTCGTCGGGGTCCAGGGCCTGGGCGGGCGGTCAGCGTCAGCGTGGCCCGCGAGGCCCAGCGCGGCCCAGCGCGGCCCAGCGTGGCCGAGGGGAGAGGGAGGGGAGGGGAGGAGGCCGACCATAAAGCACAGGTGGCTCCACTGGTACAAGAAGTAGCGGTACACGTAGATGCTGTACGGCTCGCTCAGGTCCTTGGAAATGAGCGCCCGGATGGCCGGCAGGTACTGCTTCTCGAGGCGGTGCTCGTAGCGCAGGTACTTGAGCTTTGGCTGCGGCGCGGCCGGAGAGACATCTGCGGCGGCCGCGGCGGCTGCGGTGGCCGCGGCGGCATCCGGTGCCGCAATGCCCGTCGCCATCGTCGCGTCGGTGGCTCGCTGTGCGTCGGCCGTGCGTCGCCGTCGCACGTCACATGTTTGTGAGGCGGCGGCGGCCAGCCACCAACACGTGGGGCGCGGGCGGTGGGCGGTGGGCGGTGGGTACCGCCCTGGCGCCCTGATTCGCCCTGCCGGCTGCCTCTGAGAGAAGGCGCTGTCGTCATGTTGGCCGGCCCTGCTTGCTACTTGTATGCTTATATTTACTAGCTGCGGCGGCGGAGCAGCTTCGACGCCTATGATGCTGCCGGCGCGCGACCGCAAAGCCCTTCGTTTCCCGACCCCGACACACGCGCCAATGGCTCTTGTTCCGCCCCCGACATCCTCATAGGCGCGACACAACCAGTCGCAGCCCCTCTGCCGCTGCGCAACCTCTGCTATTCGACGCTGCCTGACGCTGCACGCCGGCCGCGCCTCTCTATCTCTCTCTCTCTCTCTCTCTTTCTCATCAACTCTGTCGTCCTCCCGTCTGCCCCCTCGTGCCATGTCCGGCCACATCCGGAGGCGAGGCCCCAAGAGCCGCCAGCCGCCCGCCGCCGACGCGCCTCCAGATGCCGAGCCGTCCGATTCCGCGTCGGCCGCCGACGCTGCCGAGAAGCCGGCCGGCAGCCCCAGCAAGACGCACGCGCGCCACGCCTCGCACAAGGCGGCGGCCGCCGGGAAGAAGCGTCGCCATACCTTTGTCTTCCTCCTCGGCAGCCTGTTCGGGCTCGTCGCGGCCGGCTTCTTTGCCAAGAGCAACGACCTGATCGACTTCCCCGAGATCGGGGAGCTCACAATGGACAGCTTCTTCGATGTCCTCCCCGCAGGCCTCGTCACAGACCTGCGGGACCTGGTGGTGAGCACACTCGGCCCTCGTGGTCCCTCGTGGTCCCTCGTGGTCCCTCGTAAACGGCGGCTGACGGCAGGGCTCCGACACAGAACGGCGAGCGCGATTTCCTCGATAGCTACGATGCCTTCTCCGTCGGCCTCAAGGTCAAGGCCGAGGGCCTCGGCGTGAACCACTCCATCATCATGGTTCCTGGTGTTATCTCCACCGGCCTCGAGTCCTGGAGCACGTCCAACTCCTCGAGGCAGTACTTCCGCAAGCGGCTCTGGGGCAGCTGGAGCATGATGCGCGCCCTGGTGCTCGACAAGGAGAACTGGAAGAGGCACATCATGCTGGACCAGAAGACCGGCCTCGACCCGCCCAACTACCGGCTGCGCGCCGCCCAGGGCTTTGACGCCACCGACTTCTTCATCACCGGCTACTGGATCTGGAACAAGATCTTTGAGAACCTCGCGTCCCTGGGCTACGACCCGACCACTTCCTTCACCGCCGCCTACGACTGGCGCCTCTCGTACGCCAACCTCGAGGTGCGCGACCAGTACTTCACCCGGCTCAAGATGTACATCGAGATGGCCGTGGCCACGTCGGGCCGCAAGGTCGTCCTCGTGTCCCACAGCATGGGCAGCCAGGTGCTGTTCTACTTCTTCCACTGGGTCGCGTCGCCCCTGGGCGGCGGCGGCGGCGACGACTGGGTCGAGACGTACGTCGACTCGTGGATCAACGTCAGCGGCTGCATGCTGGGCGCCGTCAAGGGCCTGACCGCCGTCCTGTCGGGCGAAATGCGCGACACCGCCCAGCTCAACGCCTTTGCCGTCTACGGCCTGGAAAAGTTCCTTAGCAAGGAAGAGCGTGCCGAGATCTTCCGGACCATGCCCGGCATCTCGTCCATGCTCCCCATCGGCGGCGATGCCGTGTGGGGCAGCCTGGACGACGGCGCCCCCGACGACCTCCCCGGCACGGAGCAGAGCTACGCCACGCTTCTCAACTTTCGCCGCGGCGACAACGGGACCGCCCCCGCGCGCAACCTGACCGTGAGCGGCGCCCTGGACTATCTCTTTGGCGTGTCCGAGGACTGGTACCAGGAGCAGGTGCGGTCCAGCTACTCGCACGGCGTCGCCCACACCGCCGCCGAGGTCGACGCAAACGAAAAGGACCCGCGCAAATGGATCAACCCGCTGGAGACGCGGCTCCCGCTGGCGCCCAACCTCAAAGTCTTCTGCTTCTATGGCGTGGGAAAGCCGACCGAGCGCGCCTACTACTACCGGGCCCCGGAGCCGTCCACCCTGACCAAGCTCAACATCACCATCGACACCGCCCTGACCCGCGGCGAGATGCTCGACCACGGCGTCATCATGGGCGAGGGCGACGGCACCGTCAATCTCCTGAGCACAGGCTACATGTGCAACCAAGGCTGGAAGCTCCGCCGGTACAACCCAGCCGGCGTCAAGGTGACGGTTGTCGAGATGCCGCACGAACCGGAACGCTTCAATCCTCGGGGAGGACCTAACACCGCCGACCATGTCGATATCCTGGGGCGCCAGCTGCTGAACGAGCTGATCCTCAAAGTCGCAGCTGGCCACGGTGACAAAATCGAGGACCGTGTCGTCAGCAACATCCGGGAATATGCTGCCAAGGTCAAGGTGTATGACGACTGACGCGGCCTTTGACCAGACTTGCCTTTGCCTTTGTACAAATATAGACTTATGCATCTTCAGTACTAGAATACAACCACCGCGCCCTCCCCCCCCCCCCCTTCCCACTTTGGCGGGCCGCTCCTCGTGCGCAACATGGATGATGAAAGCGAGCTGCAGGACAGCCCAGCCAAAGCGGCCAACGCGGCCAAAGCGGCGTCAAAGCAAGACACGCCCGTAAACCAGTCCCGACGAGGGCATCCGGAAAAATGCACAAAACGCAGCAGAGACCTTCCCAACGCCGTCCGTAGATGACCGCAGTTGTTACAAATCCAGGACCGTGTCCGTGTCGTCGTCGTCGCTCAGCGTCTCCACTTCGTCAATGGCACCCTGTCTGCCAAACGGCATGCCGCCGGCCGGGTCGTGTGCAGAGACCGTGATGATGGCCTTCCCCTGGACGTGCTTGACCGAGCTCTTCCAGTTGTCCCAGTCGTCTTCGTCCCGGATCAGGAAGCCAATGAGCATGCTCGGGTCCATTTCCCGGATGTGCAGGCGGCGAAGCCGTCTTGTATGACAAGAGCCCAGCTCTTCCGCTGTATAATCGGCAGGGTCCTCGTGGTAAGGCAGTGCGTTCCGCGTATGGTGAGGGTCCAGATAAAACAGGTAGGACCCCTGGTCATCCACAGATCGCTGCGACCCAACAAAGTAGTGCGAGGACGACGGACGGCCGCTGGAACATCGCTGTCAGTGGACCGTGGCAGCTACAAAGACAACACGGGGTCAAAAAAACCACGTACCCGGCAATCCCCGCAGATTGCGGCATCTGCAGCGCAGATGTGAGTGCCTCCCAATACACCGTGTTCACCTTGTCGATGCCCAGCCGAGTGCCCACCAAGATCAGCGTCGGATGAAACTCGTCGCCGGGCCCAGGCCTTGCGACCTTGAGAAAGCTGTCTTCAAAGACATCGGGAAGATCCCCGGTGGCATAGACGCGAAGGGACCCGGGCTGTGCGTTTGCCAGTGCTCTGGAGCAGAAGTCAGCAATGAGCTCCAGCTTCCCGGCAAACAACCCAAACGCCATGGCCGAGGAAAAGCCCTACTGTATGCAGTGTGCGGTCGCTGAGGGACCAAACCACTCTCCTGGATATGTCCCGCATGCAGCCGCACCATAGCTAACGAATTGGTGGATGGAAAAAGGTGCCCTCGGGTCGTCCGCAAACTTGGCGACGATCTCCCGTTCACCGAGACCCCCATCCCGCAATCTCCAATCTGTAGCAAGCCCAAGCCAAGGCAACGGTTAGCAGAGGCCAGTAGGGAGTGAGAACCCAGAGCGGGACACAACAGAGAACGTCGGAGAAGAGAGTAGGGAACAAGACAGCCCAGAACGGCTGGTCGGTACATACCACGGCCGAGCTTCCACATAGACAACGCATTTGCCAAAAGACTTTGGCCCGAACGGATCATACAGCCCCAGCCACTGTCCGAAGAGAAGCCACCTTGCTCGCCGAGGCTCTTCAGCCGCATGCCAAGGGACATGGAAGCAGTCGCCTTTGGGTCAGTCGAGCGTGCAATCGGCTCAAAACCCGATCGATAGGTCATCCACATTCGAGACTCAAAATCATCGCGGAAAGCCGCCGGCCAGCCTCCGTCTTCAACGCCATCCTCCTCCTCGTATGCCAGCGACGAGCTAAAGCTGCTTGGTGCGGAGTCGGGAGGGGTGTCGGGTGCCGAAGCTGGCAGTTGTGCTGCCGCAGCTTCTGCGCCGAGCGGTGGAGTGCTTGGTGCTGCACGTGGCGAGTTGGTCTGCTGGGCGTCGCCGCGCTTCTGCTTCGCCGGCTCCAATGTGTAGGACCGGCCAAGGCACCAGACGGGCTGGTTGGCGCTTGTGTCGTTTGTTGGCTCAGGATCCCAGATCAACTTGACGATGCGGCGCCCGTAACGGCCAAGATCTGCTGCACCAGCGACGGCGCCGGCAACAGCCACGTCCATGGCGGCGAGTCTCGGCAGTGGCCGACCGATGCCTCGTGCGTGCGGGACCAGGCGTCTCGGTCGGTTCGCCGTGGCTGCAGGCTGCTGGAAGATATTCAAAGGTCTCGAGCACCCTTCTGGTGCAACCGTTCAAGAAAACTGTCGAATCGAGCTCCGGGACGCTGTCTTCCCTCGGTGGCGGATGGGAGTAGAGTGCGAGTAGAGCAGCTCGGGGAAGGCTGAGAGGAAGGGATACTGCGATAGGACCAAAGATGCCACACCCAGCGACCGTGGCGGAAAACGAACTAAACAAGAATAAAAAATTCAAACGCCACGGATGCGACCACTCGTAACGCGCAGAGAGAGAAGACCGGTTGCTGTTTTGTGGTTGTTGTGCGGTGGATTGCCAGAGCGGTCATGGAGGGGGGGAGTGACGTGTGACTTGGTTGTCGCTGCCTTGTAAGCATAAGCATTACGTTAGCACGTGATTTATCTATACGTCCAGAGTGGGGCAATGCCACGAAAATTGGGCAGCAGAAGCGAAAACGACCAACAGGCAGCACACAGAACAGCTGCCACCTACACCTACGGAATAGGGCCGACGTTTGCCAGGCTGGAAGAGACGACGATGTAGCGACAAGTTTCGGCCGACTCTCGCAACAACTCGACAATGGCAAAAAAGAAAAAGGGCCCTTTCGGAAAGAAGGCGGCCCGCTCCCATGCCGGCGCCGCCGCTGGCAAAGCTTCCGCTGCGACGAATGCCCCGAATGCAGCAAATCGTGCGGGTGGTGGCAGGTGGCAGCCTCGCAGAGGAGAGGCCGATGCGGGCTGGGAGACGGCCGCACAACGCGGTAGGTCGTTGTCGTTGCTCGGGAATGCGGCGAGATTTCGAGCTGATCAGATCTCCCCCAGGCGGCACCGTCATGCTGGAGGTAGCTAGGAACACCACGAACAAGACCGCGCATTGGGATCAGGACTCGCGCCTGAGGGACCGGCCTGTCCCTTTTGTCAGTGGCGGGCTTGTTGAGCCACTCACGGAGCGCGAGCTATCCGGAAACGCCCAGGACAAGACGAAAGAAGACGGCGTTCCTTCGACTGGCCAAGAGCACGCAAGCGTCGCAGTCGAAAGGGCTCCAGAACCAACTCCGCCAACGCTGGATCCGCTGCCAGAAAAGCATGCGAGCAAGGCTTCGGACGAGGTTGAGAAGCCCGTCGATCTCGACTTGGACTCGGGCGACGAGATCATCCTGTTCAAGGGCAGACACAAGCCAAAGAACGCGCATCCCCAGCTAGCCGCCGGTCCGCCAGTGCTGCAGCCTCTCTTGAAGCCCACTACAGACTCTATTCCAGCAGCTTCCAAGCCAGCTGACCCCCCCAAGCCGCCGGTCGCCGCCCCTGGGCCCTCTGACCCTGACCGGCTCGAGCTTCTTCTTCAAGCGACGGACGAGGACGGTGGAAGCGACGCTGCAGTCAACGATTACATTGCGAACATGGACTCGGAAGACATGCAGGATATGATGACGCAACTGGCCGCGAACCGACGTGATTTGGGAGGCAGCCATGACGACGTTGTCATCTACGCAACCACATCCGATGAGGAGAGCGACGAAGCCGGTGACATCGTGGGCGACGACGCGCACCGCCACACACTCTCGTCTGACGATGAGGAAGGTCCTTGGGGGGTGGGTGGTCTGGATGATACTGCAGATGAAAGCGAGGATGCAGACGAGGATTCGGACGACGCCTGGCCCCTGGCTGCGGACCTGGACGACGAGCAACTCGCACGGCTTCTGGCGAAGCAAGAAGAACTGGGCCTGGGGTCCGATGAGCTGATACTTCTGGATGGCGACTCGTCCAGGACTGCTGCAGCGAGGCGGGCCAGCCGGGACAGCCGCCCGAGACGACAGTCGAAGCAGGCCAAGCAGAAGGCCTCTCTGGGTTACGATTTCAGGAGAAGCCTGCGGGGATCCGACGGCTCGTTTCCCAATGCCGAGGCGGTCGCCGATGCGTTCGAGCGCCTCAGGGTAACCGGACGGACCGGCAGGAAGGAGGAGTTTGAGCTGGAAGTGTCTGACTCGGAACTCGAGGCCACGCTCCGGGCATCGTGGCAGAAGGACCGGGCTCGGAAAAAGGAAAAGAAAAAGGAGCGGGAAGATTTGCGTGCGCAGGGCCTTCTGGGGAAACACGCCAACCCAGACGACCCCCGGATCAAGTATCCCACTGGCATGAGCATCGATGAGCTGAAGGCCGAGTTCCACGCCTTCTTGCTGGGCTCGGAGAATAGGTAAGCTGCGCGCTGCGCACACGGACGTCCTGTTGCTCTTGGCACGCATAAGCTTGGTCTTTGGCCGCTAACCAGCTGTCCAGCGTCGCTTTGCCCCCCATGGATGCCCACGCACGCAAGGTGGTCCACGAGATCGCATACCGCTTCAACGTTGGCTCCAAGTCTACGGGATCTGGCGACCAGCGCCGGCCAATGCTCGTGCGCAAAAAAGCCACGGCCCGGTTCAACGAAAGCGAGTTCCACAGCGTCTTCGCCAAGTACCAGCGTCGCTTCTTTGCACGCCTGGATGGGCGCAAAGTGGGTGCTGGGAGCCTCAAAGGCGCAGCCGGAGGCTTTGGGCGTCGCGGAGGCGGAGTCGGCGCCGCGGCCGTCCGAAACGGAGAAATCGTCGGCGGCTCGGCGCCGGAAATCGGCCAAGAAAACAAAGGAAGAACGATGCTGGAAAAGATGGGCTGGAGCTCGGGCATGGCTCTCGGGGTAGACAACAAGGGCATCACCCAGCCCATCGAGCACGTCGTCAAGCGGTCCAAGGCTGGCCTCGGGTAACAGCCGAAAATAGACGAGACATGCATGCACCGCACTCTGAACTTTGCTCGCGGTTCCGATCGATGTTTCCTGGTACAGGACCGGCTGCTCAACTCCGACCGCCACAGGCAGAGAATCCTGAAGCAGCACATAAAGCATCGAGTGCACAAGAAATTTGAGGTTTGGGACGAATTTCTTTCCATGCGCACGAGCTCATTCCGAAATCCTAGTGCAGGTAATATACAGCCGCGAACCCCATAATCCCGTGGAAACATTGCCCCCCTTTGGAAAAAGAAAAACGGCAAAAGCAAAACCTTCCATAACGCATTAAGAGACTCCGAGGGGTGGTTGTCCCAATCAGCCTCATCGTGACACCCAAAATGCCAAGCAAAACCCCTTAGAAAATAGAAAAGACAGAACCAAGTGGCCGTCCACGTTTACTTGGTAGACGTGGAGTACTTGGTGACCGCCTTGGTGCCTTCCGACACGGCGTGCTTCGCCAGCTCACCGGGCAGGATCAGACGGACACTGGATTGTTAGACGCGTTTGGAGCCGCTGCGTGTGGAGGGCGTGGGTGCTTACGAGGTCTGGATCTCCCGGGACGAGATGGTCGACTTCTTGTTGTAGGCAGCCAGCTTGGAAGCCTCGGTGGCGACGCGCTCGAAGATGTCGTTGACGAAGGAGTTCAGGATGGACATGGCGCGGTTGGAGATACCGGTGTCAGGGTGAACCTGCTTCAGCACTGGAGAGCAGGTTAGGATCCGATTCCGATTCGGGGGTGCGAGGCCGGGAAAGCATACCTCTGTAGATGTAGGAGGAGTACGTCTCCTTGCGGGCCTTGGTCCGCTTCTTCTTGTCGCCAGAGGCGGCGGTCTTCTTGCCGGCATCCTTCTTCTCCGGCGCCTTGGAGGCGGTGGCGGGAGCCTTGGAGGCGGGCTTCTTGTCGGCGGCCTTCGGAGGCATTTTGATGGAGATGGGAAAATTGGAAAAGGGAGAAGGATGGAGTGAAAAGATGCGAAGAAGCAGGTGCTGGCTGATAAAGTTGGCTGTCGTTGAGCGTGGATGGGAAATATTTGGTGAAAAGGAGGACGGCGACAAATTTGGGGGGGCGCCGGCCTATTTGTATCTGACGCGACGGGTGCTTCTGTTGTTACTGATTGCTGGTGCGCGCAGGTGTGCTGATTTCGCGGCAGGCGTTAGGTGGTGGGTGGCCAGAGGTGGGCCTGTTTGGGGCAGGTGGGGCGCATCGAGTTGCGGGACTGGGTGGTAAAGGAGAGGCCAGCCACCCTGGGAAAATAAAGAAAACAAACCGCAAAATAACGGGACCCCGCCACAGCGACGCCTGCGATTGGGCCAAATAGCGGACCGAAAAAGGGCGGGCATGTTTTTGTCTGGTGCAACCCGCAGCCAATGAGCCACCGTCATTTCAGCTGTGGCACGCAGTGCCTGCTGCCGCGAGCTGCAGGGCGGAGCCAGCTTGACGGCGGAGCAGAGCTACTCCGTACTGGGCCAGCGCGTGCATGGGGCGCGGCCAGCCAGGCAGCCAGCCCGGCCACAGGGCCACGGCAACGCGTGCACGTCGCGTTTGCAGCATGCCGCTTGTACTTGTACTCCGTAGGCCGGAGGCTGGCTGCACGAGCGCTCCGAGCGAGCGCGTTGCGGGCACGGCGCGCTGCGGGCACGCGCCGCCGGCGGGGCGGAGAGCCAGGGCCGCGCGGTGCAGCGTCAAGGAGCCTCGCGTACGGAGTAGTTGTACTCCGTACTCCGTACCCATTTCGGTCCATTTACGTCGGAGCACGCGGCCGGCGGGTGCTGCAATGCACTCCGCAGGTACGGAATACGGAGTAGCTGTATACATTAGGGCACGGCGTTGGAGAGTGCGCAAGCGATGCGCCAGAAAAGCAGAAACGGCGACAGGGCAGGCAGGCAGGCAGGCAACGCGTTGTGTTGTCAAGCGCACATCGCTCGCCGTCCGTACGCCGTGCGCCGCAGACGTGTCCGGGCGGGCTGATCCGTCCGTCGCCAGAGCCCCAGCTGGGCAGGGATGCGCAGCAAGGGCGCCGCCCCGGGACGGAGGAGGAGAGCGAGAATGGGCAAATCACCAGGCGTGCGCGGAAGGCACGGGAGGCCGGTGGCTATTTATCCGGCACCAGGCTGGCTGGCGGCCTTGTTTTGGCTGGCCTTTGCTTTTTTCGGCGCCGCGTTCATTTTATTTTCGCGGCAGCAGCATGTTGTTATTTTTTGGTGGTGGTTCCCTGTTTCGGACTAGCGCTTCTGGACGCGGAGGGCTGATCTGTGTTCGCGCGGTTGTCTGCGTGAAAACTACTTAAAAACCACCCTCCCCCCACCACCTGCCGGCCGCATCCCAATCTCTTCCATCCATCTTCTCTCGCCATCAAAACATACCCAAATATCTTTCCTTGCTCACGCATCTCGCACCCTTTTTTCTCTCCCAAACCCACCCACTTTTCCATCCATCAAAATGACTGGAGGCGGCAAGTCCGGCGGCAAGGCCAGCGGTTCCAAGAACTCGCAGACGTAAGTCACTCGCCTTCGCCACCGCGTTCCCGTGTTCATCCTCTAACATCGTCCTAGGCGCTCGTCCAAGGCCGGTCTGGCTTTCCCCGTCGGCCGTGTCCACCGTCTCCTGCGGAAGGGTAACTACGCTCAGCGTGTCGGCGCCGGTGCCCCCGTGTACCTGGCTGCTGTCCTCGAGTACCTGGCCGCTGAGATTCTCGAGCTGGCTGGCAACGCTGCGCGCGACAACAAGAAGACGCGCATCATTCCCCGGCATCTGCAGCTGGCCATCCGCAACGATGAGGAGCTGAACAAGCTCCTGGGCCACGTTACCATTGCGCAAGGCGGTGTCCTGCCCAACATCCACCAGAACCTGCTGCCCAAGAAGACCGGCAAGGCTGGCAAGCTCAGCCAGGAGCTGTAGGCGGGGTGTTTCATGGTTTCATTGTCCTGTTCGGGATTGTTTGGGTGTCATCACAAGGGGTCACGGATTCACTAGGGTTTGGTTGTCTTTTTTTTATGTTCGGGTTGTACATTAAAGCCCCTTTTTTCTTACGGCACAACGGTCATGAATGAGGAGATAATATGCTGAAGCCGTGTCTTGCGTCTTGCTCTCTGTTGTCTCTTGCGCGTGTGTTTGCGCGAGCATTCTGTCGATTGTCTGTTTGCCTCGCGAGGTGCAATGAATGCGTCCAAATGAATAACTTCTTCGCGTTGCTCTATGTACATTCTCGTAATGGAAGCACGGGTGGCAATCCCATCCCCGCAGCTCCGCCTCCGCCTCCGGTTCCATCCATCTTCACCGGCCGCAGCATGTACAGGAAACAAGAATGGGCCCGTCGAAATCCGTCTGGCCGCGACCCGTACAGCCCCGTGGTCGATGGCGTGTCCAAGACCTGCAAGGTCCGAGCCTTCTGGAGACAGGGGCTCAAAACTTGAGCGGCGGCGGTGCTGTTGTTTGCAACAATTGTCAGCGGCAGTCTCGTTGGCAAGCAAGGCCTGCGGCGTGGGCGGCACTCACGTTCGATGATGGGCGGCGGCAGGTTTCTCTCGTATTTCGACCCTGGGGTACGTGTCCGTCAGCAGCCGCGTCTTGGCGGACCTCGTGTCGGAAGACAAGGTAGACTCACCGCCCGGCGCGGTCGGGTACGCGAAGGGGTCGGGGTGCTTCCACTTCTCGAGCAGCTTCTCCGTCTCTTTCAGCAGTGCCTGTAGGCACACTAGTCAGCCGTGATTCCGCGATTCCGTGACGCCTCGGAGCAGGCGTGGTCGCCGTCGACTGGTCAGACGTCTGGGGGGCGGCGCAATCTCTTACCCTCTGTTGCCGCGGGTTCGTGATGTTCCGGTTGGCTTCGAAGAGGGACCGGATATACAGGGCCTGGCCGCGCCACAGATGTCTGTGGACCGCCCAGTCGAGGGCGAGCTTCAGCGACCGGCGATACAGCGACCTGTGCGCGCGCACGGGGACGTCCGGTTAGCTGGTGCATCTGCGGCATCGTGGCAATCTCACCGGCCGCGGTAGAGCGCTGTCGCGAAAAGGACTCACAGTGCCGCCTGCCGCGTGGACATCGTGCCGGGTTTGCGCGCACGGGCGGTGCGGGCTCCGGTGCTAGGTAGGCAGGTCCAGACTCTGCGTGTCTTGCCAATTGGGCGACGTTTGGGCCGGCGTGGTCGGTGCAGCGACGCGGGCGGGGGATAGACGACGTTGGTGCTCAGCTTCGGATGCTTCGCGGCTTCTGTGGAAATTTAGAAGCAGGTCGTAGCGAGCCGGCCGCCCTTGGACAAGTTGGTGCCTTGGTGCCTGGCGTGGGGCGTGTCAACAGCGGCGACTGGCCAATAAATTATCCGCCATATGTAACGCCTGGGGACAGCCTTCTCATGTGATTTCGCGTGGGTCTAGCTCTGGTGCTCGAGCATATGCTTAAGACTTCGATACGAGTGAAGCGACATCTGAGGGCGGCAGTGCCATGAAGGGACTGTTCCTTGTCGTCTTGGTCTTGAAGGGTTCCGTAGTTGCCTTTTCCTGTTGTTTATACATGGTCATTTATTGTGTTTGATTTTTGTTCATATTTTTTATTTTTTTTATTTTTTATATAATATTTTATCTTTTATTTTCCAGTCTTTCGCATTGACGAGAAGAAAGACTATTCAGGTTGATTCACAGTACAGGGGACATATATACCTAAGCTATAACGTTGGGTCGAGCAACAGACACGAAGAGTATGCAAGGACATAAATACAAAACAGGGACGAGAATACCACACACCCAAGGCACACCCCGCACGCAATCCTGACGTCGGGATACAAAACCACAACAGGGAAAAAGGCGACAGGAACCAACAACAGGCACGCCTCTCACATCCTACCCAGGGCAGCGAGATAACAGACACAAGCGTATCGGGTGGCCGACTGGGGCCAGCTCGCAGCCTCGTTGACCACGGGTTTGCCGAGCCTGCCGACCATCGACGCGGATGTCGTCTGGCGGGGATGGCAAACAGGTACCTGGAACAGTACCCTGGGGTCGGACTCGCGCGACATGCAGACCTTAAAGCACCTGGCCGAGACCGTCTGACGCGGCGTCCAGGGCAAGCTCAACATCACGAGCGGGTGGGCTACACCGGCCACCGTCCGTATCAAATTTCCTTTCTCTGGACCATCAAGGGAATGGAGTTGGTCGCAGAGAACTGCCGCGACGGTTGTCTGCTCAACAAAGCAACTGTCACTCTTCGACCGTAAAAGCTGTACAGTCCGCTGGCTCAATACAGTGGCCACAGACCCAAACGAGATAGATCCTTGGACGAGGGCCATGTTTCTATCCGGACGGCCTCGACCCCCCTACCATTTGTCGTAGACAAGTAGCTAGCGATACTGGATCTAGTGCCAGAGCCAACAGTTAGACTCACTGCAGTCAAGCAGCTAGGAATACTGAATCCAGTGTCAGAGGCAACAGTTGAACCGCCAGCCACGGCCCTATACAAACTCAAAAGCCGAAGAGCGCAGTCGAAGCAGTGGACACAGTGACTGACCGACTCATGGATATATCTTATATAGCCCGGACGACATGTCTTCACCAATGTCACACACCAGACCTAACCGAGTAGCGCCGTAGTACCCAACCCGACGTATCGTAGAAACACTCTCTACCACGGCGCCGCGAGCCATGTGAAGATAAGTCCAACCACGCAACCTACCACAAACCATACACGACAGGGTAAAAAGCAAATTCAGAATATAGATCATACTCTGACGAGTCGTTCCATCAGACACAGTCTTAACAGACTCCTATCATCCCTCTATCCTTAGTATATACCGCGTGGCGACATACCCGTACTACAAGGCAGCTTATAATGTAACTGCGGCCAACACTCGCCGGACGATCCTGATTCTCCGGAGAGCACAACACCACCACGCCAGCTCTTAGACAAAGGCCATGCCAAACCCTCTAACAAGCCGGATTATAACATACCATGTATATTATAAATAAAACAATATACTAAAACAAGAAACAGTACTAATAATCATATTTACAAGTCATACGGTATAGTAACGGTAGAAATAGGTAGTTAATTTTCATAGTGGAATTAAAATAGGTGGCCACACCAACTACAAACTACAAATACACACACGGTCAACCATATAAGAAAGTGTCCACGAGCAGTGACGGTACGCAGCTCATCAAAGCATCCACACTCACCTACTTAACTATCACCACCGCTACAGCGCTCATTTAACACGGTAGCCTACACCTTACTCATTTCCTTTACTAAGATAGGAAGCCTTCGAGCCCCGTTTAAAACACCCGCTTCTATTAACAACAGTGATAACATTAGAATAAAAACCAACCCAACTTAATATCCAGACGAAGAACAACGTTAAGATAACTTAACGGCTAGATAAAGTACAGTATTAAGATACCACACCGGCCGATAAATAAACTAATAGATAACAGCCTTTTATTAAAGGATATATAATCGTAATTAACGGAATAGTACGGGTTATACGTACACTTTATAACAGGTGTATATTTTAAAAAAATCGAGAAAAGGTATTATTTAACTGGCTCATCCCCTTATACTATTCAGTTAGTTTATAGGCGTAATATAATTATCAGCTAGCTTATCTAATAAAACATCTAATATAAAATACATATACTTAATAATTACTTTAAATTTATTTATCCCGTCCTATATATAATTTATTTATATAAAGATATTAAGTAAAGTTTAGTATTATATATATATAGGGTTAAGAATTAGTCTAGTTAGTCTTAATCACGGCTGTGATTAAGACTAACTAAGATTAACTAGTTGATTAACTAGAGTGATTAAAGACTAGACGGATTTAATAGTAAAAATAAAATAAATACTATTATATAACAAAATAAAATAATTATAAAAAAAGTAAGTTATAATTATAAAACCCAAATAACTAGTAATTATATAACGTACTCGGCATAACTTTACGGGGTCGGTATAACCCTGACATGACCGCGGGATAAACACCGGAAATAAAGTTTACTATATTTAAAGTATGTTTTACTATATATATACTCAGAGTTGGGAATTAGTCTAGTTAGTCTTAGTCACGGCCGTGACTAAGACTAACTAAATGACTAGGTGACTAAACGTCCGTCTAGTTAATAACTCGTCTAGTTAGTCTTAGTTATAGTCGTGATTAAGACTAACTAAGACTAACTAGGTGACTAACTAGAGTGATTACAGACTAGACGAATTTAATAGTAAAAATAAAATAAATATAATTATATGGTTATATAATTAAAGGTAAAATATAATTATAAATTTTATATAATTATAAAACTAAGTAATTATAAAGTTAAGTAATTAAAAAACGATAAAAATGAAATAATAAATAGTTATATAAATAAATAACTATAAAAAGTATATAACTAATAGTAACGACTCGGTAATAAATTAATTATATATTTATAATATTATAAAACGTTTTAAAAATAACGTAATAAGTATATATATCTTACTTATTTTCCGTCTTTTACGGCTTTATTTACCTATTATAATATTAGTATAATAAGAATAATTCGTAATTATAATTATATATATATATAATTAACTAAATAACTAATTATATAACTATATAAGTAGTTAAATAAGTAAATAAACTTTAATAGAATATATTTTACTATTACTTTTTATTTATATATCGTTAAATAAAATATCCGTTTAATTATTCGTCTAATCTTTAATCATCTTAATTAATCATTTAATTAATTAATTTTAGTTAAAGTTATAATTAAGACTAATTAAACGGACGTTTAGTTATTAACTCGTTTAATTAATCTTAATTACGGCCGTGATTAAGATTAACTAAACTAATTCTAATCATTTAAAAATCGTAACTAAAACTAATTAACTAAGACGATTAATTAACTAAACGAAATAACTACTAGTCATTTTCCTAACCTTATATAATAAAGCCGTGGATAAAGTGATATAAACTTCGTTTTATAATCTTTCCGAAGGCTTTAAAAATCCTTAAAAGATTTAAATTAAGTAATTCACCACTTTTTAATTTAAAGGCGTTAAAAAAAGCTTTTTAAATTCGTTATTAAGTATTAAACTATTAACGTATTTAAAAAGCTTTTTAAAATTTAAAAAAGCCGAAAGTATAAAAAACGTCGAATTTTAACGTGTAATAACGTTTATTTATAATAATAGTTAATTAATAATTAATAAAGTAATAATAAGTTAATAAAATAATTTATTAAGTAAAATCACTTTTCGGTTAAACGACGTCGGAAATTCGCCTTTTTTTTATAATATTAAATCTATAACGGTTTAAAACGTGTTTAAACACGTAAATTAAAGTTTAATTTAAAGTATCGTAAAATCTATAAAGAAAGAAGAAAAAGAGCCTTTTAACTTAAGTAAGCGCGTAAAGTTTTTTATACGCCCGCACCTTACCTTAATTAGTAATAATTAAAACGGCTTATTAACTCGGGTTTTACGTTTAAACCTTTAACCCCGGGTTACCGGCCCGTAATAATACCCCTCTTTTACTTTAAAGGGTTTTTATCGTTTTTAACTTACGGGACGTGGTTAAAGGTAACCTTGTACGTTATTAACGCCGCCGTATCCGTAAGGTTACCGAGTCTTTTTTACGTCGGCTCCGTATAACTTATCCACCGAACGCGGACTTATTAACCCCGGCCTCGGCGTTTATAACCGACGATATCGGCGACTTTTTACTCTTTTTAACCGTCGACGTATACCGGTAACGGTTTATCGAATTACTACTTTTAACTCGGTAAAAGGTTATCGACGAGCCTCCGGATTAAATTAACGTAAAATACCGGGTATACCCCCGGCGGTGTATTTAACTTAACCGTATATATATTAACGAGCTTTATAATAATATACGGGAGCGTTACTTAATTTAATTCTTTAAATAGTTTATTTATAAAAATATATCGGAGTCGTAAAACGACTTTATCGTTTACCCGGAGTGTTTTTACCGGTTTCCGTTTTTTTATCCGTTTAACACGTTTATAAATTTTATACCTCCGTTATTATTACGTGTATAAAGTTCGCCGCGTCCCGTTATTTAATAAAAAACGTATCCGTCGGCGAGCCCGTTTACGTATTCGTTTTATTATCCGTTTAACCGTCGTTATCTTTTAAAATCGGTTAAAAGTAATAACCGTATAAAAAAAGAACGGGTTAAGTTTAATATTAAAGTTATTTTTATTATTTAATACGATTATAATTTACGGTAATAACGTAACTTAGTCGTTTTAAATATATAACGTAAATATACGTAAATACGTTTTTAATTTTTAATTTACCCTTTCCGTCGCCCCGTTTATTTATAAATAATAAACGGTTAAGAGGCGCCGTTTAATCTTTAACCGTCGATAAAAGTATTTTTAAAATTCGTTTATAAATTACGGTTTTTAATTAAAAACGATAAAATATAAAAGTCCGTAATATTAAAATACGTAAATTAAAAACGCGTTTATTATTTTTAAAACCGTCGTTAAAATTATCGGGATAAAAACGATTACTTTATTTAATCGGTCGATAATTATTATTACGTTATATTTTTTTAACTTTTTAAAAGGTAAGTAATAAAGTCGGCCGATAGTTTTTATTACGGTTTATATAAAACCGGTAACGGTTAAAGAAAACCGTACCGTTAATCCCGTTATACTTTTAACACCGTATAAATACGGTAGTTTTTAACGAAATAACGTACGTTTTACGTAAAACTTGGTTATATATATTATTTAACGATTAATATTTTCGTATTCTTTTACTTTAAATAATCGATTAATTATATATCGTAAACTCGTTATATAATCCGTATTTATAACGGCTCGTACGTTAAAATTTATACCCGGTTCCGTTATATTAAACGTTTTTATCCGTCGACGCCGTACTCCGTTAACGAAATCCTTAAACTTTATATTAAAAGGACTTAACGTTTACCCTTTCGTATTAAATTAAAAAACGTTTAATAACGGCCGTTATAATAAAAAACCTCCGTTTATAATTATATTAATTCGTTATTATCGAACGGGGAAAGGAGCGTTTTACCTAACGTTATTACCGGTACGTTTAAATCGTCCTCGTTAATAAATCTATTTATACGTACGTTTCCTTTTAATTTTAAACGCGTTTATCTCGATTCTTTTACCGGGTTAACGTTTACCCCGTATAACGTTTAACGGCCGTTTTTTCCGTTTAAGATTTAAACCTCCCGTTCCGTTAACCGCGCGTCTTCCCCGTTTAATATATTTTAATCCCGTTAAAAAAAACCGTTTAATAAAGTTTATAACCGTTTTAATCGGTAAACGAAAATATAATTATAATTTAATAAATCTTTTATTTATTAAACTTATCTTTCGTTTAATAAACGCTTTTTTTAAAAAAAACGAGGTTTTTATAATCCGTATAAATTATAAAAAGGTACTTTTATAACTTTATCCGTTACTTTTTAATAACCGAAATTACCGTTAATATTTTTTATCGTAAATCGGGTAATTATATTAAACCGGTTATAACCTTTTTAAATAGTATATTATTAAGTATTATCTCCCGTCGTTTTTTTTAAAAATAAAATCGTTTTATATATTTACTTAAAAAAGTCGGTTTTTATTAATATTAAACGTTTTAATATTTATATTATTAAAATTAACTTTTATACGATTACCTTTTTTAACTTATCGAATCTTTATTAACACTTTAATATTTATTAAAAAGGCGTTTTTTTCTATTAAGTTTATTAACGGGTTTATTAACTCCGAATAGTTAAAAACGAATTCGTAATAAAAACCGGTAAACTTTAAAAACTTACGGAAGACTTTTTTTTACCGTTATTAACGTTTTTTAATCCCGGATCGCCCGTACTTTTTTCGGGTTTATCCGAAAGCCTCGTTTTAAGTATATTACGTAACCGAGGAATCGAAACGCCGCCGTTTTAAATTTATACTTTTTTTTAATTTAATTATAACCCCGTTTTTTATAACTTAATAACGACTTTTTAAATAAAAACCCGGTATTTTTTTATTATACCGTTAAAGTAAATTATTACGTCGTTTATAAACGCGGAGGCGCCGTTATTTAAATAATCTTTAAATATTTAATTAATATACCGTTAAAAGGTGGTTAATACGTTTTTAAAGCCGAACGGTATTATTAACCACTCGTATAACCCCGTAATAATATTAAACGCCGTTTTCTTTTTATATTTTACTATTATACGTACTTAATAAAACGTAAATATTACGTCGACTTTCGATACGTATCGGTAACGAGTTACGGTGTATAAAGTTTTAATAATTAACGGTAACGGGTAAACGTCGGTTATTATAATACCGTTTAACTTTTTATAATTAATATAAAAACGGAAACCTTCGTCCGTTTTTTTTACGAATAAAACCGGCGTTTTTAACGCCGATTTATTTAACCGAATTAACCCGGTGTTTAATAAGTTTACGATAGTTTTTTATATTATTAAAAGCTTTTCGTACGAACGTTAATATAACGACGACGCGGAAAGCTTTTTTTTTACGCCGTTTAACCCGTATTATAAGTGGATCTCGTAATTAACGCCCGTTCGGTACGGCGGAAGCTTTTTTATCTTTTATTTATTAAAGGTTTTAATTAAATTATATAATTATATAAAAAGGTATTATTAAACGTCCTCCTCCTCCGTTATTTTAACGGGTTATCGTTTAAAAACGGTTTAAATATCGGATAATAAAATTAACGTTACTTTTATAAAATCCTTTCTTTTTAAAATTTACCGTATAATACGTATTAAAACGTACGTCGTTATACTTCGTTTAAACCTTTTTTACGTTATTACTTTAATCGAAATATTTTTTTACTTCTATAAGATTATCCGGTTCGTTATCGGATTAATTTCCGCGTATTATTTACGTATTTATTTAAGGTTTAAAATAAGGTTTTTCTTTTAACCCGGGATTATATAAACGATTACTTTATTTAAATATTTATTAACGTCGATTAAAAACGTAATTATTTATTATAATATTAAAATACCGTCCTTTTTTATTACTACTTATTTTAACTAACGTAATATAATCTCCTCCGTTCGTAAACTAAGCTTTTAAACTATATACGTAAAACCGTTACGAAGTAAAAATAACCGGAATTAATAAAAGTTTATATATTATATCGTCTTTTAATTAAAACGTTAACGTATATACTTACCTCGTTTATCTTTATCTTTTTTCTTATAACTCTTTTTTACCCCGTATTATAACTTCCGCGCGGGGTTACTTTTTTTCCGAATCTTTTAAATTTTTAACGATATTTTTTTCGTTTATAACGCCCGTAATAATTATTATTAACGTTAACTCTTCGTTACGGCGTTTACCGTCGTTTTAACGGTAATTATAACGGATATAACCGGTTTTACCGTACTTAAAATAAATACGCGTATCTTTTTTATTACGCCCCGAGTTTTAACCTTTATTCCCCGCCGTTTTAACCTTATTAAGTTAAAGATTTATCGTTTCGGGCCCGTCCGTACCGGCCGGCGTACCCGTATACTTAACCTTTTTTATTTATAATCCGTTTAAACGAAAACTTACCGTTAAAAGTTAAAACTTATACTTTTTATACGGGGTTAAAAACGTTTACGTAATTATAACCCGCGTTATCTCGTTATTAATCACGCCTTTTAATTAAATAATAAACGTTTTATCACCCGTATTATTTAACTTATTTTTAAATAATTAACTTTTAAACTTAAGTAAAAACGTAATAAAGCTTTTATTCCGGTTTTATCGAAAAGTTTATAAACGGTTTTTAACGCGCGTTTAAACGTTTAAGTTTAAATAAACGGAGTCGAAGTACGTAAAAAACGTTTCTAGCGTACGCTTTTTTTTTAACCGTCCCGGTAAAAAAGAATACCGTAACGGTATATACTTACTCGTTTAACCGTATAAAAATATAACCGAATTTTTTATAAAAGTTTTCGATCGAAAGTCCGTTTAAATCGATTTTATAAATTATTTCGGCCCGTTAATTTTCGTAATCTTTATAATACTTTAAAAATATATTAATATTAAAAAGGCTGTTTTATAAACGTTTTTTTATAATCTCCGTCGCCGCGGTTTATTTTTATTACTTTATCGCCGATTATATAACGTTAACGGCGGTTTAAACCTTTATAATCCCGTTAAAACTCTCCGCGGTTTTAATCGTTATAAATCTTTCCTTTTAAACGTCGAACCGTATTTATAAACGTTCGACGACGTTAACCATTTAAATTAAAAAGTCGTTTTACCCCCGAACCGCCGGACCCGGGCCTTTACCTTACGAAACTTAATCGTTTATAGTTTTTACCAGAAGACTTTTACCGTCGTTCTCGAATAAGCTCTTTTTATTTACCTTTATTATCGAAAGAAGATAAATTTTACGATATTTATAACGGTTTAAAACGTGTTTAAGTACGTAAACTAAGGTTTAATTTAAAGTGTTATAAAATTTATAAAGAAGGAAGAAAAAAGGCTTTTTAACTTAAGTAAGCGCGTAAAGTTTATTATACGCCCGCGTTTTACTTTGATTAATAGTGATTAAAACGGCTTATTAACTCGGGCTTTACGCCCGAGCTTTTAACCTTAGGTTACCGGCCCGTAATAAAATCCTTTTTAAAAACGTCGATTTTACCTTTTTCGTATATTTAATTAAATTAATTAAACGTCGAGTTCGGTTAATTAAATTTATAATAATTAATTATAATAAAATAAAAACGGAGTTTAATAAAACCGTATTAAAACGTAATAAAAAATAATAAAATAACGTACTTAATTCGTTATTAATATTTTTATTTTCGTCGTTTAATTAACCTTTCGAAAAAGCGGTAAACTTCGATAAAATAACCTTAATTATTAAATTAATAATATAAACGACGTATTTTACGTCGTTATCGAACCGTTTATTATTTATTAATTTAAAATCGGTCGAAAAAAGTAAAATAATCGACGTATTATTAAAAACGTTATCTTTAATAAAATTATAATTAGTTAATTAAATTCGTTTTAATTAAAACGTATTAACTTATTTAAAAATTAATTATAAGGTTAAGAATTAATCTAGTTAATCTTAATCACGGCCGTAACTAAAACTAACTAAATAATTAAATAACTAAACGTCCGTTTAATTAATCTTAATCACGGCCTTAATTAAGATTTAACTCGTTTAATTAATTTTTATTACGGGCCGGTAACCTAAAGTTAAAAGCTCGGGCGTAAAGCCCGAGCTAGTAAACCGCCTTAATCACTACTAATTAAAGTAAAGCGCGGGCGTATAAAAAACTCTACGCGCCCACTTAGGCTAAAAGGCCTTTTTTCTTCCTTCTTTATAAATTTTATAACACTTTAAATTAAACCTTAATTTACATGTTTAAACACGTTTTAAACCGTTATAAGTATCGTAAAATTTATCTTCTTTTAACGGTAAGGGTAAATAAAGAAAGCCTATTCGAAAGCGACGGTAAAAGTCTTTTAATAAAAACTATAAACGATTAAGTTTTATAAAGCGAGGGCCCGGGCCCGGCGGCTTAAGGGTAAAACGACCTTTTAATTTAAGTGGTTAACGTCGTTAAACGTTTATAAACGCGGCTCGACGTTTAAGAAGAAAGATTCGCGGCGTTTTAAACCGCGGAGAGTTTCGGCGGAACGGCGAAGGTTTAAACCGTCGTTAACGCCGTATAATCGACGGCGGGGTAGTTTAAACAGGTTATAACGACGGAGACTTTAACGAGGCGTTTACGGGGCGGCCTCCCCGATATTAATATATTCTCGGGGTATCGTAAAGATTATAAAAATTAACGGGCCGAGATAACTTATAAGCTTAATTTAAACGGACTTTCGATTAAAAGCCTTTATAAAAAATTCGGTTATATTTTTACGCGGTTAAACGAGCGGGCGTATACCGTCGTAATATCCTTTTTTACCGGGGCGGCCGTAAAAAAGTATACGTTAAAAATATTTTTTACGTACCTCGACTCCGTTTATTTAAACCCGAACGTTTAAACGCGCGTTAAAAACCGTTTACGGGCTTTTCGATAAAACTACGTTTTTATTTAAGTTTAAAAGTTAATTATTTAAAAGCGGGTTAAATAACGTAAACGACGAGACGTTTATTATTTAATTAAAAAGCGTAATTAATAACGAGATAACGCGGGTTATAATTATATAAACGCTTTCGACTTTATATAAAAAGTATAAGTTTTAACTTTTAACGGTAAACTCCCGTTTAAACGGTTTACGGGTAAAAAAGGCGGGATATACGGGTACGTTAACCGGTACGGACGGGTTAAAACCGATAAATTTTTAACTTAATAAAGCCGAAACGGTAAAGAATAAAAGGCGGAACCCGGCGCGTAATAAAAAGGATACGCGTACTTATTTTAAATACGGTAAAACCGGTTATATCCGCCGTAATTACCGTTAAAACGACGGTAAACGCCGTAACGGGGGATTAACGTTAACGACGGTCGCCGCGGGTATTATAAACGAAAAGAATATTATCGAAAACTCGAAGGATTTAAAAAAAAAGTAACTTTACGCGGAAGTCGCGGTACGGGGCGGAAAAGAGTTAAAAGAAAAGAGATAAGGATAAACGAGGTAAGTATATACGTTAACGTTTTAATCGAAGGACGATATAATATATAAACTTTTACCGATTCCGGTTATTTTTATTTCGCGACGGTTTTTACGCGTATAGTCCGAAGGCTCGGTTTACGGATAAAGGAGATTATATTACGCCGGTTAAAATAAGTAATAATAAAAAAGGATAACGTTTTAATATTACGATAAATAGTTACGTTTTTAACCGACGTTAATAAGTGTTTAAATAAAGTAGTCGTTTACGTAATCTTAAGTTAAAAAGAGGACTTTATTTTAAACCTCGAATAAATACGTAAATAGTACGCGGAGGTTAATCCGGCGATAAACCGGATAGTTTTACGGAAGTAAAGAGACGTTTCGGTCGAAGTAATAACGTAAAAGAAGCCCGGACGAAGTATAACGGCGTACACTTCGGTACGTATTATACGGCGAATTTTAAAAAGAGAGGACTTCGTAAAAGTAACGTTAATCTCGTTATTAAACGTTTAAACTACCTTCGAGCGGTAAACCGTTAAGGTGGTAGAGGAGGAGGACGTACGACGATACCTTTTTACTTAACTTTATAACTTAATTAAAGCTTTTAATAAGTAAAAAACGAAAAAGCTTTTACCGTACCGGGCGGGCGTCGATTACGAGGTTTACTTATAATACGGACTAAACGGCGTAAAAAAAAACGTCTTTATATTACCGTTATACTAACGTTCGTACGAAAAACTTTTAATAATACGGAAAATTATCGTAAATTTATTAAACCGCGGGTTAATACAGTTAAATAAGTTTATATTAAAAACGCCGGTTTTATTCGTAAAAAAGGTAAACGAAAGCCTCCGTTTTTACGTCGATTATAAAAAGTTAAATAACGTAACGGTAACCGACGTTTACTTATTACCGTTAATCACCGAAACTTTACGTACCGTAATTCGTTACCGATATATATCGAAAGTCGACGTAATATTAACGTTTTACCGAGTACGTATAACGGCGGGATATAAAAAAAAGACGGTATTTAATACTATTACGGGGTCGTACGAGTGGTTAATAATACCGTTCGGATTTAAAAACACGCCGGTTACCTTTTAACGGTATATTAACTAAGTATTTAAAGATTATTTAAATAACGGCGCCTCCGTTTTTATAAACGACGTAATAATTTATTTTAACGGTATAGTAAAAAAGTACCGGGCTTTCGTTTAAAAGGTTATTATTAAGTTATAAAAAGCGGGGTTATAACTAGACTAAAAAAAGTGTAAATTCGAAACGGCGGCGTTTCGATTCTTCGATTACGTAATATACTTAAAACGAAACCTCCGGATAAACCCGGAAAAGGTATAAACGATCCGGGATTAAAAAACGCCGACGACGGTAAAAAAAGTCCGTAGGTTTTTAAAGTTTACCGGCTTTTACCGTAAATTCGTCTTTAATTACTCGGAGTTAATAAACCCGTTAATAAACTTAATAAAAAAAAGGGTACCCTTTTAATAAACGTTAAAGTATTAATAAAGATTCGATAAGTTAAAAAGGGTAACCGTACGAGAGCTAGTTTTAACGGCGTAAATACCGGGGCGTTTAATATTAATAAAAACCGACTCGTCCGGGTAAGTATACGGGGCGACCTTACTTTAAAAGGGAGATAACGGAAAGTAATACCCGGTAATATATTACTCGAAGAAATTATAACCGGTTTAATATAATTATCCGATTTATAATAAAAAGATATTAATAATAATCTCGACGATTAAAAAGTAACGGGCGGAATTACGGGGGTACCCTTTTATAATTTATACGGATTATAAAAACCTCGTCTTCTTTTAAAAAAAACGTTTATTAAACGAAAAACAGCTCCGATAAACGGAAAACTTATTAAATTATAATTACGTCCTCGTTTACCGACCGGGGCGGTTATAAACTTTATCGGACGGTTTATCCCGACGGGATTAAAATATATTAAACGAAGGAAACACGCGGTTAACGGAACGGAAGGTTTAAGTTTTAAACGGAAAGGACGGTTGTTAAACGTTATACGGGGTAAACGTTAACCCGGTAAAGGAATTAAAATAAACGTATTTAAGATTAAAAGGAAGCGTATACGTAAGTAGATTTAACGACGAGGACGACTCGGATATACCGGCGGCGGCGCCGGGCGAAACGCTCCCTTCCCCGTTTAACGACGATAAATTAATATAATTATAAACGGAGACCCTTCGCCGTAACGGCCGTTATTAAACGTTTTTCGGACTAGTACGGAAGGGCGGACGCCGGGTTTTTTCGACGTAAGGTTTAAAAATCTCGTTAACGGAGTACGGCGTTAACGGATAAAAACGTTTAACGTAACGGAACCGGGTATAAATTTTAACGTACGAACCGTTATAAACGCGGATTATATAACGAGTTTACGATATATAATTAATCGATTATTTAAAGTAAGAGAATACGAGGATATTAATCGTTAAATAATATACGTAATCGGGGTTTATATAAAACGTACGCCGTTTCGTTAAAAATTACCGTATTTATACGGTATCGAAAGTATAACGGGATTAACGGTACGGTTTTCTCTAACCGTTACCGGTTTTTTATAAACCGTAATAAAAATTATTAACCGACTTTATTATTTACCTCTTAAAAAGTTAAAGAAAACACGACGTAATAATAATTATTAACCGATTAAATAAAATAATCGTTTTCGTTTTAATAACTTTAACGACGGTTTTAAAAGTGGTAAACGCGTTTTTAATCTACGTATTTTAATATTATAAACTTTTACGTTTTATCGTCTCCGACTAAAAACCGTAATTTATAAACGAATTTTAAAAATACTTTTATTAACGGTTAAAGATTAAATAACGTTTTTTAACCGTTTATTATCTGTAAATAAACAGGGTAACGAAAAGGGTAAATTAAAAATTAAAAACGTATTTACGTATATTTACGTCGTATACTTAAAACGATTAAATTATATTATTATTATAAGTTATAATCGCGTTAAATAATAAAAATAACTTTAATATCGGACTTAACCCGTTCTTCTTTTTATATAATTACTACTTTTAACTAATTTTAAAAAACGACGATAATTAAACGGATAACACGGCGGATACGTAAACGAACGCGTTAACGGATACGCTTTTTATTAAGTAACGAGACGCGACGAACTTTATATACGCGGTAATAATAAAGGTATAAAACTTATAAACGCGTTAAACGGATAAGAAACGGAAACCGGTAAAAGTACTTCGGGTAAACGATAAGGTCGTTTTACGACTCCGGTATATCTTAATAAATAAACCGTTTAAAAAATTAAACTAAGTAACGTTCCCGTATACCGTTACGGAGCTCGTCGGTATATATACGGTTAAGTTAAACACGCCGTCGGGGGTATACCCGATATTTTACGTCGACCTAGTCCGGAGGCTTGTTAACGACCTTTTACCGAGTTAAAAGTAATAATTCGGCGAGCCGCCACCGGTATACGTTAACGGTTAGGAAGAGTAAGAAGTTGTAAACGTCGTCGGTTATAAACGCCGAAGCCGGGGTTAATAAGTCCGCGTCCGGTAGATAGGTTATACGGAGCCGACGTAAAAAAGACTCGGTAACCTCGCGGATACGGTAGTTTTAGTAACGTACGAGGCTACCCTCGACTACGTTTTATAGGTTAAGGACGATAAGGACCCTTTAAGGTAAAGGGGGGTTATTATTACGGGCCGGTGGCCCGGGGTTAGGGGCTCGGGCGTAGGGCCCGAGCTAGTAGGCCGCTTTAGTTATTATTAATTAAGGTGGGGTGTGGGCGTATAGAAAACTCTACGCGCTTACTTAGGTTAGAGGGCCTTTTTTCTTCCTTCTTTATAGATTTTACGACACTTTGAATTAAACCTTAGTTTACGTGTTTAGACACGTTTTAGACCGTTATAGTTTTAATTATAGTCGTAATTAAGACTAATTAAGATTAACTAGGTGATTAACTAGAGTGATTAAAGACTAAACGAATTTAATAGTAAAAATAAAATTAATATAAATATATAGTTATATAATTAAAGGTATAATATAACTATAAAATTTATATAATTATAAAATTAAGTATTTATAAAGTTAAGTAATTAAATAATAATAAAAATTAAAGAATAAATAATTATATAAATAAATAATTATAAAAAGTATATAACTAATAATAATAACTCGGTAATAAATTAATTATATATTAATAGTATTATAAAACAGTTTAAAATCAAAGTAATAAGTATATATATCTTACATTCGGTCTTTTACGGTTTTCTTTATTTATTATAATATTAATAGAATAAGAATAGTTTATAATTATAATTATATATATATATATATTTATATATAGTTAAATAAATAAATAATTATATAATTATATAAGTAGTTAATAAGTAAATAGATTTAAATAAAATTTATTTTACCATTACTTTTTATTTACATATCGTTTAATAAAATATTCGTTTAATTATTCGTTTAATCTTTAGTCACTTTAATTAATCACTTAGTTAATTAGTTTTAATTAAGGCCGTAACTAAGATTAATTAAACGGACGTTTAATTATTAACTCGTTTAATTAGTTTTAATCACAACTATGATTAAGACTACCTAGATTAATTTTAATTATTTAAAAATTATAATTAAAACTAACTAATTAAAACGACTAACTAATTAAACGAAATGACTACTAGTTATTTTCCTAACCTTAAGTGTTAAACGTAATTCGAGCTTTTAAAAAGCTTAAGTAGTTCCGTTTTTAATATTTACACTTAATTATTTAATTAACTTTAAAGAACTTAATAAAAAGGTTAAAAACACTTATAAGTTATAAAAGACGGTTACTTATCGTTTTATACCTTCTTATACAGGTAAAAACGTCCGAGAAATTAAGCCGTTATATAATAAATAAACCGGTAACTTTAAATCGTTTAAAACGTAGGATTAATTATTAAAGTTTACGTCTTTTCCCTTTTTTAATAATAACGGGAGAGTTTTATTCGAAAGAAAACGTAATAATAAAGTCCTCTTCGAGGGGGTTATAATTATATTTAAAAGAAGTAGTTATATTAAAAGGGATAAAAAATAATAAAAAGATAAGAAAGTAATAAATAAAAACGGTGAAGTGGTAGGATAATAGCAGGGTTGGGAATTAGTCTAGTTAGTCTTAGTCACGGCCGTGACTAAGACTAACTAGATAACTAGGTGACTAGACGTCCGTCTAGTTAGTCTTAGTCACGGCCTTGACTAAGACTAACTAGACGGACGTCTAGTCAGTAACTCGTCTAGTTAGTCTTAGTCACGGTCGTGACTAAGACTAACTA